>ML782717.1:0-16566 GCA_009831015.1 Picea engelmannii
AGAGACAAATAAAAAATGAAGATCAAAAGATACAAGCTACGTTTAAATCAGAAAATTTTATAGGAGATGATATGCATAATTATTAGGGGTTAGAGGAGGATATGAACAATCTTAGTGACGAAGACCAGGAACCTCATCTAACTAGACAGGACTACAAAATATCTCTAGGCCAAGAGCCGCTGTTTATTAATGAGGAAAGCATAAATAATCTGGGAGAGTTTACATATCAAGGAATCATCAACTCTATAATGGTCGCGCTTCAATAGAAGTATAATTTGAGGCCCAGAGAAATGAATACTATCAGTGTTCCACCAAAAAATATTTTATCAAGAAATAAAGCAAATGAGGCAGTTGTTACTAAACCACTAGTTGAAAAACAGTCTGCCCAAACCAAAATAGTTGAAACCCGATCTACGAAAACAAAGAAAACATAGAATACGAAAGCACAACCTTTTAATAGAGAAGTCGAAAAAAACAATCGGAGGTTTCAGTTTAGAGAATGAGATAAATAAGATTAAAATCCCCATGCCTCTGGTTGAGCTCGCTAAGAATCCAAATTATAAAAAGAAGATTTCTAAAATGCTTAATTTTTCTGATGCGTAATGTCATGCAGATGTGATAAATTTACAAGATGAAAAGCCTACGATTATGTTTGGTTAGCACATTGAAAATGTTAGGGATTTTGTAGCCACTTTTTATATTACCTTAACTATGCATGTTCACTTACTTCATAATTGCATGCTAGATTCTGGGGCCTCTCACAACTTAATGCCTAAATTTATCATGGAAAAGTTGGGACTTGAAATCACTAGACCTTATCAAGACTTATATTCTTTTGATTCAAGAAAAGTTAAATGTCTCGGCATCATCAAGGATTTGGTAGTAAATCTTGCATAGATTCCTGTAAAGAGTATTCTCATGGATGTAGTTGTTTCTGACATCCCTACTAAGTATGGTATGCTACTATGTAGGTCTTGGCGTGCAAAACTAGGAGGATCGCTTCAACTGGACATGACGTATGCTACGATCCCGATTTTTGGTGGACAATTTACTCGACTGTACAAAGAGACTAGACCAGCATACACTGTAAGTGATCCCCAGAAACCAAATAATTATCCAATCTATGTTGCATATCAGGATATAGGAAATTGTATTTTATCATTAGATGATGATTTTGAAGATTGTATAGAAGAAGAAAACAAAAAAAAAGGAAAAACCACATAAAAGTGTAAATAGTAGGGAGGGAGTATGGAAAATTGTTTTTTATGGTGCTTCATCCTGCGAAGGAGCAGGAGTTGGGGTGTTATTTTTTGCACCCAGAGATGAGTATATCATTCCCTTTTCATACAGATTACTATGGGAAATCGATTATACAAATAATGTCTATGAGTACAAGGCTCTAGTTTTAGGATTGGAGGTTGCCAGGAAACTAAAAATTGAAAATATGATAGTTTGTGGCGATGCTGAACTTATTGTAAAAAAAATAAAGAAACAATATCAAGCCAAACATTCAAGGTTAAGGTCATACAAAAATTGCACCTGGGATCTGATTGAGAATTTCTTCTCGTCATTTAACATTCATCACATTCCTAGAATGGAAAATCAATAGGAAGACTCCTTGGCCAAAGAGACTGCAATGTTTGTACCTCCTACTATCCTAAAACTGAAGTATCATATAGAAAAGACACAAACCTTCAATCCCAAATAATGTGCAACACTAGCAGGTCTTTGAAGATGATGAGAATATTAAATAGTTTCTAGAAATGGTCGATGAATTCTCTGAGACTCATATAGATCAAGAGAACCAGAAAAATCCTATCTGGATCATGCAGGAAGGAGAAGATCCTAAAAATTTTCAAGATAAGATCGTGAATCACAGAATGCTTGTACTTAAGAAGAATCAGATCCCTAGAGGTATGATACCCTTAGAGAGATTGTTCGACAAAGATGATATATCCTTGAAATATACCCTATGACCTCAACCCGAGGAGGTTGAATACTATGACATAGGAACTAAAGAAGAACCTAATATAGTCAAGTTATCCAAATACCTCCCAGCTCAGGTGAAGAGTAAATTTGCCGAATTTCTTAAACAGTGTTTGCCTGGTCCTATGATGATTTAAAAACTTATGATACCTCTGTGATTGAACATAAGATTCCTTTCAAGCATGGTATCAAACCCTTTAGACAAAAGCTGAGACAGATCAATCTTATCCTCTTACCCGTAATAGAAAGAGAGGTCAAGAAGCTTCTTGATGAAAAGATTATTATTCCACTCAGATATTCTGAATGGGTAGAAAATTTGGTACTCGTCAGAAAGAAAAGTGGAGAAATTAGGCTTTGTGTAGATTTCAGTAATTTAAATCAGTCATCCTTGAAAGATAACTACCCACTGCAAAAAATGGATCATGTCCTGGAAAAAGTAGTAGGAGCTAACATATTTTCAATGATCGATGGTTTTTCAGGTTATAACCAAATTGTTGTCCACGAAGATGATAAAGAGAAAAGTGCATTCACTACTCCGTGGGGAACTTTCATGTATGAAAAAATGTCATTTGGTTTGATGAACGTAGGGGCCACCTTCCAAAGAGAAATGGACATAGATTTCATCAGTGAGAGGGATAAATTTGTCGTTATTTACTTAGATGATCTAACAGTCTTATTGAATTCTGATTTAGAACATCTGGTCCATCTCAAACAAACCTTTGATAAATGTAGAAAATTTGGTTTGTCTCTAAACCCTAAAAAATCTCCTTTTGCTATGCAAGAAGGAAATCTTATGGGTCATATCATTTCAAAAGATGGAATCAAGGCTGATCTCAAGTGAATTGAGGCTATTGACACAATAAACATTCCTAGAAACAAAAAGGAAATCCAATCTTTTTTAGGAAAAATATTTCTTTTGAGAAGGTTTATTCCTAACTCGCTGAAATTGTCAAATTAATCACAAATATGTTGAAGAAAGACAGTGAAATCAAATGGACCTTTGAAGCCAAAGCGTCATTCGAGCGAGTGAATAAATCTATAAGTGAAGCTCCAGTATTAACTAGTCCTGACTATACTAAAGAATTCCTAATCTTTTCTTTTGCATCAGAACATACTATCACAGTTGTACTCCTCCAAAAGAATGACGAAGGTTTCGAACAATTGAAAGCCTTTTTCAGTAAAAGCCTCAGAGATGTCAAATTGAGATATGATATACTGGAAAAACAAGCCTACGCAATGGTGAAATCTCTCCAAGCTTTCATAACATATGTACTACATTCTAAAATAATCTCTTATGTGCCAACAAGCTCTGTCAAAGATATATTGGTATAACCAGACAGTGATGGTAGGAGAGGTCGGTGGTTGGCCAAAATTCAGGAATTCGATATAGAATTAAAACCAACCAAGCTGGTCAAAGGTCAAGGTTTGGAGAAGTTATTAGTAGAGTCGAATTTCAGAGTACTTGGAATAAATCATCTAGAATCACATGGGCCTATTTCAGACATAGGAAAACTTGACGATCAAATCCCTACAACTCATATCGAGGATAATTTTCTTCCTCTGACCGGTATTGCGATATTGTTTCATATATACTCACCCTTCAGTGCTCAAGTGATATAACTCCATCAAAAGCAAGAACATTGAAACTACACGTAATATTGTATTATTGAAGGACAATTGTACTAGAAAGATCCCCTAGGTTTCTTGCTACGTTGTTTGATAGAACCTGAAATAGAGGATGTCATAAATGAATTTCACAAAGGAGTGTGTGGAGTACATCACACCTGGAGGGCCACAACCTACAATATATTGAGAGCTGGATATTATTGGCCAAAGTTATTTACTGATGTGAATGCTAAGGTTAGAGCCTGTAACCCTTGTTAATTGTTCTCTAGCAAGCAAAATCTCCCTGCACTACTATTGGTCCCAATCAAAATAGAGGATCCTTTTCAACAATGGGGTCTGGACTTCATCGGAGAAATCCACCCACAGTCAAGTGCCCAACATAAATGGATCTTAATTTCTACTGATTATTTCTAGAAATGGGTGGAGGTTGTTTTGACTCAGACTGCCATAGATTCAGTAGTCATAAAATTTCTGGAGGAGAACATCCTATCCAGATTTGGCTGCCCCCAAAAAACAGTTACGGATAATGCCCAAGCATTCAAATCTATGGAAATGATAAGCTTTTGTCAAAAATACAACATTGTGTTGGGACATTCCACAACCTATTATCCTCAGGGAAATGGGTTGGTTGAATCGTCCAACAAAAGTTTGATGAATATAATCAATAAAGTATTAACGGAGAATAAGAAGGCTCGGCACTTTCACCTAAAAAACACCTTATGGGAAAATTGGATCGACTCTAAGAAATCAATAGGTATGTCTCCTTTCTAAATGGTTTATGGGACCGACGTTGTCCTCCCTATTAATATAGCTCTTCCAGTAATGAAGTTGTGGCAAAAGGAAAAATAAGAGACGAATGATGTAACGAGGAGGATTAACCAAATAATCGAAGTCCAACAAAACAGGGCCGAAGTCGATGACAGACTTCAAAAATATTAGGATAATATGAAATCCCTTTTCAATAAAAAAGCAAAGGATAGGGAGTTCCTTCCCGATGATCAAATCTTAAAATGGGATGCCAAAAAAGAAGATGTGGGAAAACACGGTAAGTTTGATCATATCTGGTTCAGACCATTCAGGATTACATCTACAGAGGGGAAGAATTCATTCCTACCGGAGAATATCGAAGAGAAAAATTTTGACGCCCCTATCAACGGGCGCTATCTGAAACACTTTATGCAATAAACATGTTTCACAATACCATTGTATATACCAGTTTGGTTTTAGTTTACTTTCGCAATCTTATTTTACTTTGTAGATTACCTGAATTTTACTTTTTCATTTTTAATAAACCGAGATTTATCTAATATTCCGAAAAGATAATGTATTGTATTGCATATTATTCCTATTCTGCGGAATTCTCTGATTATTTCTCTTTATGCTCTTGTAGAATACTTATTGTCAGATGTGAAATAGGAGGTAGTGAATCCAACGCTTAGTTTTCAAAACAATTAATTCTCTCAAAACAGGTGATAAATTAAGAGTTAGTCTGATTGAAAATGTAAATAAGATCTGAGGTATGAACTTCTATACTTATTGTTTAAGCTAGAAAATTTTGAAAAAAATCTTATCGGATATAAACAAGGTTCTAATCTCAAAAATATAATCACTTGATCAAATATCAAAAAGATATAAATGTTTAGATTCCCGAATCAATTGAAAATAACACAAAAATAGAATAAAAGGAAAAGCTTGATAATCAAGAAGTGAAATTATGTGGATATGAGATCCCTTTTCAAACTATCTGACTCCTTGTTCCATTTTCACTTTGCCTATCTTTGAGCTTCTACTTTTTTCTTATTTTTACTATCTGGCCTTAAATCTTCGCAGAGAGAAAGAATTTTTCCTTACCTATGAAAACTTAAAAAACATATCTTCAAAACGAGATTAGGCGAAAATCTTAATGTTTCTCTTATTCTAACTAAAACAAAGTATGTCTAGGATAATCCTGGTAACTTTAGCTCATCTAACAGATTTTAACTTATTAATTCACACAAGGAAAATCCCTGAAAAATAAAAATTCCCCATAAGATATTCCCTATAGGTAAAGATGTATTGAAGATTGGGAGAGAGGTATCTCGGAGTACAATAAAAAATGGTTGACAGACTTTCATTGTTAAATATCAAGCAGATATCACCCCCGTACAATACATACAAGTTGATTGTCCCCACTTCAAAATTATAATATCATATAAGACATATGGTGAAAGGAAATTCATAAAATGATTGCCCCCATATAGTCCAAGACAAATGGTGAAAGGAAATTTGCAAAATCGATTGCCCCCATTTCGTCCAAAAGAGATGATGAAAGAAAATTCATAAAATGATTTCCCTCATCTCAAATAAAATGAAAAAAAGTTATTTGAAGTGGTGAAAGGAAATTCAATGGGAGATGTAGATAACTTCACCGAGGTACTGAACAGGATCACTGGCAGTGAAGGAACATCTATGATATCTGTAAGCCTGTCATACATGTATAAAGATACTATGGTAGCTAGTTATATTTCCGATAATATTTGCATTCTATATCAACCAAGGATTCCCTAAATAAATCATTAAAATTACTTTTCCTTGACGCGAACAAAATCGATCAAAGTCTGATAGTTCAGTTAAACTTGTTTTGATTATCTTAAGCAAATCTAAACTCAGTTTCAGAAAAAGGAGACTTATTAATAGCCTATCTTAAGATCAGAAATTGATTGTGTTTTGAAAGTTTTATGAGACACGACTGAAGTCTAATTTCTCTCTGTATGATATTTCAAGAGGTGTTTCCCCATAAATCCACTCATAACTCCATTTACCCAATAAAGGAACTTGGTCTACTATTCTTCCACACCTCGCAGGGAGACGTGATCCCCAGATGGAGCCTATGTTGGAACACATATAAATCCTAAGCCTTTTTCTTTACTTTCTCAATCTTCATCCTTTCGAAATAACTCATAAGTCAGTTTTCAAATGTTTAAATAAAATTTACTTCTAGTATTAAGGCACATATCATGATAGTCGTCGATGAAGTTCCTCAGATTGACCAAACGATCTCAATATTTTTGGGGTTGTGGAGCCGCATGATTATTAAAGTAACCAAATCATTAAAGGTTTCTTTGGAGCTTCGCCCTTCAGGCATTTTTCCAGTTCTTAACTTTAAAAGTCCCAATACCCGAAAAGTGTTTGAAGGATCCTAGTCATAGTACATTTGTACCTTAATGAGTCTTCCTTAGATTGACACGTGACATCCATTTTTTCCATTTTTGTTTGACGATTCATTCGAATCTAAGTAACACATGGCACCACCCCAGTCTCGACATGTCATCTAAATGACGTCACCCTCGATATGTCCCTATGGGTAATGGCCCTTCAAAATTATAGTGACAATCTAAATTGAAAATCCACGAAGCGACAAATTGCCAAAGTATTAAATCTTCAACAGTTAAGTTAATCGTGGTTAAAAGACAGTTAATAACTTCGCATTTTGGAAGTTTGGACTTTTATCATCCATTACATCTTGAATTATTTGAAGTCTGAACCTCCAAAATATTTCGAACTTAAATCGGGTTAATTAAACCTAAAAAATATTATCTTTTAATTACATATTTCGTGATTTCGTGCTTCAGGAATTCTATCTCAAGCTACTATTAAAACTCTCGAAGTCTAAATACCCGAAAACACTTAAAGTTAAACACAATTCATTATGTTTTAAACTAGATTATCCTGTAATTAATCTTTCGTGAAATCACGATTTGGGAAATTTCAAACTTGTTTCATCCAAGTCCCCGATAGTGAACCATCGATATTAATGGCATTAATCACGGATCAACGAAAATGATTTCAAGATAGATTGCAGATTGTCGCCTAAGATTGTATCATTAAGGTAAATGAATGTATTGTCAGTAAAGGTATTCACAAATCAATACACTTAAGGTAAATAGGGATATTGGATTTTGAATTCTATTTTCATTCTTGCAGAACAAAAAGTTTTAGCAGACTAAGAAGCTCACGTGTTTCCCTGTAACAGGTAACACAGTTCTGAGTTCACTCATATCATGGCACCACGAAAAATGGCAAAAGAAACTAGTGAGAGCATAAATATGAACATAGATGTTCTCTTAGACACCTCACCAAGAGCTATAGATATCGTGAGATCCTGGACATAGGTGTTTGATATTCTACAACACGAGCTGATAAATTTCCTAGAGGAATTAGGTGTCGAAGTAACTGAAACTCATGTGACTAAGCTCAGGGATATATCTCAGTCAAAGTTGCACAAAATAGTCACGCGGCCGAAGCTCATGTTGTATAACGACATGATAGGTTGGGCCTTGGAAAACGTTGACATCTCAACCAGGAGAATTTGCAATTCACAGAAGGTTGTTGTCAGATATTTTCTATCGGAGCATATACAAGTAATGTATAAATTATCCACCTCTTTTAAATACAGTTACAATGCCACTTTCATAATGAATTTTGACAAATAAGAGTGCACACGGTATGGAAAATACTACCCTGATTTAATCAAGGACTGGTGGGGACACCCTGAGAAATTCATAGCAGAAACCCATGGCGTATATGCCGCAACATCATTAGACACCAATATGATTTATGTGGCTATGATGTTACGTATAATTTTCGGCAAGAATATCTCTACTCAATTCCTATTTCCATGGGTACCCATCATGCATGAAGTAGCAAAGGGATACTATTTCAACTGAGCCAATATATTATCATACAATCTGGCTAAGGAAATCATAGAGTTCCAGTCGATGAAGGCCAAAGGGAAACCTTCCCCTTTCTATATGTCAGAATACATTATGGATGCCATTTTTTTTATGACTCCTTTCCCTCTAATGAAGTGGAGCTGGAGCTGGACCTTGACCAGCACCGAGCCTATATATTTTTATCACTCCAAGTTGTGGAAGGATAAAGCCATAGATTTCTTCTATGAAATCTGACATTATGTAGTGGTGTCAATTCATATCACCCTATACGGTTACCCACCTCCCATGATTTCAGACAAGATCATGGCCAACCTAGGTAAAATAGCAGGCTGGTATATTGAGGAAACATTTTCCTACATCAGGGTTTTTGGGTGTTCGGTTCCCCCCCATGCTCTACCAAAGTTTTTACCAGATCAGATGGTATTCTGAGAGGTGGCTTATCAGACCATAACAGGGGGCATCAATAAAGAATTAAAAGAGGCTCGGAAAAAGGTATGGCCAACCTTCCCACTTCAGGTTGGCATGTTTTCATTGTTAGATTTCGACCATTCGAAAGTATAGGCTGCAGCTCTAGAAGATGTCAAGTTAATTGATATTTATTTTAAGAGGCACAATCCCCAGAAGATCGTGGAAACCCACCTAGCTCAATACAATTTAAATAAGTACATACACGAGATTTCCCCACAGGATGAAATATTCAGGGGAGAGAGGTCATACGAGGAAATATTGAGTAGAGTCCGAACTCTGGCTCCAGATCAATTAGCTAGTTTTTACTATTTCCAAAGGAACAGAAGGAATAGTTTGCCTAAGTTATTACAAGGAGAAGCAATAACACCTTCATCTACATAGGAATATACACCTCAGGGTTTGGAGGTAGGAAGTTCCAGCGAACATGATACTCAGGAAGATCTGAGCAAAGATGAAGTTTTAACACAGAAAGTGGATACTTCAATATTGAATCCACCAAGTAATTAAGAAAAATATCAACTTGAAGCTTTGATAAAAAAAGGGACAGGATACATCACCGTCCACACCAAATAAACCAGCTACCAACACAGCAGAGAAAAAACTATCGATGGCGATAGGTAGCCCCATTATGTAATTAACACCTTTACAGTAAAGTCAAGGAAATCCAAATGTTGAAGTCGTATTTATAGAGGACCTTACTCTGATTTCAGCCAAAGAAATTCCTCCTTTGGACTTCTTTTTCAAAAAGAAGAGGAGGGCCATAGTTAAAAGAGAAACACATCAAAAATATGGTGCAACAATCAAAAAGAAAAGAATGATGTATGATGGACAGGGCCTAGATGATACAAAATTCGCTAGGGAGATGGCAGGCTCATTAGGTGCCTTTTCCACGACAAAACAGTGTTCAATAGAAAATCTAGCGGAGCAGCTGAAACAGAGAAATCTATTGGTAAGGAAGTTGAAAGACCAGATGATGACCATGGAACGAGATGTGAGAAATCATATGAATGAGGATTTTGAACAAGTCAAAGCCTGTGAAAGACAACATATTCAACAACTCAAAACTAACCTTGATGAATTGTATCAAAATTCACAAGCCAATAGAGAATTAGCCACTCAACAGGAAGAATTGATCAAGCAACTACAAGCCAAGATAGACTTGGATGAAGGTACAATAGTATAGATAGAGGCCTTCCAAGCTCAAGCATTGAAAGTACATGAAAAGATGGAATCGTCCCAACAATATCTTTTTACAAAAGTGGAAGCCATTCAAAATTGTTACAAGGTGGTAGACCTTTCTCTGAATAACATTTACATTAAGAAAAGAGAAGCTCGTTCAGCTCGAGATAAATTTCAGGAGGCTGTCTTACTAGTGTCAAAAGATGATGTATCAGAAGTTCCTCGACTGTCTCTATTTGAGAAAACCAGAGGTGACATAATTTTGAAGGCCTGAGAATCAAATCTTGTTGAAAGAAAAAGATTAGCCAGAGAAGTACACAAAGATTTTATAGAAGAAATGTCTTCACTAGACAAAGGGATACTTGATGTTGAAGGAGATAGTATCCCCGAGGCCCTGGGGCAGATTGACATAGCAAAGAATCAACAAAATTCTAAGACAATTAAAGAAGAAGCCTGAATAACCATCCAACAAATGAACCAAATTGATCTTATCCAAATAAAAAAATGGATAGTAGATCCCAGTTTGTAGCTATAGGCCACATCTTTGGGAGAAAAGATGATACAGGAGGGGTTGCCTTAGTTGGAAAAGAAGCTATACATTTTTTAAGAAAATGAAGCAACAAAACCTTCTGGGTTGGTGGTACAATTAGTGATTAGATGCATGCAGTGTGTCGAATATGGGAAAGCAAGCACATATGGAAACAAGTAAGACAACATATATATACTACTCACATAGATCATGATTAGATTCCATTTGTTTCCAAGCTAAAGGAGGAGGAGAAGAAATGTCTCTGCCAACAGGCGAAGAGACAGAGGAGATGCTAATGAAACCTTTCAGTTTTACATATTGTAATATTTACTACTTTTAAATTATGAGAAGTCCATTCATTTTGGGTTGGGACCATTTTGTATAAATACATAGATCAAAGACTTATTTCAGGTTGCTTCTTGCCGATTGTAATAGAGAAACCTATCCTTAGAGAGAATTAATACAAGTGTAGACAGATATTCCAAGTTTTGTTACATCTGGGTTATGCTTTTCTTTGTTTTCCATTTCTCAACATTTCTTTATGTATTCCTTGATAAATGTTTGATTTCAATTTAGTAAAGAAACTATTGTAATCCTATTGTGTCAGTGATTTATTAAGTAGGAAACTTTTCCTCTGTATTTATTGTGAGTAAATCAAGACCTGCTTGTTATGTAGATCCCTGCATTTTATACTTTATTCAAGGTTACACTATCTCTTTTCTTCTAATGCAACGAGGTGGGACTCTTTAGTAATTGATGCCCTGCTTCGTTTCACAGTTTTGTATCTTTCTCTCACTGCATTTAATATTACGATTTTTACTCAGACAAGAAATACAACCTCTGTGTTGTCAAATTGTTAATTTCATTTAAGGAATTTTTCTCATATAACTGAGGTAGAAAAAGAACTTTAAAAACACACTCTCTTAAACTTTCCTGATGCCTAACATTATCCTTTAAGACTTAAGTTTAATCTTAGTACCAACATCGTCGATAGTATCCTATATGACCCAATGTTGTGTGCATTTATCAAACTGAAGTGGGGGCCACCATATCAAGATGGAAGAAATATTAGTTGGATCCATAAACAATCCATCTTTGCACACAATTTGGCCCAACAACATATCAAAAGGTGTACAAAAGATGCATTTCTTCAAATTTAATGATATCTATAGTTTGAGACATTGATCCAACATTAGCCAAAGCGCTTTCATGTGTTCCTTTAACAAACTAAACACAGTCCAATCATCCAAGTATACTTCAAGGAACTTTTGGATAAACTCCTTGAAGGATGTGAAGGAAAAGATTACAGGGGCATTCTTCAAGCCAAAGGGCATGACTGTGTATGCAAATGACCCCCATTCAGTCGCAAAGGTGGTTTTGGCATCATCCCCCTTTGTGATCTGAATCTAATGATATATTGAGAAAGGGTTGTCGAGAGAGGGTTGTGGATGTAGGCTACGTTGAGACTCCTCAAATCAACACAGATTCAAATATCCTTGATCTTCTTGGGTTGCACCACCATAGGACTAATCCATTCATACTCCTCTATAGGGACAATGATCCTCACCCCCAATATTCGATCTAGTTCTTTGTGTACCTTTTCCTTATACTTGGGATTTAATCGATATGGCCTCCTCTTGACCGATTTGGCATATGGTTTGAGTTGAATATTCACAGATCCCAATGATCCTGCAATGCCCTTCATCTTAAAAAATATCTGAGAAAACAAGTCCTCATATTCCTTAAAAATGTCAATAACCTGAGTGACCGTCTCCTTATCCCAATAATCTCCAATTATGGCCATCTTGGATGCTTCTTCAGTTCCAATATTATGTTTCTTGGTTTTTATCGAGCCATTATAGTTTGGTGCAGACATCTCTGTTTCCTTACCCTTTAGTGTGCTCTCTCCCTTTGACTATTTGATCTAGATGTTGTGGGGATCATCATCATCATTGATATTTTCAACATCAATATTCCAACAATTTATTGCCTCTTTCATTTTTTCCACTGGTTTATGATACGAACATACCACCTTAGGGGCGGTGTCCTTTCACTGCCAATGGAAAATGAAATCCTTAATCCAGTGGAGCACCTCCCTTTGAGCTGGATCTTCTGCTGTGAAGCTGAAGGTTAAATGAAACTAGGAACTCATATGGGTCCACTCAACTATTTTCCTCCAGATTTCCTCCTTGATGTACCAACTTCTAGGGACTATGTCCATCGTGCGAACAAACGGATGTACCCATTTTTCTCGAGGGATATTTTCAGAGGTCCAACACCGTTCAAAAAAATAAATGTATTCTTGAGGATCCTCAGTTCCCTTGTATTAGTTGGCCAGTTCAAAGTTAGTGATGGGATGAATTTGAACTTTTATTAACCCCGGTACCTGCACCCAATTCTAAATATTTGGGTGATGTGTCGCCCACCACCACATAGGTGTCCCTCAAACCATTGCATACATGGCCTGAATCATCTTCTCTATGGGGAAATGTTTCTCCATCTGACTGAGAAACATCTCCATCAGCCCTGTCCCATAAAACTGTGGGGCATCACACTACTTAGACCTGATCCAATGCACTGCTTTTGTTATCCTCGCACATCTGTGAGTGGAAACTTTGTAGATATTATTTTTCCACCTATTTGTGGCATCCTCAAAATCCATGTCATAAGACTTGACACTTCGCCAACTTAACTCTCCATCTATGGTGGCATTGATGTAGTCTTCCTTATGGCTCATGATATTATAAATATTTTCAATGACTGAGCTCCACACATTCTCATCCACTCGCTCATTATACATGTCCCCTTCATATGGATATAGGGGTGCGACCATATGTAGAGTGTCTATTTCAAATGACATATTCCCCTTCTTGGAGTTCAACACCACATTATTATCAAACACCCAGTAAATGCCAAGTAATTCATGGTATGGATCATATTCATACATAATTTCTATGACCTCAAAGTCAGCCTTTGTTTTTATTCCTTTTATGTTTACTTCCACCTGCTCCAGTCGACCAATAGGATAGATTTTGTATTGTTGGACAACCATAGTAGGATGGATGAACAAACCAAATTCAGTTTACCCATCACCTCCCAAGATTGTTTTGGAAAATTTACCATGTCAAGACTCAGATCCAACATGACTCCATCCATGTCATAGCCAGCAAGTTCAACTTTCATCTTAAATTCTCGGCAGTGCACTTTTTCTTGTTGACCTAACATACATCTCTTTCTGGCAGCGGAGTTGATACTTTTTCCTCCATTCCTCGTTCCTTCATGCAAGTATCTAACATCTGAGTCAACTTACTTGCAACTTCTTGATCATTCAATAGTCCCAAACAACAACTCAAGAAAGAACTTACTTGGTCTTCATATTCTTCCATGTGACCCATTTCATGCAAGACTTTTGCATGCATTATGTGTTGCACTTCCTCCCGACGTTGTTCTTCATATGATTTTTTCCCAGCGCATCAAAACTCAATCTGTATACGAGCTTCTTCAAATAATTATTGCATCGCATGTTATACTTCTTCGTGCGTGCGAGCTGCCTCCATTAGTATTTTTGTTGTGCACTGTAATTACTCACGTGCATGAGCTTCTTTCAACGACCTCTGTGTTGCTTGTTGTACCTCCTCATGGATCCGAGATTCTTCCCGTGACCTTTGTGTCACCCTCTACACTTCTTCTCAGATATGAGCCTCCTCAAGAGACCTCTGAGTCACGCACTACAGTTCCTCGCATGTTATTTCTTCTTCTAGTTCTCTCTACGTATCGCACAAGAACTGTTTTTGTTGTGCAACATCAAGCCTTGGGGAGGGGTGATATTCCTTCCTTATATTCTCGTATGGATTTTGACCTAAGCCTTCACCATGGTCAAATTCTTCTCATGTCTTCGCTCCTCCTTGGGTTACTAATCAGACACCTGCCTCCTCATTCTTCTTCTTATTCTTGCATGGTTCTGCATGCACCATGTTGCAATTGGTATTTTTGTCCGCCCACTTTTTCAACAATTTAGGATAGTCTTTTGTGACATGATTGGGACTATAGAAGTATACATAGAGAACATGTGTTTTGGTGAAAAAACTTGATACATGACCAAGATCTTCGCAATTAAAACACGTGGGGGATTTACCCCCCCCCCGCCTTCAACATATCCTCAGCCGCGACTGTGCCCATATCCACCTTGAGGACCTCCTTGGTATCCACCTCTTTCTACACCGCCATGCTCACCACCCTTCTGCTCTTCCTATACCCATAATGCATTGTGGGTATTATCTTGCATCAACTGGAGTGATTGATCGTTATTGACATTGTGCCCGACATATTTACAAAACTCGCAGAATGGAGTATGAGTCATCATTTGGTAATTATGAAAATTGGAAACCAGGTGGCACATGGCCCTACTGTCTACATATCTTACATCATTATGTATTCCGAGATGGAAATGGATTGGTTGAACCTGTTGCCACATAATTTGACAGGGCATGGCATTCATCTCTCCAATTCCCTTCTGAGTGACAGGTGGTACACCATAAATTCTCTCTCATGACCTTCGTCTTGGCCATATATTGCAATTTCATCGTCATATTGGTCAGTTGTGACTACACCTAGGCCAAACCTATCGATGTCTCCTCCCCTCCTGACATATCTTCCAGGTGCATGGTGATTTCTATTGCCTCCACTTGAGTCATTACCTTCTGCTAGGTGAGAAGAACTTGGATGTGGGGAAGTAACCTCACAATAAACCATTCTCTTTGTTGCACATCCTAGATTTAGAACGTCAACCTATCCAATAAGATCTTGAACCACTGGTCATAATCCTAGATGGTTTTTCCTTCCTTATGTTTGATCTCTTTTATCTCTGTGATACATTGGAACTCTAACTTAGGTTTTTGGAACTCTCTAAGCGGATCTTGGTTAATCTCTACTAGGGACCTCATCTGTCCCACTCGTGTAGTATCCTTATACTTCATATACCACATCAAGGATATGTTCCTAAATGTGGTCTCCATCTACACAATCATTTCTTCTTCATCTATGATTCTCTTCATAAACCATATTGCTTCAGATGTAAACCAATGTTGTTCTGCATCATCCTTACCCGTTCCATAGAACACGGGTAGCCTCATGGTACTGTCCTGATTTTCCATCCTCAAATTCTAGTTAATTCCTCCTCTCTGATTGCTATAGGTTTGATTTCTCAACACCAATATTCCTTGGGGCACAGTATTGTTGAATTCACCTTCTTCTTCACTCACCTCTTCACTTATATCTTGTTCTTCTCTCTCTGCTACTCCAAGTTCTTTACTATATCTATCTTTTATTCCTGATTAAAAATGCACAAGGGGAGTGGCACAAAGGTGGGGTAAGGCCATATTATTATGAAATTTCTCGTGAGGTGACCCAGAGATTTTCCTACTTGCAGTCATGAAAGACCATCTACTATTGCTAATTCGTCTCCCCCACCACTAGGGGAGCCTCCATATTCCTCTTCTTTCAACACAACAACACATTGTGCTCTACCTTCTTGTCCTATCTGCACACCACAAATTCATGCTATGTCTTTCATTCCTATCTGCGCACTACCACTTCGCACACTATATCCCACTTCAGACATCACACTACTACTCTGCATGCCATATTCTCCTCTTATCAATGCACCACTGCTATGTGCTTCATCTTCTTCTAAGGTTGTATCACTCTATAATAACCAAGGGGTGTATACTGAATCACCTAGGACCTTACTAGTATCACTACTGGTATCCCCACTATACACCCTATCCTCTATGCCACACCTCTTCGCAGGCCTATCCTCATATGTGCTCCACTTTGGCACAACATACGCTTATGCACTAATACAATATGTGGACTCTTTTCTCTTCATCTTGGGATCAACCCCTCGTCACATTCCCTTGGCTAACTCTTTTCCACTTATTTGATTTTTTTTCTTCTTATCTCAACTCTTCGTGTGTACCTCTCGGCTCCTTTTCGCCTCTGCTCCTCTGGGTCCATTCCATTCCTAACCTCATCTCAACAATTTATGGATCCTCCTCAACATAACCA
>ML782717.1:16615-28256 GCA_009831015.1 Picea engelmannii
ACACTAGGGGAGTTTACTCAACCATTCATTCAAGATCCATGCACATCATTCCTTTCTCCACGAAGAACAATTTATCCAAAGTGGAATTTCTTCCAACGTCTGCTTTTTCGAACCTTCTACGAAATTTCTTTCATCCTCGGTGAAAGACTCAGTGTATTCAATAACAAACTCGACAATGTAGCCTTCTTTTACTCAAGAAAACCAAAATTCAATAGTCGGATTCCACTTATTATCTAATAATCTCAATCCTTCAGTCTTGTCCTGATCCCAAATCACTGGTTCCAAAGGAAAAATAGTAGAATTGGTAGAACCATGCCTTTTTATCCACTTGCACAATAGATAAGGAAATTCAACAAAGAAAATATCATGCATATTGGTGTAGAGATATATTTATTTCCATCGATTGACATTCACTCTCATTGCTTGGGTTTCCCATAGGGTAAACTCATGCTCTTTCACAATCAACCAATCTTGAATTTCCTCCCGAGATGGATGCCACCTCATCACTTTCCTTCATCATTCCCGACAAGAATTTCAGGTCCGAACAATGGAACCATTTGTTGGGGCATTTTGATCCATTCTTGTGCATGTCCTTCTTAACGTTGGGGAGTTTAGACCCGGTTTTCATCCATATTTTTCCAACAAAAAACCCAGAGCATCGACCTATCAATCCTTGACCAAGGTTGAGGAAGGTCTCACCCAATATGCAGAGAGGATCACAGAGACCATAAGGTCTTGTGACAGGGATGAAGGATAAACACACGAAGATACATTGAGAATGGAATTCATGTGACTCATATCTGACAAATTATTATGACTAAGAAGTAAAATAATAAACACACATATCCAACTCATACATGATAGACATGTAATATATCAGAGTTGTCACATCTTTATTACTAATACCATTCTATCACAACAAATACACACATTACGCAATATATATATATATATATATATATATATATATATATATATATATATATATATAACATGATATCCTCTCTATATAAATCCTCAAAAATACAACATACTACACAATGCGCTTCTTTCAAGACTTAGACATGTAACAGACGCATAAGTGTATTACAAAACACTACAATATTACAACAAGCTCAAAGAGAGATCGATACTAAGGGCTCAATGAATTGCCTCTAGACACATAGATAACCCCATTTCTGATATCACTGCTTCCTTTCATAGATTTCTCTGGTCAGGAGCTCTATCTCTTTCTGCTATGCTCCACTCGCTTGACTGACAAAACTTCCTCACACACTTTCGACATATTCCTATAGTCCACGTATCCTTTAGGAATCAGGAAAATATTAACTGCCCCTCCAGATCATATTTTGTCATCTCCACAATAATTTGTGTTGTTGGCAATAATCATTCGAGAGGATTCCCCGATGATTATTTTATTGATTATGGCATGTGTCTTCTTGATTTCTGGTGCACATCAAAACTAGGACTGGCATGCATTCAATAATATTTTAGGCTTTTCGAACACTATAAAAACGCGGTCTGATCCACACTCTTTGTCATTCCTAGTGCATTACCTTAGGTGTGTGCAAAACGTCGGAATAAGCGCACACAACTTTGTTTATGCACGCGGGCAAAATTGAACCCACAACTTTGGGTGCCAACACTCTTCCAAGTTATCCTAGAGCATGGAGGTTTGAAACCTTTGGTGGATATATAGAATAGATCTTCTTTCAGAAACATCTCAAGATACAACATTAGGGAAATCATGAGTGAACTCCTACATTGAAAAAAATGAAGAACTACATGAATCAATTCATGGGCAGATGGCTACATTAGAAAACCTTCGATAGATATTTAGTTATTTTGAACAACAAGAAAAAATTAAATTTGATGTCTCATTCGATTCCATGGTCACTTCAGAAGATGGGTTGGTCAAGATAGCCCTATACCATTTACATTTATTCATTAAATAGAGGGGTACATAGCCTACTTTATGTCAATGCAAGCACATAGGTTGATACTTTACTCCAAGATCCATTTCCCTCCAATTTTCCTCTAAAAGAAATCCATAAATGAGATCCTCCTCCACCCATTTTTAGAAGTTCAATTGATGCAAGGCTATGTGATCCAAATTGGATCCTCTCCAATCTTTTTAATAAGAACCTGATTGTTTTACCCTTCGTAAAATTTGTAGACATGTACTTTAAAATTTTTATTTTGTCCTTTTTGGAAAAATTGTAAATGGAAATGAACCATTGTGATGGTTGGCCTTCCAAAGGTTTCCCATTAAATCAATGAAGGTTGTAGTAAGGACATGAAAATGGAAGATGCAAGGATAACTTGGGGAGGACAGTAGTAGAAATGAGAGCTCGGAAAAGGAAATCTACTTGAATATTGGCAGACGAAGTAGTCAAGGATCTTGTCCATGATGAGAAAAGGTGCCTCTTAGCCATGGCCATTTGCAATTTTTTTTTTCTATGAGTAACAATAAACATCTTTGTATAGCTCACCCCTTTGTATTTATCTCCCGAGATTAATAATTCATGGAAATTTGTGTGTAATTGTTTCAATTTTTTGGCTTTGGTGTGGGTTCATTAGTTTATTGTGTGCTTGAGCACACTAGGTTGTGGATGTTTTCATGAAAACTACAAAAATCTTAGTCTTGTAAACATATTGTAGGCACCCTACTTTGTTCATTGGTTTAAGAGTATGTTGGTTTCTCTCACCCACTTAGTTGAATTTTCATTGCTATACATTTTTTATGTTCCCATAGGTCATCCACAACATCTTGTTTCTTGCCAGGAATTTTCCCTCTTTCATAGAGTTGTACATTCAATTTTGAAAATATATGGGAAAATTTACATACCCTGGGATTTTTGTTTACTACTTGGGAGAATTTACATACCCCTTGGAATTTTGTTTGCTACCTGGGCAAATTTACATCTCACTGGGAATTTTATCCACTTCTGGGGTGAATTTACATCCTCCTGGGCGTTATATCCATTGCATGGGTGACTCTATTCACTTGGTCATTTTCCCCTCACTACTTGATTTCCTTTCATTATTGGGTTGAATTTTGGTTTTTAATGTTGTGAATGGGAAAAGTTATAGTTGGTTGGTCGGTGGAATTTACCTTCAACAAGAAAAAAAAATAACTAGCATAATAAGAGATAGTGAATTCAAATTACACAAAATAAAATCAATTGAAGAAGCATCCATGTTGATGAGATAGACATGCCATATTTCTATTGTTTATAGATAATATGGTCTTAGAGAAAGTTCATCAAAGAACTTGAAGTAGCTACCATGGGAAAATTTTTGAAGAGGGAGAAGTTGGAAGAGTTGAGGGATTTCAATAGGCATATCCAAGAATAAATTCAGTATTATAGGAAGAAAACAAGTGATTTGGAAAAAGATATTTCCAAGTGCCAGGAATCCATCACCACCATGAGGGAAGAATTAGACTGGAGCATATTGTAACTCTTGCAATTGGGGGATAAATTCATTGAGATGGATAATTGACAAGAGGATAGGTTCAACGAAGTCACTACTCAACTATACCAGGATTTGTAAGTGAATAAAGAGGCCTTGAAGGAGATAGAAGTAATTTTCCAAGAGACCAAGCAAACCCCTTCCATTTCCACTATCGAAGCTAACACCATGAGAGAGGAAATCATGGTAAACTCACCTTCCAAGAACCTTTCTCAAGAGACCTTTGGTGACTTTGAAAACAACACTAGAGGCATCAGTTCTAAGCTCTTGAGGCAAATGAGTTGTGATGGCCAAGGGATAGGAAAGGAAGGCCAAGAGGTTGAGAGAGAGAGAGAGAGAGAGAGTTCTAAAGAGGATATAATCCCCCAAACAGAGAACTTCATATCCATCACTCCCTCCAGGTGAAATATTCCATTATATATTCAATTATTTCAATTTATTTTAATACAAATAATTCTATCTCTTCCCCCCAACAAATATTTTCAAATGGCTTGCATGCATCTTCATTTGATTTTTTTCTCACTACTTTTTTACTAATATTTTGTGGAATTGTAGTCTTGGTTACTTTGTTTTCATTGTCTTTAGGTTCTTTGTGATGTGGATTCTCCACTTGAATCCCTCTCCTTTTTTTCCACAACAATGCTAGTTCTCAAGAAGCTTCCCTAAAATTTATTAAAGCCAACTTATCAAGAGGATTCATAGGGATTTTCCACTTGAATCCCTCTCCTTTTACTCAAAATAAAAGTTAATTCAGTATCAAGTGTCACCCCTAAGGTTTGTTTCTCCCTTCCTTATCAAGTTTCCATCAATTTGAGGCTTGGGGATAGTTTAGGTTGTATTTCTCACTCACACACTTTTATTTATTTATTTCCATTATGCTTCCAACCCAACTTTGATAACATAATGGATACCATACTAGGGATTTTGTTAGGGTGATTCTGCAAGATTCCATCTCTCCCTTTTGTAACATCCTTATTTTAATCCCTAGCTTAGTGATGTATATTGTACATATGATATTTGGACATGGGCCAAGCGATGTAATATGTAAACTTTGCAAATAATAATGATAAATAAAGATAAAACTAGCTACAGGTGGACACATATAGAGTAATGGGTGATAAGTTTCCACAAGAGAGGGGAGGGTCAAAGGGGTCCAAAAAGGAGAAATATTCATGGGCATTAATCTCAACCCAACTTGTTCTAGAATTTACCTTATGTATCTTATATTTCCTTTAGAGCGTTTCTAAATTCAATCATTGAATGCATGTAAGAAGGTGGGTGTGATAAGTCACTTTAGATCTTTATTGTTGGTATGGGGTTGAGTACAATCCTCCTTGGGAGGAGTGTTAGTCAAGAAAGTAAGGTAAAGGAGGAAATTTATATGGGGGAGAGACAGTTTTAAAGTTGGGGAAAAATGAGTTTTGGAGTAGTGCAAGAGGGAGCAATGCATGAGAGAGGAATGTGGGATCTTGAAGGATCCATACAGGGTATGCATGGTAGTTTTTTTTGGAACTATAAGGGAAGGAAGAAGTAGGTTGTTAGACCTATAGAGTGAAATCTCCATGAGAGATATTTCCATGAAGGAAATGAGCTATGTGCTATTAGTTTCTCCTAGTGGTTGATGTCCTTGGAGTCCTCAGTAAAGATATTCTTGTCTGACCAAGTGCACTGGAGACTTGGATGGAAGAGGGAAGGCTCGTGGGGCTGTGAGCAATGAAGGGGGATACCCTTCCTTGGGTTGTGCAGGTTGTCAAGAAGAGAACTGGGTGTATTGGGATAGTTATAGGGGAACTAGTTGTTGTTACCTAGGTATGCACCCCTGTGCTTTCCCTCCTTTACCCTATACATCCATCAATTTTGATTTTTATCACTTCTTTCTTAGCTTATTTTCCATGATTTAATCACTTAGCTTCATGGCCCCTACCCATCTTTACTTATTTTGCACCATATTTTTTCTTTCTCGAAGGGTGATTTAATGTTCTGATTTGAGTTTGAAATAATTTTCATCATGTTTTCCATTCATTGAGCATGAAACATGTCCACCAAGTCTTTTGTGTGCACAAGGTACATCCAGGTCCACCAAGTCCTTTGTATGCGCAGTAAGCTTCCGCAAAAAAATGCAGCAATTCAGAGCAGTCCATTTTGGGCTTAGATTTTAAGCCAAATAGACAGCTTAAATTTTGATGGTGGAGATCCAACAACCCATGCAGATCAATGACTCTCATGCATTCAGAGTATCAAACTCAGACGGGGTTTAACAGGAATGAATCTATGACTTCGACATTTAGGCATCCAAACTCGTCATTGTTTTAAATCTATTGAAGTGTCGGAGCCCTGAAGTGTTGAAGCCTCTGAACTACCACGTGTCGAAGTGCCACATCACTCCACTAGTCCAGTCCTCTGGGAGTAATACCTAATTTGTGTTTGAAATCCCTTGAACCCTAAAGATCCAAAGACATGTGGCATCCATCGGTGCTAACACGTGGCACTCATTTCAAGTCATTAGGGTTACGTCATCCGCCCATTTCCAGGTGACACGTGTCACTCTCTATCATGCATACAGATCAACGATAGTGATGTCATGTGTACATGTCAAATCTGAGAGATCGCCACTCTGGGAGATTTCATATCAGATCAAACTCAATTCTCTAGAGCCTCGAACTGTCAGAATGTCGAAGTACCGAATTCCCCGAACATCAAAATGCCGAAAGGTTGACGCGTCATCTCCTGGATATTATCATTTTGGGGGATTTCAATTCACAACAAATGCATACCTATGAATCCCTAAAGAACTAGAGCCCCCAAAGTCCCAAAATATTTAAATGTTAAACATGACTTAATCTTGGGTTAGTTAGTGGTAAGAACTAGCTAATCACTTCATGAGTTTGGCCCTCTGGTAGGTATCTAGACTTTTCATTCAAGAACTCCCAAACCCTGAAGAGTTGGAGACACATTCTGTCCATCAGTTGAGACACTTGGAACTCTCCTATCATGACACATGGCACTCATTTCAAGCATATTTGGGTCCATCATCTGTACTATTTCAAGTGACACATGTCACCCTTCCTTCTGTGACACATCAGTGATATGATGTCATGCCACCATGTCACTCCAGGAGATTGTCTTCCGGGAGATTTTGATCCTGAGAAAATGCATATTCCCAAAGTGTCGGAGCCCCTAAATCATTTGTTGTAGTATCATACCGCCACGTCAGATTCGGAGATCGTCCTTCGGGAGATTTCCAAGAACAATGTTCAAAATCTCTCGAACCCTGAAGAGTCAGAGTCCCAAAGTCCTTAAATGATGAAGGTTAAAGTAATCTCAGGTTTATTAGGGATAAATGTTGGTTAACAACTTTGGGGTTTCTATCCTCCAGAGAATATGTATACTTCGTGCTTCGAAGCCGCCAAACGTTGTATTTTTGAAGTGGCTCACCCACATTTATTGCACATTTTGAAATGTTTAAAAAGGGGCGTCAAACTAGAAATGGGGAAACTATACGTCCAAACTGTAGAAATAATATCAAAGACTCCAGAAAATGCCAGATGACTTGCTTCTTTCCTCCAGGGTATAAGTTGGGGGGAAAATACTACCAACATATTCAGTTATCTCCAGTTTCCTCAAACAACACGCATTCATGCTAGTGCTCAATAAAAAAAACAGTTATGCCACTCCTAGTCATTTTGTGTTAAATCTCAGTTCACTCCAGCATATCAATCAGTCTAGTTTATCGCCAGTAGCAGTTTCTAGTTGTTCAAAGTTCAAGACTATTTCGATTAAGTTAATAAGTGGTCTTTTATGTGTGATGAGAACCGCTCTTTTTTATTAATTCAAGCTCTAAGTATACATTAATATACTCCAACAGTGTTTTAGTTAAGTTAATAAGTTGTTTTACAACTGGTAGTGTAGAGTTAAGCCTTAGTCCCAGATGGATGAGAGCCTCTGCAACTATGATAAATCTGTAGTTTTTGTATGTTTTAAGGGTTCAATTTTTGGGAGAAGGATACTAATACATCAACTGGTTGAACATGTTCTATGCATGGATTAAATCTCTCTACCTGGTGAATATACTTTTGATGACAGTGTTTTTGTCCAAATCTTCATGTGTTTTTTTATCTTTTTTTTTTTTTGTATTGGGGGAATCGACAATTGGCAGTTCTCATACTCGCATGACACGGGGTTGATCCCCGTCGGCTACCACTATAACCCCAGGTGCAACCACCCAGCCTGCAAGAATTCTGTACGTGTAAATCCGGGTGAGAATCAAACATGAGACTTCATTTTTACAAATTTCCTTCCATTTACACGACACTTGCCAATCTGTCTACACCCATGCGGGCTAAATATGCGGGTTCATATCTCAGTTAAATTATCCTACAATGAAATGCAACTTAACATGACAAATCAATGAATCATCACTCCCATTCGAGTGAGAAATTCCTTCGAGAGACTCGAACACGCGTCACACCGTCGTTACAAGAGCGACTTACCAATTCGGCTACTTACCCCACCTATGTGTTTTTTTATCTTATCTTGAATGCAGTTTTTTATTTTTGCAAAGTACATTTCATTTCCTTCACTTATTGTATAACTTGTCTTTATTGATATGCAACCTATGAAAATTGCTAATGCTTTGGTGAATATTGGTTTTTCTTGCAACCTGTGGGAGTAATTTTTTTCTAATACATGTTTAATGTCTTGAAATGATATTTTAAGTATTAAACTTCTTGCAGTAGATTATTCATTGAGTGGTTTTTTGTTTCCCTTTTTTTTTACTTCCATTATTTCCATTTTCTGTCATTTGTGTGCCACCATCCAAGGAGGAACCTCATCCATATCATTTTTCCAACCCCACCATGCTCTTGTATTGGTAAAACCAACCCTCTAACTGACCAACAAAATAAAAAATAAAAATCATTCTAAACTTGAGGTGGCCTAGCTCTGCCCTTTAGCAATCAGGTGTAGACTTTAGGACCAACAACTTCTAGTGTTGTTGCCAGGGAATGGAGTAACGAAATGTATTTACCTAGGATAACGACAACGATCAGATCTATTTTTTTATGGTGAACAAAATCCAAACACACATAGTGACTGCAATCTTTCACCTGGCAACTCCACAATCAAAAGAATCCATTGGAGGATGAGCCCAACTGATAGAAGATGAAAAGGTGGAAGGAAACGACCAGGTACCAAACCATCAGTTTTTTCAAGGAGCTCATATTTTTGTTCATCAGTTCATTCATGTATTTTCCTTTACATGTGAAAAGAATTATCTTATGCTTTGTTTACTCAGATGATTATAAGCCTACAAATTCATATTCCTCCTTGAGTAAAGAATATGTGTCTTCTTCTTGTACTATCGACCATGATCTGATCTCATCATATGACTTTATTGGGAAGAACGAGGTACATATCTTAATTCCTCCTAAAGTTGACCCATCTTGTAAAACTATGAATAATAAAGTTGATTTATCACTTCCTCAAGTCATTACTGATCCATTTTGTGTCTTGCTCACTTATGTTCAATCCAATATCATAGAAGGAACTTTGAAACTTCCTTTTGTCCTCCATGACTACCCTCCTAGTTGTTTAGATTACCTTCCCAAGTTCAATGGAGAAGATCATGTGACAGTCGAGAAACACATGGTTTATTTTGAATGGTTCACTGATCTTTTACAAAACATTCATAAGGATGTGTTCATGAGAACCTTTTTCCAATCTTTATCTTGGGATGTTGGATTTTGGTTTAGAAATTTGAAAGTTGATTCTATTAGTTCATGGACTGATTTTCGTAATGTGTTTTTGAGGTATTGGGGTGATAAAAAATCCTTTGAACAATACCTATTAGAGTTATATGCCTTGAGAAGGGAGCAGGATGGAACTGTTATTGTATTCAACAGAAGGTTTCATAACTTTTATCTTAATATGCCCATGGAAATTCAACCTACTGAAGTTGTTGCCATGGTGCAGTATACAACTGCACAACACCATGATATGGTTATTTTTCTTAGAGAGAGAAGGTCATCGTCATTGCACCAAATGTTCACTGATGTAGAAGATATTGAGGAAAAAATCTGAGATTGTGGAAGGCTCTTAAATCGAGTTTTGGATGAAGATTTGGAACAGGAACAAGTTTATGAGTAGCAGAAATCATATTTGGTTACAGAGGAATCCAAGGAAGGATATGGATAGCGGAAATCTAATTTGGGTTTTCATTTTCTTCATCCTACTAATGCACCACTTTTAGATTTTTATTCTTCCTCGGATCCTAAAGCTAAAAATCATTTTTTTCTATTCTTGAAGATAAGTATATTGATGATTATCAGAAAGATGAATTTACATGTATACTTGAAACTTTTCTTAGATACGAGCAGAGGAATGAGTTTGTTAATGATGACTTTCATGAAGTTTTTGTAGAGAGCGATGATCAATTTGTCAAACAACAAGTTACTTCCCCTCAACATTTGACTGTAAATATTGGAGATCAGCTAACATTCTTGACTCATGATAACCTTCAGTATTATACATGTTTAAATTTTGGTCAAGAAAATGAGAAGGAGTTACAGGAGAAGTTGAACATTTTTTCTTTCTCATCAAATGATGTCTTCACTACACTAGTTGTTCGTACTCCTGGCATAAATGAAAGTAACTGAATGCCCTCCAATTTTTGTGACACCTTTGATTTGAAATTTTCTGAAGACATCTTTGTACAAGACAATTATCAACAATTGCAAGGTAAATTTGTTTCTCTAAACTTTTATGAAGACCGAGATGCTCGTGATAGAAGAACTGTATATGTTGGCAGCAATACTCTAGTTGCATTTGTCAATACCTCAAATGCTTCTAGTAGTGATGAGATTTCCACTCTAAACTTAAAGGGAGAAATCAAAAGTGGAAGCAGATTGCAACATTATCCCATTGCATTTCCAGCTCTCAAAAATGAGGATGTCAATGTTTCTACTGAAGCATATTTTTCACAAGGGAAGTATGTTCATCTGTAGTGGAAATAACATGAGTTTACTATCAATATAAAGGTAACTCGTCATGATTTTTAAGATCCTATAGATGCATAATTAGAGGAATTTATCAATTTTAATCCTCTATCATGGTTTCTCTCCAAGTGTGGGGTTCATATTCAGAGCGAGTTGTCATTTCATTTTCAAATTTTTATTTTCACAAAGCAGGTTCAAGAAATCTAGTTAGTAGATCAATTCCTTGAAAGGTTACTATGGAAATCTGTGTATACCTAAGTATTCAATTTCAGTTGGTTAGAGTAGGGGTGTGTTGAATAATATCATCATTTGATCATTTCTTTTTTAGTTTTTTTATACAAAGGATCAACAATAAGACTCCACAACCCAACAAAGGCACTGGGGTGTTAGTGTTGCTAGTTTGATCTTCTTTTCGAGGACATGAGAAATTGGCGCCATCTCTAAATATGGCTAGAAGAATGTTAAAATTGGCAAATAGATAAAACTTTAGCAAGGGAATTAAAGTAGTAGAGTCCACCGAGATCATGACAAAAAAACTGATCGATGATCACACTTCATTGTGGAAATAGAAAGTGCTTGAATGTTAATATCCTAGAGCGGTCCCGCAATCAAAGCCATGGTATAGCTTGAGAGACACGTGACAGTTGGTGGTTTATTGTGCAAGTTAAAGCGGTGTGGATTTAGAACACCCTTGACAACTTCCAAAACCATGTTCTAATATCACATCTAGGGTCCCACTCGAGAGCTGAACGTGACAACAAATCTTGACGAAAAGTCAAATCATCAAAGGGAAACTCACGAGGACTGTGCTTGCACTAATGAAAGACTCAATTGGTTCCAGCAGACCAGGGGGTTTGAAGAATATGGCACAGATCAGAGAAGTAGTCAAGGCACCGGGGTGCAGTTACAGTGTGGATTCAAATATATACATGCCGGACAAACAAAAATAGAGGTAAGTTACATCCAGTGGGAGCAAGGTTATGAAAGGTAAGGTGCCTGATCTATTTTTCTTAGCACCTCACAAGGAAGTGTTATCCCTGGTTGGAGCCAATGTTGTAACCTAGGTCAACACCCTTTCCCTTTCCCTCCTTTACCCTATACATCCATAAATTTTGATTTTTATGGCTTCTTTCTTATCTTATTCTCCATGATTTAATCACTCAGCTTCATGGCCC
>ML782717.1:28356-74324 GCA_009831015.1 Picea engelmannii
GAGGAAGTGCAACACATAATGCATGCAAAAGTCTTGCATGAAATGGGTCACATGGAAGAATATGAAGACCAAGTAAGTTCTTTCTTGAGTTGTTGTTTGGGACTATTGAATGATCAAGAAGTTGCAAGTAAGTTGACTCAGATGTTAGATACTTGCATGAAGGAACGAGGAATGGAGGAAAAAGTATCAACTCCGCTGCCAGAAAGAGATGTATGTTAGGTCAACAAGAAAAAGTGCACTGCCGAGAATTTAAGATGAAAGTTGAACTTGCTGGCTATGACATGGATGGAGTCATGTTGGATCTGAGTCTTGACATGGTAAATTTTCCAAAACAATCTTGGGAGGTGATGGGTAAACTGAATTTGGTTTGTTCATCCATCCTACTATGGTTGTCCAACAATACAAAATCTATCCTATTGGTCGACTGGAGCAGGTGGAAGTAAACATAAAAGGAATAAAAACAAAGGCTGACTTTGAGGTCATAGAAATTATGTATGAATATGATCCATACCATGAATTACTTGGCATTTACTGGGTGTTTGATAATAATGTGGTGTTGAACTCCAAGAAGGGGAATATGTCATTTGAAATAGACACTCTACATATGGTCGCACCCCTATATCCATATGAAGGGGACATGTATAATGAGCGAGTGGATGAGAATGTGTGGAGCTCAGTCATTGAAAATATTTATAATATCATGAGCCATAAGGAAGACTACATCAATGCCACCATAGATGGAGAGTTAAGTTGGCGAAGTGTCAAGTCTTATGACATGGATTTTGAGGATGCCACAAATAGGTGGAAAAATAATATCTACAAAGTTTCCACTCACAGATGTGCGAGGATAACAAAAGCAGTGCATTGGATCAGGTCTAAGTAGTGTGATGCCCCACAGTTTTATGGGACAGGGCTGATGGAGATGTTTCTCAGTCAGATGGAGAAACATTTCCCCATAGAGAAGATGATTCAGGCCATGTATGCAATGGTTTGAGGGACACCTATGTGGTGGTGGGCGACACATCACCCAAATATTTAGAATTGGGTGCAGGTACCGGGGTTAATAAAAGTTCAAATTCATCCCATCACTAACTTTGAACTGGCCAACTAATACAAGGGAACTGAGGATCCTCAAGAATACATTTATTTTTTTGAACGGTGTTGGACCTCTGAAAATATCCCTCGAGAAAAATGGGTACATCCGTTTGTTCGCACGATGGACATAGTCCCTAGAAGTTGGTACATCAAGGAGGAAATCTGGAGGAAAATAGTTGAGTGGACCCATATGAGTTCCTAGTTTCATTTAACCTTCAGCTTCACAGCAGAAGATCCAGCTCAAAGGGAGGTGCTCCACTGGATTAAGGATTTCATTTTCCATTGGCAGTGAAAGGACACCGCCCCTAAGGTGGTATGTTCGTATCATAAACCAGTGGAAAAAATGAAAGAGGCAATAAATTGTTGGAATATTGATGTTGAAAATATCAATGATGATGATGATCCCCACAACATCTAGATCAAATAGTCAAAGGGAGAGAGCACACTAAAGGGTAAGGAAACAGAGATGTCTGCACCAAACTATAATGGCTCGATAAAAACCAAGAAACATAATATTGGAACTGAAGAAGCATCCAAGATGGCCATAATTGGAGATTATTGGGATAAGGAGACGGTCACTCAGGTTATTGACATTTTTAAGGAATATGAGGACTTGTTTTCTCAGATATTTTTTAAGATGAAGGGCATTGCAGGATCATTGGGATCTGTGAATATTCAACTCAAACCATATGCCAAATCGGTCAAGAGGAGGCCATATCGATTAAATCCCAAGTATAAGGAAAAGGTACACAAAGAACTAGATCGAATATTGGGGGTGAGGATCATTGTCCCTATAGAGGAGTATGAATGGATTAGTCCTATGGTGGTGCAACCCAAGAAGATCAAGGATATTTGAATCTGTGTTGATTTGAGGAGTCTCAACGTAGCCTACATCCACAACCCTCTCTCGACAACCCTTTCTCAATATATCATTAGATTCAGATCACAAAGGGGGATGATGCCAAAACCACCTTTGCGACTGAATGGGGGTCATTTGCATACACAGTCATGCCCTTTGGCTTGAAGAATGCCCCTGTAATCTTTTCCTTCACATCCTTCAAGGAGTTTATCCAAAAGTTCCTTGAAGTATACTTGGATGATTGGACTGTGTTTAGTTTGTTAAAGGAACACATGAAAGCGCTTTGGCTAATGTTGGATCAATGTCTCAAACTATAGATATCATTAAATTTGAAGAAATGCATCTTTTGTACACCTTTTGATATGTTGTTGGGCCAAATTGTGTGCAAAGATGGATTGTTTATGGATCCAACTAATATTTCTTCCATCTTGATATGGTGGCCCCCACTTCAGTTTGATAAATGCACACAACATTGGGTCATATAGGATACTATCGACGATGTTGGTACTAAGATTAAACTTAAGTCTTAAAGGATAATGTTAGGCATCAGGAAAGTTTAAGAGAGTGTGTTTTTAAAGTTCTTTTTCTACCTCAGTTATATGAGAAAAATTCCTTAAATGAAATTAACAATTTGACAACACAGAGGTTGTATTTCTTGTCTGAGTAAAAATCGTAATATTAAATGCAGTGAGAGAAAGATACAAAACTGTGAAACGAAGCAGGGCATCAATTACTAAAGAGTCCCACCTCGTTGCATTAGAAGAAAAGAGATAGTGTAACCTTGAATAAAGTATAAAATGCAGGGATCTACATAACAAGCAGGTCTTGATTTACTCACAATAAATACAGAGGAAAAGTTTCCTACTTAATAAATCACTGACACAATAGGATTACAATAGTTTCTTTACTAAATTGAAATCAAACATTTATCAAGGAATACATAAAGAAATGTTGAGAAATGGAAAACAAAGAAAAGCATAACCCAGATGTAACAAAACTTGGAATATCTGTCTACACTTGTATTAATTCTCTCTAAGGATAGGTTTCTCTATTACAATCGGCAAGAAGCAACCTGAAATAAGTCTTTGATCTATGTATTTATACAAAATGGTCCCAACCCAAAATGAATGGACTTCTCATAATTTAAAAGTAGTAAATATTACAATATGTAAAACTGAAAGGTTTCATTAGCATCTCCTCTGTCTCTTCGCCTGTTGGCAGAGACATTTCTTCTCCTCCTCCTTTAGCTTGGAAACAAATGGAATCTAATCATGATCTATGTGAGTAGTATATATATGTTGTCTTACTTGTTTCCATATGTGCTTGCTTTCCCATATTCGACACACTGCATGCATCTAATCACTAATTGTACCACCAACCCAGAAGGTTTTGTTGCTTCATTTTCTTAAAAAATGTATAGCTTCTTTTCCAACTAAGGCAACCCCTCCTGTATCATCTTTTCTCCCAAAGATGTGGCCTATAGCTACAAACTGGGATCTACTATCCATTTTTTTATTTGGATAAGATCAATTTGGTTCATTTGTTGGATGGTTATTCAGGCTTCTTCTTTAATTGTCTTAGAATTTTGTTGATTCTTTGCTATGTCAATCTGCCCCAGGGCCTCGGGGATACTATCTCCTTCAACATCAAGTATCCCTTTGTCTAGTGAAGACATTTCTTCTATAAAATCTTTGTGTACTTCTCTGGCTAATCTTTTTCTTTCAACAAGATTTGATTCTCAGGCCTTCAAAATTATGTCACCTCTGGTTTTCTCAAATAGAGACAGTCGAGGAACTTCTGATACATCATCTTTTGACACTAGTAAGACAGCCTCCTGAAATTTATCTCGAGCTGAACGAGCTTCTCTTTTCTTAATGTAAATGTTATTCAGAGAAAGGTCTACCACCTTGTAACAATTTTGAATGGCTTCCACTTTTGTAAAAAGATATTGTTGGGACGATTCCATCTTTTCATGTACTTTCAATGCTTGAGCTTGGAAGGCCTCTATCTATACTATTGTACCTTCATCCAAGTCTATCTTGGCTTGTAGTTGCTTGATCAATTCTTCCTGTTGAGTGGCTAATTCTCTATTGGCTTGTGAATTTTGATACAATTCATCAAGGTTAGTTTTGAGTTGTTGAATATGTTGTCTTTCACAGGCTTTGACTTGTTCAAAATCCTCATTCATATGATTTCTCACATCTCGTTCCATGGTCATCATCTGGTCTTTCAACTTCCTTACCAATAGATTTCTCTGTTTCAGCTGCTCCGCTAGATTTTCTATTGAACACTGTTTTGTCGTGGAAAAGGCACCTAATGAGCCTGCCATCTCCCTAGCGAATTTTGTATCATCTAGGCCCTGTCCATCATACATCATTCTTTTCTTTTTGATTGTTGCACCATATTTTTGATGTGTTTCTCTTTTAACTATGGCCCTCCTCTTCTTTTTGAAAAAGAAGTCCAAAGGAGGAATTTCTTTGGCTGAAATCAGAGTAAGGTCCTCTATAAATACGACTTCAACATTTGGATTTCCTTGACTTTACTGTAAAGGTGTTAATTACATAATGGGGCTACCTATCGCCATCGATAGTTTTTTCTCTGCTGTGTTGGTAGCTGGTTTATTTGGTGTGGACGGTGATGTATCCTGTCCCTTTTTTTATCAAAGCTTCAAGTTGATATTTTTCTTAATTACTTGGTGGATTCAATATTGAAGTATCCACTTTCTGTGTTAAAACTTCATCTTTGCTCAGATCTTCCTGAGTATCATGTTCGCTGGAACTTCCTACCTCCAAACCCTGAGGTGTATATTCCTATGTAGATGAAGGTGTTATTGCTTCTCCTTGTAATAACTTAGGCAAACTATTCCTTCTGTTCCTTTGGAAATAGTAAAAACTAGCTAATTGATCTGGAGCCAGAGTTCGGACTCTACTCAATATTTCCTCGTATGACCTCTCTCCCCTGAATATTTCATCCTGTGGGGAAATCTCGTGTATGTACTTATTTAAATTGTATTGAGCTAGGTGGGTTTCCACGATCTTCTGGGGATTGTGCCTCTTAAAATAAATATCAATTAACTTGACATCTTCTAGAGCTGCAGCCTATACTTTCGAATGGTCGAAATCTAACAATGAAAACATGCCAACCTGAAGTGGGAAGGTTGGCCATACCTTTTTCCGAGCCTCTTTTAATTCTTTATTGATGCCCCCTGTTATGGTCTGATAAGCCACCTCTCAGAATACCATCTGATCTGGTAAAAACTTTGGTAGAGCATGGGGGGGAACCGAACACCCAAAAACCCTGATGTAGGAAAATGTTTCCTCAATATACCAGCCTGCTATTTTACCTAGGTTGGCCATGATCTTGTCTGAAATCATGGGAGGTGGGTAACCGTATAGGGTGATATGAATTGACACCACTACATAATGTCAGATTTCATAGAAGAAATCTATGGCTTTATCCTTCCACAACTTGGAGTGATAAAAATATATAGGCTCGGTGCTGGTCAAGGTCCAGCTCCAGCTCCACTTCATTAGAGGGAAAGGAGTCATAAAAAAAATGGCATCCATAATGTATTCTGACATATAGAAAGGGGAAGGTTTCCCTTTGGCCTTCATCGACTGGAACTCTATGATTTCCTTAGCCAGATTGTATGATAATATATTGGCTCAGTTGAAATAGTATCCCTTTGCTACTTCATGCATGATGGGTACCCATGGAAATAGGAATTGAGTAGAGATATTCTTGCCGAAAATTATACGTAACATCATAGCCACATAAATCATATTGGTGTCTAATGATGTTGCGGCATATACGCCATGGGTTTCTGCTATGAATTTCTCAGGGTGTCCCCACCAGTCCTTGATTAAATCAGGGTAGTATTTTCCATACCGTGTGCACTCTTATTTGTCAAAATTCATTATGAAAGTGGCATTGTAACTGTATTTAAAAGAGGTGGATAATTTATACATTACTTGTATATGCTCCGATAGAAAATATCTGACAACAACCTTCTGTGAATTGCAAATTCTCCTGGTTGAGATGTCAACGTTTTCCAAGGCCCAACCTATCATGTCGTTATACAACATGAGCTTCGGCCGCGTGACTATTTTGTGCAACTTTGACTGAGATATATCCCTGAGCTTAGTCACATGAGTTTCAGTTACTTCGACACCTAATTCCTCTAGGAAATTTATCAGCTCGTGTTGTAGAATATCAAACACCTATGTCCAGGATCTCACGATATCTATAGCTCTTGGTGAGGTGTCTAAGAGAACATCTATGTTCATATTTATGCTCTCACTAGTTTCTTTTGCCATTTTTCGTGGTGCCATGATATGAGTGAACTCAGAACTGTGTTACCTGTTACAGGGAAACACGTGAGCTTCTTAGTCTGCTAAAACTTTTTGTTCTGCAAGAATGAAAATAGAATTCAAAATCCAATATCCCTATTTACCTTAAGTGTATTGATTTGTGAATACCTTTACTGACAATACATTCATTTACCTTAATGATACAATCTTAGGCGACAATCTGCAATCTATCTTGAAATCATTTTCGTTGATCCGTGATTAATGCCATTAATATCGATGGTTCACTATCGGGGACTTGGATGAAACAAGTTTGAAATTTCCCAAATCGTGATTTCACGAAAGATTAATTACAGGATAATCTAGTTTAAAACATAATGAATTGTGTTTAACTTTAAGTGTTTTCGGGTATTTAGACTTCGAGAGTTTTAATAGTAGCTTGAGATAGAATTCCTGAAGCACGAAATCACGAAATATGTAATTAAAAGATAATATTTTTTAGGTTTAATTAACCCGATTTAAGTTCGAAATATTTTGGAGGTTCAGACTTCAAATAATTCAAGATGTAATGGATGATAAAAGTCCAAACTTCCAAAATGCGAAGTTATTAACTGTCTTTTAACCACGATTAACTTAACTGTTGAAGATTTAATACTTTGGCAATTTGTCGCTTCGTGGATTTTCAATTTAGATTGTCACTATAATTTTGAAGGGCCATTACCCATAGGGACATATCGAGGGTGACGTCATTTAGATGACATGTCGAGACTGGGGTGGTGCCATGTGTTACTTAGATTCGAATGAATCGTCAAACAAAAATGGAAAAAATGGATGTCACGTGTCAATCTAAGGAAGACTCATTAAGGTACAAATGTACTATGACTAGGATCCTTCAAACACTTTTCGGGTATTGGGACTTTTAAAGTTAAGAACTGGAAAAATGCCTGAAGGGCGAAGCTCCAAAGAAACCTTTAATGATTTGGTTACTTTAATAATCATGCGGCTCCACAACCCCAAAAATATTGAGATCGTTTGGTCAATCTGAGGAACTTCATCGACGACTATCATGATATGTGCCTTAATACTAGAAGTAAATTTTATTTAAACATTTGAAAACTGACTTATGAGTTATTTCGAAAGGATGAAGATTGAGAAAGTAAAGAAAAAGGCTTAGGATTTATATGTGTTCCAACATAGGCTCCATCTGGGGATCACGTCTCCCTGCGAGGTGTGGAAGAATAGTAGACCAAGTTCCTTTATTGGGTAAATGGAGTTATGAGTGGATTTATGGGGAAACACCTCTTGAAATATCATACAGAGAGAAATTAGACTTCAGTCGTGTCTCATAAAACTTTCAAAACACAATCAATTTCTGATCTTAAGATAGGCTATTAATAAGTCTCCTTTTTCTGAAACTGAGTTTAGATTTGCTTAAGATAATCAAAACAAGTTTAACTGAACTATCAGACTTTGATCGATTTTGTTCGCGTCAAGGAAAAGTAATTTTAATGATTTATTTAGGGAATCCTTGGTTGATATAGAATGCAAATATTATCGGAAATATAACTAGCTACCATAGTATCTTTATACATGTATGACAGGCTTACAGATATCATAGATGTTCCTTCACTGCCAGTGATCCTGTTCAGTACCTCGGTGAAGTTATCTACATCTCCCATTGAATTTCCTTTCACCACTTCAAATAACTTTTTTTCATTTTATTTGAGATGAGGGAAATCATTTTATGAATTTTCTTTCATCATCTCTTTTGGACGAAATGGGGGCAATCGATTTTGCAAATTTCCTTTCACCATTTGTCTTGGACTATATGGGGGCAATCATTTTATGAATTTCCTTTCACCATATGTCTTATATGATATTATAATTTTGAAGTGGGGACAATCAACTTGTATGTATTGTACGGGGGTGATATCTGCTTGATATTTAACAATGAAAGTCTGTCAACCATTTTTTATTGTACTCCGAGATACCTCTCTCCCAATCTTCAATACATCTTTACCTATAGGGAATATCTTATGGGGAATTTTTATTTTTCAGGGATTTTCCTTGTGTGAATTAATAAGTTAAAATCTGTTAGATGAGCTAAAGTTACCAGGATTATCCTAGACATACTTTGTTTTAGTTAGAATAAGAGAAACATTAAGATTTTCGCCTAATCTCGTTTTGAAGATATGTTTTTTAAGTTTTCATAGGTAAGGAAAAATTCTTTCTCTCTGCGAAGATTTAAGGCCAGATAGTAAAAATAAGAAAAAAGTAGAAGCTCAAAGATAGGCAAAGTGAAAATGGAACAAGGAGTCAGATAGTTTGAAAAGGGATCTCATATCCACATAATTTCACTTCTTGATTATCAAGCTTTTCCTTTTATTCTATTTTTGTGTTATTTTCAATTGATTCGGGAATCTAAACATTTATATCTTTTTGATATTTGATCAAGTGATTATATTTTTGAGATTAGAACCTTGTTTATATCCGATAAGATTTTTTTCAAAATTTTCTAGCTTAAACAATAAGTATAGAAGTTCATACCTCAGATCTTATTTACATTTTCAATCAGACTAACTCTTAATTTATCACCTGTTTTGAGAGAATTAATTGTTTTGAAAACTAAGCGTTGGATTCACTACCTCCTATTTCACATCTGACAATAAGTATTCTACAAGAGCATAAAGAGAAATAATCAGAGAATTCCGCAGAATAGGAATAATATGCAATACAATACATTATCTTTTCGGAATATTAGATAAATCTCGGTTTATTAAAAATGAAAAAGTAAAATTCAGGTAATCTACAAAGTAAAATAAGATTGCGAAAGTAAACTAAAACCAAACTGGTATATACAATGGTATTGTGAAACATGTTTATTGCATAAAGTGTTTCAGATAGCGCCCGTTGATAGGGGCGTCAAAATTTTTCTCTTCGATATTCTCCGGTAGGAATGAATTCTTCCCCTCTGTAGATGTAATCCTGAATGGTCTGAACCAGATATGATCAAACTTACCGTGTTTTCCCACATCTTCTTTTTTGGCATCCCATTTTAAGATTTGATCATCGGGAAGGAACTCCCTATCCTTTGCTTTTTTATTGAAAAGGGATTTCATATTATCCTAATATTTTTGAAGTCTGTCATCGACTTCGGCCCTGTTTTGTTGGACTTCGATTATTTGGTTAATCCTCCTCGTTACATCATTCGTCTCTTATTTTTCCTTTTGCCACAACTTCATTACTGGAAGAGCTATATTAATAGGGAGGACAACGTCGGTCCCATAAACCATTTAGAAAGGAGACATACCTATTGATTTCTTAGAGTCGATCCAATTTTCCCATAAGGTGTTTTTTAGGTGAAAGTGCCGAGCCTTCTTATTCTCCGTTAATACTTTATTGATTATATTCATCAAACTTTTGTTGGACGATTCAACCAACCCATTTCCCTGAGGATAATAGGTTGTGGAATGTCCCAACACAATGTTGTATTTTTGACAAAAGCTTATCATTTCCATAGATTTGAATGCTTGGGCATTATCCGTAACTGTTTTTTGGGGGCAGCCAAATCTGGATAGGATGTTCTCCTCCAGAAATTTTATGACTACTGAATCTATGGCAGTCTGAGTCAAAACAACCTCCACCCATTTCTAGAAATAATCAGTAGAAATTAAGATCCATTTATGTTGGGCACTTGACTGTGGGTGGATTTCTCCGATGAAGTCCAGACCCCATTGTTGAAAAGGATCCTCTATTTTGATTGGGACCAATAGTAGTGCAGGGAGATTTTGCTTGCTAGAGAACAATTAACAAGGGTTACAGGCTCTAACCTTAGCATTCACATCAGTAAATAACTTTGGCCAATAATATCCAGCTCTCAATATATTGTAGGTTGTGGCCCTCCAGGTGTGATGTACTCCACACACTCCTTTGTGAAATTCATTTATGACATCCTCTATTTCAGGTTCTATCAAACAACGTAGCAAGAAACCTAGGGGATCTTTCTAGTACAATTGTCCTTCAATAATACAATATTACGTGTAGTTTCAATGTTCTTGCTTTTGATGGAGTTATATCACTTGAGCACTGAAGGGTGAGTATATATGAAACAATATCGCAATACCGGTCAGAGGAAGAAAATTATCCTCGATATGAGTTGTAGGGATTTGATCGTCAAGTTTTCCTATGTCTGAAATAGGCCCATGTGATTCTAGATGATTTATTCCAAGTACTCTGAAATTCGACTCTACTAATAACTTCTCCAAACCTTGACCTTTGACCAGCTTGGTTGGTTTTAATTCTATATCGAATTCCTGAATTTTGGCCAACCACCGACCTCTCCTACCATCACTGTCTGGTTATACCAATATATCTTTGACAGAGCTTGTTGGCACATAAGAGATTATTTTAGAATGTAGTACATATGTTATGAAAGCTTGGAGAGATTTCACCATTGCGTAGGCTTGTTTTTCCAGTATATCATATCTCAATTTGACATCTCTGAGGCTTTTACTGAAAAAGGCTTTCAATTGTTCGAAACCTTCGTCATTCTTTTGGAGGAGTACAACTGTGATAGTATGTTCTGATGCAAAAGAAAAGATTAGGAATTCTTTAGTATAGTCAGGACTAGTTAATACTGGAGCTTCACTTATAGATTTATTCACTCGCTCGAATGACGCTTTGGCTTCAAAGGTCCATTTGATTTCACTGTCTTTCTTCAACATATTTGTGATTAATTTGACAATTTCAGCGAGTTAGGAATAAACCTTCTCAAAAGAAATATTTTTCCTAAAAAAGATTGGATTTCCTTTTTGTTTCTAGGAATGTTTATTGTGTCAATAGCCTCAATTCACTTGAGATCAGCCTTGATTCCATCTTTTGAAATGATATGACCCATAAGATTTCCTTCTTGCATAGCAAAAGGAGATTTTTTAGGGTTTAGAGACAAACCAAATTTTCTACATTTATCAAAGGTTTGTTTGAGATGGACCAGATGTTCTAAATCAGAATTCAATAAGACTGTTAGATCATCTAAGTAAATAACGACAAATTTATCCCTCTCACTGATGAAATCTATGTCCATTTCTCTTTGGAAGGTGGCCCCTACGTTCATCAAACCAAATGACATTTTTTCATACATGAAAGTTCCCCACGGAGTAGTGAATGCACTTTTCTCTTTATCATCTTCGTGGACAACAATTTGGTTATAACCTGAAAAACCATCGATCATTGAAAATATGTTAGCTCCTACTACTTTTTCCAGGACATGATCCATTTTTTGCAGTGGGTAGTTATCTTTCAAGGATGACTGATTTAAATTACTGAAATCTACACAAAGCCTAATTTCTCCACTTTTCTTTCTGACGAGTACCAAATTTTCTACCCATTCAGAATATCTGAGTGGAATAATAATCTTTTCATCAAGAAGCTTCTTGACCTCTCTTTCTATTACGGGTAAGAGGATAAGATTGATCTGTCTCAGCTTTTGTCTAAAGGGTTTGATACCATGCTTGAAAGGAATCTTATGTTCAATCACAGAGGTATCATAAGTTTTTAAATCATCATAGGACCAGGCAAACACTGTTTAAGAAATTCGGCAAATTTACTCTTCACCTGAGCTGGGAGGTATTTGGATAACTTGACTATATTAGGTTCTTCTTTAGTTCCTATGTCATAGTATTCAACCTCCTCGGGTTGAGGTCATAGGGTATATTTCAAGGATATATCATCTTTGTCGAACAATCTCTCTAAGGGTATCATACCTCTAGGGATCTGATTCTTCTTAAGTACAAGCATTCTGTGATTCACGATCTTATCTTGAAAATTTTTAGGATCTTCTCCTTCCTGCATGATCCAGATAGGATTTTTCTGGTTCTCTTGATCTATATGAGTCTCAGAGAATTCATCGACCATTTCTAGAAACTATTTAATATTCTCATCATCTTCAAAGACCTGCTAGTGTTGCACATTATTTGGGATTGAAGGTTTGTGTCTTTTCTATATGATACTTCAGTTTTAGGATAGTAGGAGGTACAAACATTGCAGTCTCTTTGGCCAAGGAGTCTTCCTATTGATTTTCCATTCTAGGAATGTGATGAATGTTAAATGACGAGAAGAAATTCTCAATCAGATCCCAGGTGCAATTTTTGTATGACCTTAACCTTGAATGTTTGGCTTGATATTGTTTCTTTATTTTTTTTACAATAAGTTCAGCATCGCCACAAACTATCATATTTTCAATTTTTAGTTTCCTGGCAACCTCCAATCCTAAAACTAGAGCCTTGTACTCATAGACATTATTTGTATAATCGATTTCCCATAGTAATCTGTATGAAAAGGGAATGATATACTCATCTCTGGGTGCAAAAAATAACACCCCAACTCCTGCTCCTTCGCAGGATGAAGCACCATAAAAAACAATTTTCCATACTCCCTCCCTACTATTTACACTTTTATGTGGTTTTTCCTTTTTTTTTGTTTTCTTCTTCTATACAATCTTCAAAATCATCATCTAATGATAAAATACAATTTCCTATATCCTGATATGCAACATAGATTGGATAATTATTTGGTTTCTGGGGATCACTTACAGTGTATGCTGGTCTAGTCTCTTTGTACAGTCGAGTAAATTGTCCACCAAAAATCGGGATCGTAGCATACGTCATGTCCAGTTGAAGCGATCCTCCTAGTTTTGCACGCCAAGACCTACATAGTAGCATACCATACTTAGTAGGGATGTCAGAAACAACTACATCCATGAGAATACTCTTTACAGGAATCTATGCAAGATTTACTACCAAATCCTTGATGATGCCGAGACATTTAACTTTTCTTGAATCAAAAGAATATAAGTCTTGATAAGGTCTAGTGATTTCAAGTCCCAACTTTTCCATGATAAATTTAGGCATTAAGTTGTGAGAGGCCCCAGAATCTAGCATGCAATTATGAAGTAAGTGAACATGCATAGTTAAGGTAATATAAAAAGTGGCTACAAAATCCCTAACATTTTCAATGTGCTAACCAAACATAATCGTAGGCTTTTCATCTTGTAAATTTATCACATCTGCATGACATTACGCATCAGAAAAATTAAGCATTTTAGAAATCTTCTTTTTATAATTTGGATTCTTAGCGAGCTCAACCAGAGGCATGGGGATTTTAATCTTATTTATCTCATTCTCTAAACTGAAACCTCCGATTGTTTTTTTCGACTTCTCTATTAAAAGGTTGTGCTTTCGTATTCTATGTTTTCTTTGTTTTCGTAGATCGGGTTTCAACTATTTTGGTTTGGGCAGACTGTTTTTCAACTAGTGGTTTAGTAACAACTGCCTCATTTGCTTTATTTCTTGATAAAATATTTTTTGGTGGAACACTGATAGTATTCATTTCTCTGGGCCTCAAATTATACTTCTATTGAAGCGCGACCATTATAGAGTTGATGATTCCTTGATATGTAAACTCTCCCAGATTATTTATGCTTTCCTCATTAATAAACAGCGGCTCTTGGCCTAGAGATATTTTGTAGTCCTGTCTAGTTAGATGAGGTTCCTGGTCTTCGTCACTAAGATTGTTCATATCCTCCTCTAACCCCTAATAATTATGCATATCATCTCCTATAAAATTTTCTGATTTAAACGTAGCTTGTATCTTTTGATCTTCATTTTTTATTTGTCTCTGTTGGGTCTGGGGGTTAGGGTTTCTCCTCAAATATTTTCTATCAAATGGATCAGGTTTAGCTTGGTCTAGTTCCATTCTAGAGATTTTGTTTGACAAGTCTTTGATTATCTTATCCATGTCATCCATTTTTTCTTTTGCAGACTTCCCAAATATGGAGGGTCCTGCGTGTTCCCTAAATCATTTAGGTTATTTGGTTCCTTTCACAACCTTGGATTTTAGTTTACCATACGCCATCATGTTCTACTGAATTTCTATGGTGTCATCTTTCATTCCCACGAGGGTAGAATATCTTCTTTCCCTTAAAAGTAGGGCAAACTCGGGCTCGAAATCCCTTACGAAAGTCACCTTCGCTACAGGTTGAGAGGGTTTAACTTCTGCTGGAATCTTATGATAGAGTTTGTTAAACCTCTGGGTGAATTCTAGAACCGACTTGGAATTATTTTTTCTCAGAGCCCCGATGTCAGATAGTACAAGTGGTCTTTATTTTCTCTCCGCTGTCTTAAAAAAATGTTTTCTAAATCATCATAAGACCTTAGGGATCCTACCAGTAATCCTCGAAACTACATTCTTACTTGTCCTTAGAAAGTTTGCACTAAGAGTCTCGAGTATACATCTTCATGTTCAATACCGAGCATATCGGTGAACTAATCGAAAAATGTTATATGCTCTGTAACCGTTAAATCTCCTTCTCCTGTAAATTTTGGTAAATTTTTCATGTAATTTTCAGGTAGGTCGTGAAGGACGGGGCGAAGGACTAAGGGAGCGTATCTGGCCACTACTTTGGAAAAAATCCTAAGGGGTGGAAGTTTTCCTTGAACATCTCCTCCTCCATCACCACCTCATCCTCCACCTTCTACACCACCTCCTGCAACAGTAGCCATTGGAAATCCAGGGGATGAATTTCGAGATTTAAAAAGAGGGTTTTTGTAAAATCTAGGGACCAAAGTGGTGACATTTCAACTTCCTTGGGATGTGGCGAAGGGAAATCTGGAAAATGATCATTGTGAGATGCAAATCCTATAAGAAGAGGGAAAGGAAAACGTGGTCTAGTTTCTTCGGACTTACAAGATGTATAGATAGGTGAACTAGCAGGGGATGAGTTGGGGTAAACAATATGCTCTTCAAGGTTTCGGAGAACTGAAACCTTTGCTTCCGGCGAGGATGGGGTAGACAAAAAATTAACAATAGCGGGTATAGAAGAGATTCTCCTATTTAGACTATTTGGAATCTCATAAGGGTCAACCTCACTCTTTATTTTGGGTGTGATTACTTCTGGGTTCTTACAGATAACATCAGGATCGCTAGTTGAGTCCTCCACAGAGGGTGTTCTTTTAGAATTCTCTTCAAGAGTTAATTCTTCAACCAAAAACTTAGTATTGATCGGTGCAACTTTTGGTTGGTATTTCTTACCTGTCGGGGCAGTAGTCGAGTTGAGGTATCCCTTTGGTTTTAAGAACCTTTCGGGATCAGATACAAGTGTTGTTTGTTTCTCGTCTGGGTTCTTTTTGGTATTCTTTCGACTGAATGGCAGTTTATCTGTGGTGGAGTCACCAAGTGAAAGATAAAAATAGCCTTAATAAAGTATTCAATCTTTGTTCACTATCAAAGACAAAATGTTACCTTGTCATTTTCCCAGGGAAAAATACTTTGTTTCTTCATCCCCGACAATGACGCCAAAAAGATGTTGGTCCTGAGATTAAACTTAAGGCTCAAAGGATAATGTCAGGCATCAAGAAACTTTAAGAGAGTGCATTTTTAAAGTTCTTTTTCTACCTCAGTTATATGAGAAAAATTCCTTAAATGAAATTAACAATTTGACAACACAAAGGTCATATTTCATATCTGAGTCAAAATCATAATATTAAATGGAGCGAGAGAAAGATACACAACCATTAAACAAAGCAGGGCATCAATTACTGAAGAGTCCCACCTCGTTGCAGTAGAATAAAAGAGATAGTGTAACCTTGAATAAAGTATAAAATGCAGGGATCTACACAACAAGCAGGTCTTGATTTACTCACAGTAAATACAAAGGAAAAGATGCCTACTTAAAAAATCACTGATACAATAGGATTACAGTAGTTGTTGTACTAAATTGAAATCAAACATTTATCAAGGAATACATAAAGAAATGCTGAGAAATGGAAAACAAAGAAACACATAACCTAGATGTAACAAAACTTGGAATCTCTGTCTGCACTTGTATTAATTATCTGTAAGGAGAGTTTTCTCTATTACAATCGACAAGAATCAGCCTGAAATAAGTCTTCGATCTATGTATTTATACAGAATGGTCTCAACCCAAAATGGTTGGACTTCTCATAATTTAAAAGTAGTAAATATTACAATATGTAAAACTGAAAGGTTCCATTAGTATCTCCTCTGTCTCTTCTCATGTTGGCAGAGACATTTCTTCTCCTCCTCCTTTAGCTTCGAAACAACTGGCATCTGATCATGATCTGTGTGAGTAGTATATACACGTTGTCTTATTTGTTTCCAGATGTGCTTGCTTTCCCATATTCGACACATTAGATGCATCTACTCACTAACTGTACCACCAACCCAGAAGGTTCTTTTGCTTCATTTTCTTCAAAAATGAATAGCTTATTTTCCACCTGAGGCAACCTATCATGTATCTTCTTTTCTCCCAAATATGTGGCATGTAGCTGCAAATTGGGATCTACTATCCATTTGTTTATTTGGATAAGATCAATTTGGTTCATTTGTTGGATGGTTGTCCGGGCTTCTTATTTTATTGTCTTAGAATTTTGTTGATTCTTTTCTATGTCAATCCTCCCTAGGGCCTCAGGGATACTATCTCCTTCAACATCAAGTAGTCCTTTGTCTAGTGAAGACATTGCTTCTAGACAAGCTTCGTGTACTTCTCTGGCCAATCTTTTTCTTTCGACAAGATTTGATTCTCAGGCTTTCAAAATTATGTCACCTCTGTTTTGCTCAGATAGAGATAGTCAAGGAACTTCTGATACATCATATTTTGACACTAGTAAGATAGCCTCCTGAAACTTTGCCCGAGTTGAATGAGATTCTCTTTCTTTAATGGAAATGTTGTTCAAGGAAAGGTCTACCACCTTGTAACAATTTTGAATGGCTTCCACTTTTGTAAAAAGATCTTGCTGGGTTGATTCCAACTTTTCATGTACTTCCAATGCTTGAGCTTGGAAGGCCGCCATATCTACAGTTGTAACTTCAACCAATTCTATCTTGTCTTGTAGTTTCTTGATCAATTCTTCCTATTGGGTGGTTAATTCTCTATTGGCCTGTGAATTTTGATACAGTTCATCAAGGTTAGTTTTGAGTTGTTGAATCTGTTTTCTGTCACAGGCTCTGACTTGTTCAAAATCCTTATTCATCTTATTTCTCACATCTTGTTCCACAGTCATCATCTGGTCTTGCAACTGTCTTACCAACATATTTCTCTGTTTCAGCTGCACCGCTAGATTTTCTATTGAACACTGATTTGTCGTGGAAAAGGCACCTAATGAGCCTTCCATCTCCCTAACGAACTATGTATCATCTAGGCCATGTCCATCATACAGCATTATTTTCCTTCTGCTTGTTGCACCATCTTTTTGATGTGTTTCTCTTTTAAATATGGCCCTCCTCTTCTTGCTGAAAAAGAAGTCCAAAGGAGGCATTTCTTCAGCTGAAATCGGAGTAAGGTCCTCTATAAATATGACTTTGGCATTTGGATTTCCTTGACTAGAATGTAAAGGTGTTAATGACATAATGGGGCTACCTATCTCTATGGACAGTTGTTTCTTTGCTGTGTTGGTAGCTGGTTTATTTCATGTGGATGGTGATGTATCCTGTCCTTTTTTTTATCAAAGCTTCAAGTTGAGCTTTTGCTTGATTACTTGGTGGATTTGATAATGAAGTATCCAATTTCTGTGTTAAAACTTCATCTTTCTTCAGATCTTCCTGAGTATCCTGTTCGCTAGAACTTCCTATCTCCAAGACCTCAGGTGTAGCTTGTAGATGAAGGTGTTATTGCTTCTCCTTGTAATACCTTAGGCAAAATATTCTTTCTGTGCCTTTGGAACTTGTAAAAACTGGCTAATTGATCTGGAGCAAGAGTTTGGACTCTGCTCAATACTTCTACGTATGAGGTCAAAGTCATTCCTGATCAATTGGACGAATTCGTGGAATTTCTCATAATTGGCCAAGATCCCACCAGGTATAATCTAGTGCAACGTCGTCAACTAGTGACCCGTAGTTCCAATTATCAGTTTATTTCCAGACAATTGTATAAGTTGGGTGCAGATGGCACCATGTGTCGATGTGATTTAGAACACGAACGTGACTACATCCTGTACGAGGCACATGAAGGTATTGTTGGAGGCCACAATGTCGGTAAGGATACTACGTGCAAGATTCTATGCACAGGGATTTGGTGGCCCTCTCTCTTTGCAGACACTAAATACTACTGCAAACACTGCAGCATATGCCAACGTGTTGGAAATCCATGTCAAAGAGATGAGCTTCCATTGTTTCTTGTGACTGCACTTGAGCCCTTTGATAAACGAGAAATATTTTTTTTTATTCCCATTAATTCTCTCATGCGTCACACAACGACGTGCTACATTATTATCATGACTGAATTCCTCAAGAAGTGGGTCAGAGCAACGCCAATCAAAGATTATACAGTAGAAACAGTGATGCGCTTTATTTTTGAAAATGTCATCACCCGATTCAAGTGTCCACAGGTACTGATGAGCGACCAGGGGTTGCATTTTTTGAATGATACCATTCAACAACTCATGAAGGATTTCATGATCCATCACCAAAAGAGTGCCCCTTATCACCCTCAAGCCAATGGTACAGTTGAGGATTTTAATAAAATTTTAGAACATTCTCTCACAAAAGTTTGTAACGTGCAACATGATGACTAGATCAACACATCCTTGCAATCTTATGGAATTATAGAACAATGTGAAAAAGGATGACAAAGCACACACCATTTAGACTGGTCTATGGCAAAGAAGTGGGCATGCCACTCGAATTTGTTGTTCCTAGCCTTCGAGTCGCCCTCACAACCTAGATGATCGATGATTTGTTCAGAAATGACGTGGAAAGTTTGACTATACAGCCAATCAATTGTATAATTACCAACATGACTGTTGAATTTCATAAGTAAGTTAGGAAACTACAATATCTACTCTAAGTAATCATCAAAGTGTGGGAAATCATCCACTTTAGTGTATGTATAACGCATGAAGCTCATATAAGGTAGAAATGGATAAATGCAAGAATATAAGTGATGAAGTGAATTATAATGAAAGGGTAAAGTAAATGCAATATGACTAAATGGCATCATAAAATGTGTTATTTATGAGGTCCAACAAATCCATTTAATGAAATAGAAACCTAATGTTAAAGAAAAAAAAAGGAGAGAAATCACCTAGAATTAATTGGTGCTTATGATCAATCTCCCTAGGATGAAGTGGAGAGTTATGATAGTCCCCCAAGAGTGATCCATATTTTAAAATGAACTCCACACTCCGTGCCAAATGCCTACAAGAGAAGACTTGCCCCGATCTCCTACACAAATATCTCTATGCTATATAACCAATAAACACTAGACCTAGTATTATTATGATATATCAATGAAGTATGTAGAATTCATAAACCTTGTTCCCTTAAATGTCGACTTGCATACCCATCTTTTTATGGTCAAGATTCAATATGGTCGAATACTAAGCTACATGGTGGATTCGATTCTTGAGGTTCATGAGGATTCTGACGATTCATACATGTTGGTCGACCACCTCCACCACAATAATCGGCTGCATATGCTCGCAAAGCTCAAACATCCAATGAGGAATCTAAGAGCCCATCGCCCACAAAATCACGTCCACTTGGTGATTTGCTCGACCAAAAAATAAATATTTTGATCTTATTGATTGGAGAAAGCGCACAACAACATATTCAAGCACCTTGCGGAAGCGAGGTCGACTTACTCGACTAAGCAATATCTGAAGAAATACCCACAGTAAATCATCAAGCGTGCATGTTTATTGCTTATAATCTACGTTATTTCAAGATACTTGAATATGATGGATCAAGTTTATTGTATTTAAGTCGATCAGGTTTCCTTTATAGACTAGGTCGTTCTGACTAGTCAACCTAGCCGACTATGCATTGGTGTAGACTTACTCACTGATAATTAAGAATTAATCATATGTTTATATCCGTTATGAATTCAAAATGGTGAAAAAGTCCTCATAGTCTTTAGTCCCTCTTAGGCCCTTGTAATAGTCATCACACATTAAACACTAAGTAAATATAGGAACATATATGAAATAAAGGGCAATGTAATAATGTATGTGATAAGTTAACTTAACAAAGGATTAATTGGAGCGGGTACAATCGCTCCAACCATTTCTCCTATGTATATATACTCATGAAGATGGAATAGAAAGGTGGTCAGTTAACCTTCCCATGAACACTTCTCGAGTATGTGTGTGTATCTTGATGTGTTTTCACTAATGTGTTCTCTTTTTGAATGCATCCACGTGATTCCATAGACTACAACACCTCCCTTGTCCTAGCTATGGTGGAACCTCCCTTGAGGTTTTAGGGTTGAAGCTACTAAGGTATGGTTGGGACTATGCCAATGAAGATTCCTTAGGATGAGTTAAAAAATCCTACAAGATTGGAAACAAGTTGGACAAATGAGTGAATTTAGTATACCCTAGTCATAAAAAAACGTCATAATGTTCCTTTTGATTGTGTCTAGTAGGTTTTGTTATAACACTATCATGGGGTTTTAGGACCAAATTGACCCTATCTTATACGACTTATGGATTCACATTCACAGTACCATAAAGGAATTTATCATGCAATTAACATCAAAAGATAAAGAACATTTAAGGGGTTTGGCCCAAGTTCAATCCATAAATAACAAGTCCCAAATGGGTTTGGTTGGCTATGGACTTGATTTAAGGCATCATAAGTAGCCATAAACCCAAGATATGGGATTTGTGGCCCCAACTAGTCTTATGAATATAGGGAGTGCCCTAAATGGGTACCCAAAGTGGTCAAAATGAGTCAAATTAGAGACCAAGGACTGGAGATTAAGGGACAGAAAAGACCTAAGAAACCACACAAGTACTAGACATCCCAGTGAGATCCCATGTCTAGGATGGGATGAGAGAGACTCCAAGAACGTGATCCATCACATTAAAGAAGTGATTGAGAGGTATCATATCATCATTAGGTAAGCCACACGTGAATATGACATATGGATGGACCACTCAAGGCACCCCCTGGAAGGTAGACATATGTGAGTACCCAATTACAAATCTCATACACTATAAGAAGATTCCCTTCATGTCATCAAAATGCGACAACACTGCCAAGATTATGAAAAAGAAGAACTAGGAATATCCAACTACAAATCTCATAGACTATAAGAAGATTCCCTTCATGTCATCAAAATGCAACAACAATGCCAAGATTATTAAAAAGAAGAACTAGGAATATCCAACTAGTAGTTAATCCTAATTGGATTTAAATGTCAATGGAGGGAAACTATCCATTATCAAATATGAATTCTTCTATAGTGAATTTAGAGGTGCATGGATAAAATCCACTCAAATTGCCTCACTTTCTCAAAAAAAAAAATTCGCAAGAATTTAATCAAAATTTCATTGTGAATGGTGGTTCCTCCATAGTCAAAGTGCCTTATGTGGTGGAAATATTCCCTAGGTGTTTTGGCCCCTTCTGAATTGACCCAAAATATTAAAAAACCTAAAAATCACTAGATCAATTAGAACTATGATTATGTTATTTCATTGGATTTGAATATAAATTACACATGGCAATTTTTAGGCACAACCTTTATCAAATACAACCTTTTGGAAGAGATGTGATGTGATGATAGCTAACCTATTTCACTCATTTCTTAGTAAATATACGATTCATTTCTTAGTAAATATACGCACATGAAAATTAGAGAGACTTCCTTGAGCATGCTCAAACACAATGATAACATTCCAAAGCACATTTATTTTTCCCTCTCCATAGGTGTTCATGTGGTGAGGGTGGTACAAACACACTCTAGAGCTTTATCATTGCAATATGAGTGTGCTCAAGGAAGCCTTACCAGTTTGTAGGTGTGGAGGTTAAGTGAGAGCACCATGAATAAAGTTCATATATTCTCCATAGTACTTCATTGCAAAATTTTCAAACCACTCATATAAAACCAATGACAATATTTATATTGTAAAAGTATGTCTACATGAAAACTATGTAAGAATCTAGATTTCACAATCTCCCAAGGTATAATCGAATTCAATATAATTCTTATCTATCATAGTCACACTACACATGTCGATGGAGAAGAGAAAGAATTAGGCACCCAATATCACTATATTACATCTAGTATATATACCATCCAATTTAAGGCATCTTAGGTGGAAGATATATATCCCACGACATACTCCAATTAATGCAACACTATGAGATGCTTATTGATTTCCATTGAGAAGTAGATGCTTTGAATGGGATATATTCTTCCTAATTCTACCATGTATGGTGATAAAACCATGCCCCCCATTTCCCTTACACACTAGTATGTTGTAGTTTTAGAACATTGTAGTTGTGTTGCCAAAGATGAAGAAGTTGACACTGTTAAAAATATTGCATTTTTTATATAAAAATGTTGTTGGGTAGATGTGTAGAGTGTGTTCTAGTATCCATTAATATAGGGTCAAGTGATCCAATCTTATTAGAAGAGGATTGGATTGATGTTTTTTGGGAACCAATAGTATTTTGTAAAAGTCATCGTAAATTCAAATCCAGAGAAGGATATGATATGTATATCTCTGTAAACTTTAATAGTCAAATCATTGCATCTAGAGAGTCTCTTATCCCACAAATAGATTATTATTATTATTAATAATAATAATCTATTTTTAAGGTCACGGCCAAGCCAGCACACCAAATTGGTGTATGAGACCCCCTTGTTTGTGGGACAAGGGACCCCCCTCCGCCCAGCGATTTCACTGGTAAAGTCTACGAAGGTATACATACTCTACCCCCTTCTGGATTTGAACCTGTGACCTCTTAAGAGGTCATATAAAGTGAGCATATGAATATAAATACATGAATAAACTAAATAATAATATACATGAAAAAAAAATAGTATACTCTTACTGATACATTCATTATATACATATTACTGATACATTCATTATATACATACTCTTCATTATATACATAGTCTTGAAGAAAGAATCGTACCTTCATTATATACATACTTAGTCTTGAAGAAAGAATGAGAACTTGGTTGGGTATTTGCTTACTTGCTGCAATGTAATGTAGAGGCAACACTTTGGCGTCATTGCCATTGTGAGACCCGCGTTGGGTAGAGAATCTCGGAGCAGCCTTCTTCCTGGTGGGCGACAGCAACACATAGTAGAAGCTACATAAAAGGCAGCAACATGGTAGAAGCTTGCGAGCACATAAAAGAAGAAGAATTTATGAGAAAAGAAAGCCTGTAAGATCTGTTCGATGATAGGAGAATAAAAGGTCGCTACATTATTTAAGGTTAGAGATGTTCAAGGAATAACTATTGAAGAATCCTCCTCTTTCCTATAATATTCATCCAATGAGACTATTGATGAATATTTTTTTATGGGGTGACAATAACGGAACCAACCAGAACTTATTTGATGAACCACTTGTAAAAGAGTTGCGAAATTCATTGGAGAAAACCCACCAAATAGACATCGACTGCCCACAAATATTGATGTTGGAGGAAGCCATGAATTTTCTAAAGTATGATATTGTTCATTGTAAAAATTGAAGAATTCTAGTGAGTCCTACCTGTGATGAAAGAAAATGGTTCTGCTCTCAAAGTTTATATGCAGGAAGTCGACTCCAAAAGGGGCATTGCTGCTGATAAGAGATAGGAAGAATCGTGCTAGTCAAAGGTTTTGGAAAAAAATAATACCAGTGGTGGGGTTGAACAATCACACATCACATGGTGGGAGAGAGAAATTATTGGAATATGTTGATGGAAGATATTCACCACTGATAAGCAATACCTTAAAGGAGACCATTATTAAAAATACTTGTTATTAGTAGATCTTACCCAACTTATTATGGGCTATTTAAATAAAGAAGAAATCATAAGATGAGGTTGTCTAGTTTGTCAACTTCAAGATGAGTTTGTCTAGTTTGGAGTTGACTTTGTCTAGTTTGTCAACTCCAGTGTGTCTGGTTTGTATTTTTTTAATAAATCATAAGAAGAGTCTATTTTTTAAGAATGTCATTAAGAAGTCATGGCCTAATTTTTTAGTAAATCATAAGTTGAGTTTAGTTTTTAAGAATGTTATTAAAAAGTCATGGTCATGCAATATTAAAATCACTATGTGTCTAGTTTGTACAATTTTCAATAAATCATAAGATCAGTTTAGTTTTTAAGAATGTCATTAAGAAGTCATGGCCATGCAATATTAAAATCACAGTGTGTCTAGTTTGTACAATTTTCAGTAAATCATAAGATTAGTCTAGTTTTTAAGAATGCCATTAAGAAGTCATGGCCATGCAATATTAAAATCATATTAGAGTCATAAAGTTTTAAAGTGTTTTTAGTGGAGTCCAAAAGTTAAGTCCTTTATGTTATGTAAAAATTATGTAAAAATTTAAATTTCAATATAGTATCAAAGATTGATTAAGCATAAGAGGGTGATAGAGTTTGAAGATTCATGATAGAGCATCTAGTAAGAACATCCATGGTCAACCAAGAAGAAGAAAAAATGAGTTAGATTGAGCAGTGGATAAAAGAGTTAAACCAAGTCAACAAAGAAAAGAGTTCGATAGAGTAGAGAAGAGAGTTTGACAAAGCATAATGATTCAACTGAATATTGAGCATAGATTTGAATCAAGCATTTGTTGATCCATTTTCATGTATCAACCTTTGTATTTTATTCTCAATTCATGCGGATGTGAAAGGAGCTCTCATTTCTTCCCCAATTCCTTATTCTTCACATTCCGCATACATTCCACATTTTCACATCACTTTATGAAAAAATCATACCCTTCCTCAACACTTAATCGTTTTCTCGATTTCCTATTTGTGCTATGAAGAGAAACCTTGCATTGAGTTCACACTTTGCATCCTGCATTGAGTCTGTTCTTCGTACTCCGCATAAGGACCCATAGTATTATGTATTGGCCCGATACTTAGTTTATTCTGAGTTGTGTCCCATGCAAGGAACTCATCACAAAATATTTTTTCTGCAACAACCTTTTTCTCCACATAGCTCTTGTTTCAGCAAGACTTGTCACTTTGTATTCTCTCTACATTGAATGTCCCATACTTAGCATTTTTCCCACCATGGAACCTTTCGTGGTTTCCATTATCGAGGTGATTTATGGTGCATTTATGATGTTTAGATCCATGAGATAAAGACGTTTGTCAGAAGTAAATGAGGTTTAACTGCCACATTTTCCCATATATCATCTTCTTACGAAAGACAACTATTATTAATAATTCACATGCATTCTGGAAGAAAGTGTACATATCAAAGGGATGTTTCATTAATGACTATTAATGATCTTAGCCTCCTATCAGGTCCATAATTTATATTAATAATCCTCACATCTATCAAAGTATATTAAAAAAGGGGGAAAATATGACAACTATAAAGAAGAAAGATTCTTTCTACGAAGACACTATCAATTCCTTAGCTTGTCAGGATAATGAATTTCACTTGTCTACAACTTATCAATGGTATTCTAGTCTCACTCCTGATCAAAAACTCACCAAAAAAATTTTCACAATCGATTTATGTAAGGTGGGTTGCATTCCAGAGGTCTTTGATTTCAGAGAGCTCGTCCTCCTAGTGTGCAAGTAGGTTCAACACTAAGTGCAATATGATTCGAGTTGTGGTAGACATAAGGATGCTCGTTTTGTTAACTCCTACTGTATTAAGAAAAATATTGTGACTTCCAACTCCAGAAAAAAGTCCTCAAGCTTCCAAACATAGATTCTTTCCTTAACTCACAAGGTGGTGGAGTAGACTTGCAAGGGATTTCATGATACCATCCTCTGTCATGCTAGCCAACATAACACATATTGACGTATGCATGTTGTCTGAGTGCTACTAGGATTTTTCTTTGGCTCTTCTCATGGCTCGTTGGACAAGATACTACATATTATATTCCAAGGCATGTTCTATATGTATTGCACTTCTCCATTCAGATGAGAGTGGTCTTCAACTGGGTCAGAATTATTCAAATGGATTTTTCTATCAACTTTCTAGTTTTATGAAGACAAAGAGGTTCTTTATGACCTATTTTTTTTTTTCATTGGTTTATTATAATGTATTTAAAGGATTGACCCAAGGGGTAATATTGATATTGATGATGACCTAGTTCAATTATAGTACCCTACACTATGGATACATAAGCCACCATTTCATTTCTACCAAGTGCAAGATGAGTTTGCCAGGGAATTCAAACATATTCTTATTGGAACACACCCAATGCGACTCACAGAGGCAATGTTTAATTTTGTTGATGGAAAAGGATTTCACGTGTATGATTAAGATTCCAATCATATTAGATTGTTTGGATTTGAAGGAAAACATTATCTTCTTCCCCTTTTTGTTTGTGACAAATATTTTGTAGCCAAAGCTTGTATACAATACAAATCTCGATATTTCTTATTCAATATGAAAATGATCCAGATTGGATCATTATATTATTTTTCATCTATCTCGATGCTTTTAAAGTGGAAAAATTAGAGGAATCATCTTGTAGGGCCATTTTAGTGGTAGGTCCTAGTTTGGAAAATTGAGGTCTAGAACCTTACAAGGCCATTTTGAGGCATTAAATGGAATTTTTTGGGGTTAAAAATTTCCTAGAATAGCTTGGACTACGCAAAGTTATTCTACACATCGATACCTTTCCAACGGTGCAAAAATCACGTCAGTCGAAGATCGTATGCAAAATTTATGCCTCCCACAAGTTGACTTACCGTGTTGACCACCACGGTACGAGAGGATGCCACATCAGCCCCAATTACTCATGCATATGGGTCTATCCATGTATGTAATTTCAATAATATTCTAGAAGGTCCAAAAACCCTATCACAATTAAGGATTGAGGAAGTAAAAAAACCTACCCCTAGATGGCTATTGGACTATGTTAATTACTGGGCCACTAGGAGGAGAGGGGTGTTATCACCAAGAAATTGTTGATAGCAACAAAAACAATGGATGAAGAAACATTCAACATAGATACAACTTACTTCCAATATTTATAGAACCAATTCTATCAAGATGATCGAAAACGATGTAAAAGACCCATAAATTTGCGCACACTTCTAACAAAGTCAGCGTGTGCACATCCACGTAGGCCAAAAAAACTCCAAATGCACAAAATGCGCGATATTCTTGACTGCCCATGAATAAACCCGCGCAGATGTGGATACGATGCATTTATGAATTTGTTCGGGCCTCAACCACTTCCATGGTGATGTAATTCAAGACAAGACCCCAAGATCGACCCAAAATCTCACCTTGGGATGATTGAAAAGATGGGATGTACCTCAAAATCCCTCCCATTCACACTTAGAGAAAGCTATCAAATACCTTGTTATGGTTCTATAAATAGAGGACCATTTTATGCACAAACAAGAATAATTTCATTTCATTGTTATGTTGCTCAAATACTCTTGAGGAAACCATTTTTTCTCTTAAGAATAGCTTGGGAAAGTATAGCATAGGGAAATATTTGCACCTCTTCAGAAGCTTTTCCATAGATTTGTTCACCATTGTCAACAAAAAATAGGAGAGTAATAACTCTACTTTGAGGGATTCAAGAGCCCTCCCTAGGAGGAATAGGGGATTCATAAATCCCACATTTATGCTCTTGGTGTTCTCAATTTCAAAGACTATTCTCTATTGGGTAACCACTCTTAGTGTTCAATTTCATGCATCCTTCATTAATATTTGTTTAGTTTAGTTTCCATTGTTGATTATTCATATCTTTCTTTGTTTCTTTCTTTATAGCTTGTAGGTTCACTAACCTACTAACTATTGTTCTATGTTTCTTTGTTGGCTTATCAAGACAATCAAAGGGTTTTTTTTTCTCACCCTTGTGATCAAAATCCCCAAACATATTGGTGACCATAGTAGGTATTGGAATCCAAATTCTTCATCATGTAGGCTACTAGAGTTGTTATTCTCACTTTATGGTGTTTGCAGGGTCCAAAACCGGCCTATTCTACCCTTTAGAGATTGCAATTCAATCCTCTGTGGGTTGAATTCATTTCGAATTTTTGACTGTCGTTTCTCTAGATGCACGCGGGTTCGGGTTTAACAATCACGCGAACCGTGCAGTTCTGTGCACTGTCTACACTCACCAACTATGAATAGTGCGCATTGTGCGTGACTGTCTCATTGCATAGCCGTGTAAAAGTCTTGTTTTTTCAGATTGTAAGGCTTGTTCAGCCCATTTTCATCAATTTTCTTAGGTTTACTTTATGCACTTTGTAAAATCCATAGAAAACAGGCTTTGGATTCATTCTTGCATAGATACTTAGCCCACATAGTTACTTAGGGGGGTAAAAAAGAACCTTTGCATTTTTACTTCCTTGGTTGCCACGTGGATGGCCTAGTGTAGCATTTGAATCTTAAAATCATTGCAAGTTCTTGTTTTCTTTTGCAATTCATCAAACTAAATTGGTACTAGGGACTATTTTAACAATCTTGGAGTATTCTCTTTCCTCTCACCTTAGTGTGACCTTGGAAATCAGAAAAAAAAAAGATTTTTCAAATAAATCTCTATCTTCCTCTCAAAATCAATCTTTAGAAGAGTTCAATACCTCTCATATTTCTCATTTCATGAAACTAAATCAACCATTTTAGGAGAGGCCAACGCCTCTTAGTTTTCTTATTGAAACAAAATCTAAAATATTTGTAAGGGCCCACACATGCCCATATGTGCAGAACCTTAGGATAGTTTCAATTTTTTAGAAAAAACAACCTAGGAAGTTTAAGTATTTGTAAGGGCCAATACATGCCCACATGTCTACATTCTAGGGTATTTTCAAAGCTTTCTTAGTTTAGATAACATTCTAGGGAGATTAAAATATCAAGAGTAAGGACTCACATGTCCACCATGCTAGTTACCTAGGGCTTTTTCAATTTTTGCAAGGATTATTTCTGAAACTTAGTAAGTTAGAAGTAAGAATGATTTGTAAAGGACCAAGCGATGTCCAAATGTTAAAACCTTTCTCACTAAATTATTAAAAACCATTACACACTTTCACTTCTTGCACAAAACATCACCACATATTCCAAATACTTTTACTAGAGACTAGAAACAGTAGTATGCTCTTCTCCCCGCACCCATAAGCGATCTGGGAGGATCACAAGGGTTTCATTTGTTTAGTCCCAATATTTTGGTCACACCATTTTTAAACTATGAACTTGTCCCATGAACCCAACTTCATATCCTACTTTCACATCCTAAAAGAAATCATAAACACACTTTCTAACCTCCACAGGAGGTACACTAAAATAAAATTGTAGTCTAAGTTACAATTTTGTGGATAGGTATCCAAATAACTCCCCATTATCTTTTTTTCATTAAAACTTAGAAAGTTGTGAAATAGGGTACCAAAATCCTCCCAATCAAGCATTCCTACACCATAAGGCAGAGAGACACCCATGAAGGGTCAAAGTTCGAGGTCCAATTGTTCTGTGCATACCTCCTTGGGTCACCCAACCCTTGGAAAGCATCCATCTCGTGACCTATTTCTAAGGCTGAAAATCTAAATGTCGTGCTTGATCAAGGTGACTTAGTGGCCAATTCTAGGTTTAATCTACCCAAGGTGGCAGTTTTGGGATGCAATCACACCTAAATCATATTTTGAATGGTTGTTTGGAAATATCGCCAGTACTTTTGGTATATAACTCCTTCACCCCTCATTATAACTAATTTTTCATCCCTTCACTAACTTCTCCTCAAGTGGTTTATGGCCCCACTGTCAAGTTAATTTTTGGAGGCCCAGTGTTTTTTGAGAGGAAGAATGATAGGTATTTTAGGAAACATGCATTTTTCCCCCCACGCGGATGATACTCTCAACCATCTTAAATTGTTACTTGTTTTATGTATGATTTTCATAATTTGATTACAACAATTTTAAATGCATTGTTGAGATAGTTTGTAAATAACTAGTTCTATAAATTCTCCTCACCACCACATGCACACATCCACATATAGTATAGCACCATAGGGGAACCAAAACATTCATGTCGGTCTCGACGTTTGAGAAACCTCCACCCAATTTTGGGAGGTGTCCCCAATTTGGATGACACATCAACACAACCATCACACACACCAATAAGTTCCATAATTCTAGAATTAGCCTTAGTTGGATCCACCTTGTTGGGAACCAATACCTAGAACAACTCACCCACCAATCCTCAACCACAAGGAAATGGAACCCAACCTTATTCGCAAGGTACAAACTCCCAACCATCCTCAAACATCTTCTCAACCACATCACACCATGGATGGTACACCCCCGTCCATGCCATACTTGACATCTCTTAATATCCCAGACTTGACCAAATTGACGAATGATCCCATATTACATGGCCCAACTTGGCCAAATATTCCCACCAAATTGTCTTATGATATTCCCAAATTTGAAGGAAAACCCATAGAATACCCAACAAATCAAATCATGTCTTTTCACTTATGGAGTTCTTCCAATAACATTATGGAATATTTTGTTCGTCTACGAATATTCCAAAGAATTTTCATTGGTCCCTCCACCAAATGGTACGTGGACGAAAAATTCGGATCCCACTCAACATTTGAGTCTTTGGAAAAGGCCTTCTTATCTTTTTTCCAACTCCTAGTGCGCCATGACACTGGTTTGGAAATTCTACCTGATTTCAAACAAACTTCAACTATCCATATCGCCGATCATATTCATGAATGACGAAGAAGAAGAAGTATTTTCAAAGCATATACTACAACACAACAATGACTAGACTAGTTCCTCAAATCCCTAATCCCTCTCCTTGCCAAAGATGTCACCACCACTTTTCCCCAAACTGAAGATGAGGCTATCACTAAGGCCCAACAATTTGAATTTATTTACTCTCAATCAAGATATCTATATATAGTGTTACCTGATGCTCCTCGCCCTCTACCATTTGGTCAAACAAACCTGAAACATCGCATGTTGTCGATGGTTTAATTGGTTCCATGGCCCATACCCACCCACACACTCAATCAATACCCATGTTTGAGACCACTCAATACCAACCAACATATAGAGAAGTATTCATGACACCTCCCCCCCCATAATGGGAGCACACGTACCAACACCCCTAACCCTTTACATGTACAACATCTAGGCCCATCCCCGATCACATCATATCAGACCAAAACTATTGGGGCCCTCTCCACTTCATATAATCAATATGGGCCTCCCAAAAATAGTCCATACTACCCCTTCTTTGTCCCTCCCAAAAATATTTCCCCACCACATGGAAAGTAACAGGAAAGGGTAAATTTTATTCAATCTTCCCCTCTTCAACAAGTTCAAACATTCAAACAATTGAACACATCCAACCCCCCTCATCAATCCAACAAAAATAGGAGAAAAGGAAAGAATAAAAACCAAGGCCAAGGGGTCAACCCATAAAAACCAACCCCCCCCCCCGTCGGGGGTCACCAAAATTAGGCTAACCAAAACCCCCAAGGGGGCAATAACATTATCCAACCAAGATAAGGGATAACCAAAAATATTCGAACCAACTTCCCTTGCACATTATGCAGTGAGTATGGTCATTATACTCATCATTGCCCCCAAATTATTGAGTACAAATGAATGAAAGAGTCAATGAATACCCAACAAACCCCTGGACCACAAGGACCCCCACAAATACCCCAAAATTATTTGCAACCTCATACACCTGCAGTTCTCCAAAAATCGATTCCTCATCAAGGAATATTAATACTCAAAAAACAATAACACCTCCCTCACCACAAATGGGACAATATCCTAATACAGGGCCACCCCAATCCAGAAACGTCATTGATCGACCAATCCTTGTCACCACCGAAGAGGAAATCCTACTTCAAACATGCAACATCAACATGGCATGCCTCCCTAGTCTAACCTAAATAAGTGAGATTCCCCCTCCATACCAACAAAACAACCATTGACCATTCCCCATCCAAACACCAAGACTACCACTACCATTATGCATAAATGTCAACAACCCCCATGTTAGGGAAACACACTCATACAACCTATTGACTACTTGGCGCAATATTCAGTGGCCATGTCTATCTTGGAGGTCCTCCAAAATTGCCATCCCAACAAAAATCCTTTCTCTCCACCTTGGGGAAAGTCGACCCATCAGATACACATCTGATCACCTTTGACTTAGACAACAATGAACAACGTTTACCATCACCGGTGGCTTGCCAAAATCCAATCAAAATTTGTAACTTCCTGATCCATCGATGCATCATCAACAAAGGGTCATCCACATGTATCATGTCCATATCTGTATGGAAACAAATCGGTTCCCATGAACATGTTCGATCATCCATTACTCTTCTAGCATATGATGGCCTCCCATCACAACCGAAATGCCTCTACCAAAACATGACCATAGAACTTGGAGGAAAAACCATTATCATCGACATTGAAGTTATTGATGCTCCATTAGATTACAACATCCTATTTGGATGTAGCTACATGTATGCCATGAAGGAAGTTGCATCCTCTATTTTTCTCACCATGCGCTTCCCCATGATGGGAAGATAGTCACCATTGATCAGTTAACATAGTATGAGCCAAATCATTCTGGAAACATTGATAATGTACTTCCCCTCATACGGTCTAGTGTTGACATCTCATTAGTTGTCAACACTGGACTAGGAATCTTCCAAGACTCCTCCCTCCTTGGTTATTATCAAGGATATTCTCCCATTACCCCATCTATTGGATCCACACAAGTATGTGTTGTTACCTCCAATGGCGTCGAAATTCCCAACGAACATGCCACCCCAATCATCGCAAAGACTCCAAGGTCACCACCAAACCCTGAGTAGATTTCGGGTTCCTTACCACCCATTTTGAAAATGGTCCCTCCGGCCCTAACTCAAATTCCATTCTTTTACCCACCATTTGGTGTATCAACATACCAAGTCGTTGCTACTTTCACCTTACCATATATGGCGATTGTCATCCCCGTCTGCTATCTCAAACCACCAACTATGGTACCAATACCATCTCTCCCAGTCCAACTCACTATTGGACCTTCCCCACCCATCGTCCAAAACCAAAAGCTTCATACTGGTCACACAGTTGTACCCACCGATAACAACAAAGGGAGAAACAAGAAAAACAAAGGAGCAAACCAACCTCCTATCCAACCACCATGCATGCTTTTTTCAATGGTCGGACACCCGACCAACCTTTTCCCTACATTTCTTGAATTACACAATCTAATTCATATTCCCAAAGTAGCACCCCTATTGCCTACCCCTACAGTGGCACCTACCCCAGCAGAATCCTCTTCCACGAAGAAGAAGGACTTGCGTACCAACCACACATGCACCCTATGCGGGGAATATGGTCATTATAAACATCACTTCCTGACTCTCCCTAATTTCTAAGAGACTCTAAGAGCAGTGAGACAAACACCACTATCGGATCCCTCTCAAGCTACTCACACTTCTACTAGCACTCGAACCATTTACTATGTCTTTACATCAGTAAATGAACGCTTGTGACGCCCATGTGCGTTATGTTACCAGATGGATCACTACACGTATATGTGTCCACTTATTATTAAAGAGAGGGTGTGCCATAGGTATTCCATCCCAACCATTTCACCAAAGGGTCAAACTCCATTGGACCAAACCTTGGAAAATCCCCTCCCATAAATCACATCACACTCCTATCCACTCATTAAAACGATCATATGGCCATCCATACAACCCCCAACCCCATCAAAAACAAACCTAGAATATGCTATAGGTTATGAATGCTTACCTGGCTCTCTCGCAAGCTGAATTTGAATCCTCTTACCCTCATACCACTCAAAATTGCACACAAATCATCTCTCAGACCTCAACTCGCGCAAGTACAAATGAAGTGTTATTATGGATGTCACACCCATATATACACCCCCTTCTCAATCTTTAACACCCTCGTTCAGAAGCTCAGGGCCTCTATTTTTCACATTGTTTGTGGCACAGGGATCCTAACTCTGTCACCTATGCAGTGCGATTCTCCATTTTCCATTTCATCACAAATCCCTGTGATGCTATTTTTTGCACCCCGGGCACAAGTACACATGTTTCTTGTTCATTAATCATCAAATAATTATCATATATTCTTTTCCATCAGATATTTTTCATGTCGGGTATTTGGTTTTTGTATGTACAAGTACTTATCACGTGCACCAACCATCACTTCACTATTGGCCACCCTATGGCCCCTTCAGGTATATGTTTAAAAATGGCATGGACTCACGCCCTCTGCAAATAACTACATATCCCAGTTATACCCCTTGAAATTTGTCCTTAGGATCCCCACACCTGGCTCTGTGGTACCATCACCTCCATTGCATATAGGTATTGTCATCTAGTAGCAAGTCCACCCCCATGATTCGTCCTAATGATAGTGTCCCTCTCGAAAAATACGACACTCATACTGCTTTCCCCTTAAGGTTGAGATTCCTCATAGTGTTACATCTCAGAATATGAACCTCATACTTATGTCTCATCATATTTCTAACCTCCCCCATATGGACTCTGATCCATGTAGAAATCAGTGGCCACCCACCTATTCCATTGGTTCAAAACAAGGGTTTCCACCTTGGCAATTTTTCTACATATTTTCGAGTCCTAAACTTCTGGGGTCGTTTAGAGGCCCTAAATAGTGTTTTTTGGGCCCACCATAGTCACACTCTAGGATTTAGCCAGAGTGTGATAGAAAAATGTGTAGTCCTCGGATATATCTTTCAAACTATCTATCGTGCACCCAAAATGGAGATCGTATGCAAAATTTACGCCCTTAGGAAGTTGATGTACCAACTTACCCCATTGGGGCCCACATGAATTTTGGTGTTTCATCTTCCGGGGTTAGGGTTTTGGATTTTATTTATGTTATAAAGGCCTCTAGAGCCTCATTGTGATCATCATCATCTTCTTGTGAATGAGCATATCCATTACATCTCTTCTCAAAGCTAAGCTGCCACCATTCTAGCGAGTCATTCACTCTATAATTTTACAATTTCTGTACAATCTTTCATTAATAAAAATTATGCATTACTATATCTTTGTGTTTATTAAAATATTTCTGGGTATCTCGCAATATCTATGTATATTTCATTGTTATATCTCTACCTTCATTGTTTTCTCAAAATAATCTGGATCAGTGTTATCAGAGCAGGCTGCTCATTGTTGTTTCTTAGTGCATGTCCCCGACGAGGTCATGGTACAAAGAGTTGGGTCTCGAGCTAGTTTCCCTTGAATAAAACCACTCTCGTCAGTCTAAGTGGCCTCCCATGGTGGAAGAAAAGAGATACATGGGGGCAAAAGATCCCATCAAGTTTTTTCTTGTGGAATCCCTTGCGCAACAGAGGAACAAGATGTTGGAGAATTTTTCCCAAATCCTTCAATGATTTCCAACAATAACAAGTGTGTATTCTTCAAGCAGTCACTTTGGAGAGACTACTCCATTCAAGGTACAAGTTAATTTTGATATTCTCATATTTGAAGGTTAGATTGATGTAGATGCTTTGGAAAAATGGTTAAATTTGTTAGAAGGTTATTTCTTTGTTCACAATTTTTTTGACAGAGAAAAGATCACCTTTGTGCTCCTTAAGGCTCTTCCCCATGTCAAACATTGGTGGGAAAATTACTGGGAGAAAATTTCCAAAGAGGAGTCTGGAATATTTGGGGCTGAGCCCACTTGGAATTTTTTTATGGATGCGGTCAAGGAGAAATATTACCCTATGGGAAATTATGATGACCGATACATGAGATGGACCATCCTGCATAAAAAACGAGACCAAATAGTTTCATAGTTCACAAACACCTTCCATACCTTTCACACCAATATGGGTATCAAAGACTCTAAGTGACATCTAGTTCTAAAATATCGTGGGGCTCTACATAGATACATCCAAACCTAAATGGAATTTCTAGAAATTTCATCATTGGGAGCCTCTTATAGATATGTTGTCAAAATCGAGCAGAAAAGCAACAAAATAAGTGGGAATTTGGGTCTGCAAATCTGCAACAACCAAAGTATGGTAAAGACAACCCTAACTCACTTAGTAGTCAACCTCAAGAAAACTAGTCCAAGCTACAGGAAAATAAGGGTAACAAGAAGATGATGAAGGACATTGGGAAGTGGTGCGACTTCCAAAAAATCCCTTGGCACAACATCAATGAATGTTTCTCAAAAAAATTATTGGTAGTCAAGCTCATATAAAAATAATCGATCCTCGACTCGAACTCTGATTCAGACAATAATAAAAGGAGACAGATAATTGATGCATAACCCATTATTGTTGTCGCGACCGCAACAATCCAACCAGTAGAACCAAAGGATCATGAGGAGGGGGAGCACCTTTTCCATTCACATATGTGGGTGAGGGGGACCCCGTTGAATTTTATTGTTGATAGTGTAAGCTAGAAGAACCGCATCTCAACAAAGGTCGTAAATAAGTTGGAAATGCCAACAACACCACACCCGTAGCCATACAACATCGGATGGCTTCGCAAGGGATGTGATCTTCATGTCAGCCAACAGTGTTGTCTGTCATATGACATCAAGCCCTTCAAGGATGAGGTATTGTGTGATGTTTCCCCACTAGAAGTATGTGATGTTTTTTTAGGCCAACCATATATGTGGAGGCATCATGTTGTTTATGAGTCTCGACCCCATAGCGTCATTATTACTCTGGGGGGTTAGACCTAGAGGGTACCCGAGGTAGTTCTGACTATTGACAAAAAAATGTCGCAAATTAATCTCTCATACCGCAAGTTTTATCCTCTTCACAACCTGCTCAGAAGAGAAGGACATTGAAGCCACTGTAGCCTCGGCCCAAGATCCTTCTATCCAACAGAAGTAGATCAACACGATTTTCGAAGAGCACCAAGATATTCCTACTGCATATTCACTAACAGATTCCTCCCACACTTCGAAAAATCATGCAATCAGATTGGTTAAACAGATCCAACCCCTCCAACAACAAGTTCATAACAAACTTCAACAAGCTAAGTAGGACAATTTCTTCAGCAAGGCAAGCAACTCACCAAGGTTCATATTTAGAAAAATGTTCCCTGTGATATTCACACAATGGAGACCATTTATTCCTAGGGGGGAGGATTTATGCAATTGGAAATCGTTGGATACCCACATGTTCCATTGGTTCAAAACATGGGTTTCTACCTTGGCAGTGTTTCTACATATTTTTGAGTCCTAAACTTTTGTGGTCATTTTGAGGCCCTAAACAACGTTTTCTGGGTCTGCCACAGTCACACAATATACATTGGCTAGAGTGTGATGGAAAATGTGTAGTCCTCAAATATATCTTTCAAACTAGCTATCGTGCACCCCAAACGAAGATCACATGTAAATGTTACGCCCTTGGGAAGTTGGTGTACCAACTTACCCCATCGGGGCCCATGTGACTTTTGGCATTTCATCTTCCAGGGTTAAGGCTTTGGATTTTCTTTATGTTAAAAAGTCCTCTAGAGAATCATTGTAATCATCATCATCTTCTTGTGAATGAGCATAGCCATCACATCTCTTCTCAGAGATAATATGCCACCATTCTAGCGAGTCATTCACTCTGTAATTTTACATTTTCTATACATTATTTCATTAATAAAAATTATGCATTATTGTATCTTTGTGTTTATTGCAATATTTCTGGGTTCTCTATATATTTCATTATTATATCTCTGCCTTCATTTCGTTCTCAAAATAATCTGGATCAACCTTCCAAACGTTCTTTTTTAGTTACATGAGATGCACCTTCACATCATCATGAAACCTCCACCCCTTACACAATCAATTGCCCATCTGCAATCACCTCCTCCATTCACCTACCTGGTACAGAAACCCACCAATGCCCCCCCCACCCTTCATCAATTACATTCCCCTACTTTCGCCCTACGAGAGCAAGCCATACTTCACTAGGGAACTCATTTATGTACATGTACTTTAAACCCAATTATTCTTTATTTATTTGGTAATTGTATAAATAACATTTCAAATTCCATCAAGTATCATACATTTTTTCCATCGCAACCAATGACATCTTTTTTCCTTAGCGCACAACAACCCATGTCGCCCTTGGTTGGGGAATTCCCCTTTCATCACCATATTTACAAACATATCTCTATCATGGCCCCAATACCACTAATCATCGACACTCCTATCCTAAATTTTTTTATTTTGACCTATCATCCACTCTGTTATAGTCTCACCCATTCAACACAATTTACCCAATATCTGGTTGTCCCCCTGACATCAGATCGTGTTTTACGGTTGCTTACATCATTCCATTTTTCCCCAACCAAGGGAAGTACTCGAGTCCCATACCTCTTGAACATCGTTCTTGTCACCAGTTCATCCATCTTCCCCCCCATTATGTCCCTGATACCTGTTTGATCAAATTGATGCCAATAATCACTTTTCTTCTTACAGTCATGTGACTTCCCTATCGACATCAGCACAAGTTTCTAGGAAGATGGTAGTATCTTGGCTCTCAGTCCTTTATTACTAAGTAGTCTCGGAAAACACAAAAAGAGTCCTCATTAATTTATGATGTTAGAGACCCCATGACATTTGACTCCAAGAAAATTTCAGGTCAAGATGGGTCTTACTATGCGACAGTTGCAGTTTTCAGTAATCATCAGAGACCTTTGAATTTGCTAGGCTCTCAATGCATCTGAGTTGTCCATACCTCAATTTAGAACCTGTTCAGTAATCAGAACCATCATCTACCATTTTTGTATTCCCTCGAGGGTGTTGTAGACATCTACTTCACCAACATTATTCAGTTTTTGTTATTTCCTTTATGGTCTCATGACACGAGCATGGGGCATTCCCACCTCGTTTGTACATAAATTTTCATTTCATTTTTTGGAGAATAATGGTCTCATTCAAAATCCCCTTTTCCTCCAATGGATTGCTCTCATAGTTCCTCTCAGTAGTAGCTATAACTCTCCTCTGTTGTGGAAATTTCAACAAAAGAAACATTGATGTATTTTGGCTATACATATGCTCCTAACGTCACACATTAGGGGACATTTGTTATCACCAATAAATCGCTCATGGAAACAAAGACAATCAATGAAGAAACATTCAACATAGATACAACATACTTCCAATATTTACAGAACCAATTCTAGCAAGATGACCAAAACTATGTAAAAGACCCATCAATTTATGTGCATTTCCAGCAAAGTCAATACGTTCTCATACGCTCAGACCAAAATAGCTCCAAATGCACACAGTGTGCAGCCCACGTGACTGTCCATGAAGAAACCCATGCATATGTGGAAACGATGCATTTATGAATTTGGTTGGGCATCAACCACTTCCAGGGTGATGTAATTCAATACAAGACCCAAAGATCGACCCAAAATATATCCTTGGGATGATTGAAAAGATGGGATGTACCTCAAAATCCCTCCCATTCACACTTGGAACAAGCTCTCAAATACCTTGTTATGGTTCTATAAATAGAGGGCCATTGTATGCAAAAATGGGAAGAACTTCATTGCATTGTTATGTTGCTCAAATAATCTTGGAGAAACCATTTGTTCTCTTAAGAATAGCTTGGGAAAGTATGCATAGGGAAATATGTTCACCTCTTGAGAAGCTTTTCCATAGAGTTCTTCACCATTGTCAATAAAAAATTGGAGAGTAATAAATCTACTTTGAGGGATTGAAGATCCCTCCCTAGGAGGAATACGGGATTCATAAATCCCACATTTCTCCTCTTGGTGTTCTCAATTTCAAAGACCATTCTCTACTAGGTAACCACTCTTGGTGTTCAATTTCATGTATCCTTTGTTAATATTTGCTTAGTTTATTTTCCATTGTTAATTATTCCTATCTTGTTTTATTTCTTTCTTTATAGCTTCTAGGTTCACTAACCTACTAACCATTGTTATATTTTTCTTTGTTGGATTACCAAGGCAATAAAAGTGGTCTCTTTTTTCTCACCCTTCTGATCAAAAACCCAAAACAAGGGGGTTCCATTCTTTTGTATCTTGTTCCATAGCCGAGAAAAACATCTGAGAGTAGTGTTCCATGAGAATAACAAAGGAGGAGAGATTATGTAGCATCCATATAGGCCATGGGTCAAATGAAACTCTACAAAGAGTGTCTCTTTCTTTTTACTTGCATCATTTCTATACTAAAGAAAAGACAGCAAAGCAACCTCACCTTCTAGCTGATTTTTCTCCCTTATTGGGTTTCCCATGTCATATTTTTTGTTTATGTGGATTGTGTGATTGTATTTTACTGTTCTCTATTTTCTGCATTTTATATATTTCATGCATAAGAAGAAAATCAATAACTAAATATTCTAAAGATCTAAAGAGAAAATAACATTAATAGTAAATATTTCAGTATTTTATTAGATATGTCGTGACAAACTATTCCAATGGAATATCCACAACAATTTACATATAAGAAAAGGAAACGTCAATTTATCTCTTTACCTTTTCGAGTTGTTGATATTTCAATCAAAATACTATCCCATTTAGTTGAAACCGTGGAATTGTTGAATTCATTTCACTTAAAAGAAACCAAAGCCATCAAAGTTTTTAATCTAGAGGAAATGTTTTTGTCCCCCTTGTTTTTAATTTGTTATGGTACTTCCTTTGTAAAAATGTGAGAAATCATAGAAGGTGTTGATGACAATGACCCCGACACTAGCAAATCCATATCCAAGAAAGAAAAAAAAGTATGTAATGATGACTTTGTCATGCAATTAGTTCACACACACATGTAAATAAGACTAAGCTAAAAAAAGAGGGTCAACAAGATAAGCATAAACAAAGGGGTAAAACTACAACTAGTATTGATGTTTGTTCTATCCCCCTCCCACATAGGAGTTCCTCTTATATTCAAAAATGTCATGATCCTAATGTGAAAGGAAGATAGAAGAATGAAGTATATGTGGGAGGAGGTGATGGTGGTGTTCCCTCTCATCGGAGAAAGAACATATTATCACACTTGTAAAAAGAAAAAGGAGCACTAGTAATAAGAGTTCTAGAAAATATGAAAACCAAGAAAATGATACAACATAAATTGAGGTCGACAACATCAATGAAGTGTCGACATGGGTAGTAATTCAAATGGTTGAAAACCAGCAGATAATAGAGGATATGGACCATGAGGGACCAACTGTTTTTGAAGAACAATTCTTGGCATTGCATCACACCAGCTATAATAAATAAGCCAAAAGGTTACAAGTAGAAAAAATTAATATTAAGATTAATAAAGTCACTAAAAAATGAAATTCAAAGGTTGATGTCATAGGAGTAGGAACCTCTAGAATTCTCAAATTACACTTGACCGCTAGTAATTTCCTTGCCCATTCAATTATAGAGAAGGATTTGGAATATTCTATACTAAAGAAGATGATAAGAGAGTTGGAATACCCTTTGAGTCCCAGACATTTATTTTTTAAACCCTTTTCTATTGTTGTCCTAGAACCAATTCTTGAATGAATACTTGGGACATATTTTAAAGTTAAGAAGGTTATCATGATGTGAATTGGCATCAAAGCATATGTTGAAGAAATATAAGTAAACGGTTGAACACAATTTTGAAAGCATGGGAGGTTAGCACAAATTTAAGTAACTTAACACATGGTATTTCTTCTCTTATGAATTATCTTCAACAAGTTGCAAAGAATATAAGTAAATGGTTGAACAAAATTTTGAAAGCATCGGAGGTTAGGACAAATTCAAGTGACTTACCACACAATATTTCTTCACTTATGGATTATCACACCTGGAAATTATGAGTATTTTTATAAAAATGTTGTAAGTACATTTATATCAACAGTTTCATATATGAATGATATCATGAGGAAGAAGCGAGATCTACTTTCCAATAGAAAAATAAATTAGATAATAATTGGTTGGCTCGCAAGGATAGATATCCTTTGGGAACTAATTTCTATTTGTAAAAAATTGGAAGGAAAAAAAAATGATTTATTCCTAAAGTCCCTTGACATAGTCAAAGAACTCAAAGGCCCACCACTAGTCAGAGAGGCCACGTTGTTAACCAAGGAACAACTAGAATTTGAGTTAAATATACTCAATATTTCATGGGGTGGTGAGTTTGATAACCTCACTAGCTTCCCATAAGAAGAGATCAAACGATGGTTGGTTAGCTTCATTAATGATAATGGATACCATATGACCTCAATATAACAATCATGCTATGAATGCAAATCTATAGAGGATGAATTGTTTTCACTTCAGGTCAAACAATACATATCCGTTTCATTGTTAAAACATTATATTGAAAACTGGCTCAAAGATGTATTGAATGCAATAACTAGTCCTTCATAACTTCCATGAAGCGATTACACCAGTTAGGGTCGATTTAGAGACAACATTTGAGGATTTTATAAAGGAAAAGAGAGAGAAATCCATCCATCACGTTCCATTTTCATTTTTGTGAATACTTTTTTATTCGAAGCATTTCCCTTTCTTTCATCCCAATCTCTAATCATCCAACTTTATTTTTCTATTGCTTTCTTGTAAAGTCAATCCCTGATTGTTTATTTTCTTCTTTTAGGTTACCTATACTACCATATATGGTCCACAGGAGCCCCATCCCATTCCAATAGGACGAATGCATTTTATTTTATTGTTTAAATATAATTGATATTATGTAGTGTTATTTTTTCACAAATTTTATTTGATATTGAACAATCAACTTGTAATATTCTTTTAAGAACTTTTATAGACAGTTATTTCTGGAGATCATAATTTTTTTGGTTTCTGACTTTCATTAAAGCATGAGATATCGAATGTGTGCCTCCTTCACATATTTATGAAATTAATTGTTTGAAATCATTTAAAGCCCTATGTTTTGGACCTTCACTTTACTTTATGTCTCAAGTGTCTTGCTTCGAATTATTTCCCTCTTAATTTATGAATGGACCTTATGGAATGGATGAATTTATTCTATATATTTTAATTTAAATCATTATTTAATGTTTGGCTTACCGTCTAGTTCACTCTCTGGTGTTAATTTTATGAATGGATAAATCTATTTCTACTTGAATAAAATGATTTATAATATGAGCGAGCAAGAGGAGAACCATCTCTACAAAAACATAGGGGATATTTTTATTCTGTGAGGTTGATTCCCCTTAACTTTAACAAGTCTTCGTGAATAACAACAATGAGTATACAAATATTGCAACATTAGAGTTGAGTATGGATGAGAATTTTTACAACATTTGATTGGAGCACTTGCACGGAGTATTGATTCTAAGATTCTCACTACAATGAAAAAATAAGAAGTTATTCAACAAAGAGACATCAGATGACACACACACACACACACACATAAAATGCTTAAGGAAAAGATGATGATATAATAACAAAGAAAATGGTTGAACCCCTTGGTATGATAACTTGCAGAGTGATTCCTTGGGTTGTGTCCAATATGGTATATAGAAAGAAAATATATGGTAGGTAAGAAAAGCCCAAAAAGTTGCTCGCATTTGAAAAAAGTACCAACATTGCTGCAAGTATTGTGTGGGGCAAGATGATGAGACAAAATGAAGGTTTACTAACTGCACAAGCACCTACTAGATTGAAGATGGAGACCAAAAGAGTAATGGGACCCAAGATGTTACTACATGGTTTCTTTAGGATGAAGTAAGATTTGAGTTTGGGGGAGATGTTGGATGGCCTCTTAGGCCTTTGTAAAAGTCATCATATTAATGTATTACAAAAATAGACTTAGTAATACATCTTGGGTGCCATTACAAAGAGAACCTAATGAATGATTAGTTGGAGTAGTACAAACCACTCCAACCATCCCTTGATTGTATAAATACTCTTGAAGAAGGAATAAGGACTCGGTCGGTTAACCTTCCTGTTAGGATATTTAGACACTTAGGAGTTAGTTAAGATCTACTTAGTCTAATATGTCATTAGGTAAAAGTGTGTTTCTTTAGTATGAATTAGTTTGCATTTGTAGTAAGGAAATCCGACGGTCACGATATGTTCCCAACATAGAGTGATCCAAAAATTCATACTCTCCTCGATCTTAATGGCCATTGATCCATGGATTAACACCTGATTGGTCCATGATCTCTATTTAAAGAGCATGGAGGGTCATTTGTCGATGGTCGATTGTGAGAAACTCTCTTGTAAAATCTCTCTATAATCTTTTTCTTTGCATTAATAAATTGCTCCAACTGGTCGCGTTGGCTGAGGCCATGGATGTTTCCCCATAGGGGTTTTACCACGTGAAAACATCAGTGTGTTGATCTTTGATCTGGTTATGTGAGTGGTTACTAAAGTTTTTCGTCCTCTGTTGGAATACCTGTGTTGTCGAACATGGTATCGGATCCTGTTTGAAGACCCGCTCCTATTGTAGATCGATATCGTGAAGACGAGTTTCCTCATCTCCATTTTATGTCATTTTCATACATTTCTGGGCTGAGAGGACTATTCCATTGCATCCATAGCACTCATTTCATTCAGGAACACTTTTCGTTTCACTCGAAAAGGTTTCCGTTTTCCCAAGATACGACCATTACAGTCAGATCCGGAGGTATAAAGCCTGAATACGCATTTTAAATTTTTTTGCAAAGTTTTATTTTGATTTTATTTCGGTTTGTATTTTTTATTTCTCGGGTTGATACTCTTTTAGATCTGCGTATGCTCTTTTCCCCGTGCCCTGTGCGATCTTGGAAAATCAGAAACAGATAGGAAAAAGTGCATTTTCTGGGTAAGCTAACTGAGATCTCACCCTTGTTGTCATCGAGAAGCGAATTTTTTTTTCCTTGTGTGAAAAGAGTTTTTTTTTAGCATGCTCTCCAAGGCCAACAACAACAACAACAACAACACCCTCAATCCTTCTTTCTGAAAATTACAATATGTTTTGCTAGACCATTTGGTTAAAACTTGCCTTATTAAGTAAGAGGTCTTCAGTTCAAGTCTCTCTTTTGTTCCTTCTTTTGAAAAAGTTCATGCTAAAATTGTAAAGTGCATTTCACTTCAAGTATAAAAGTGAATCACTATAAGTAGCTTTATATTTTATTTTAGAGTTATTTATTTTGCATGCAACTTTTCTGTTATAAGGTAACTTCATTGTAAAAGTGATCCCCACTTCTCTTTATAAAAGTGGGTCACTTCATAAAGTAGCTTACACTATCACGTGGTTATTTGGTTACTGTTTATGTTTTTTTTTTTAAAGGGCATAACTCTCACATTGGAAGTCCGTTTTCAGTGCCTTTTTTTTAAAACTGCATAACTTTTCGAGATCTTTCCATCCAGATCATTAGTTTCAGTTTTTAAATCTACGTTATATGCATATTTAATATGGCTTCTACAAGTAATGTCTTTCTTACCAACAACAACTACTTCCAATGTAAATCCCATATGGAATATTTATTAAGAAGTAAAGGCCTATACCGGATTACCTTGGGAAAGGAAACAACACCCACTGATGATGATAAGAAAGCCAAACGGGATAATAGGAATGACGAAGCACGTGGACTAATCAGAATGTCCATCTCTCCTGATTTAAGGTACCACCTTCGAGGAATTGATGAGCCCGGAGAATCTTGGAAAACGATTGAATCTGTGTTTGGTAAACTCAATATTATTCGAGCACAATAGTTAGAAAATCAAATACTGACCTTGAGTCCAAGTGATTTTTCTTGCCTTGGAGACTATCTATCTAAGTTTAAAACACTCAGAATTTTATGTGAAGA
>ML782717.1:78164-93669 GCA_009831015.1 Picea engelmannii
TATGCATTTGTAGTTAGGAAATCCGACGGTCACGATATGTTCCCGACATAGAGTGATCTGACGGTTCATACTCTCCTCGATCTTAACGACCATTGATCTGTGGCTTAACACCCGATTGGTCCATGATCTCTATTTAAAGAGAACGGAGGGTCATTTGCCGATGATCAATTGTGAGAAACTCTCTTGTAAAATCTCTCTGTAATCTTTTTCTTTGCATTAATAAACTGCTACAAGTGGCCGCGTTGGCTGGGGCCGTGGATATTTCCTCGTAGGGGTTTTACCATGTGAAAACATCGGTGTGTTGATCTTTGATCTGGTTATGTGAGTGGTTACTGAAGGTGTTCGTCCTTTATTGGAATACCTGTGTTGTCGAACACTTCCTACATACACCTCTTGAGTATTTATGTGTATTTGTTGCAATGTGGTCATTTCTTAAATGTTGTGTTGAAATGCTTCTTTCAAGAGTTACCAACTGCCATGGCATGAGCAAAGGATTTATTTCTAATAGTCATTTCACAACGGGTTAAATTAAAAGGTCGACAATGCATATCAAGAAAATGGATTGATTGTTTTATAAAATTAGCAACCTAACAAAAATAGTTTATCTTCCATGAAAAGGTTGAAGAAAATCATTTTATTTTATATGTGTAAATAAAATTCTGAATAAAGATAGGGATAGAAATTTGAATTCAAATGAAAATAAACATAATTGAGTGTTACTAAAATTAGAGATAGATTTAAGAGACTCTGAAAAAGATTCCTATAATGATTGTGATTCCCATTTCTAACGATCATGATACATCTTTTGAAGCTCCCCCCCACTAGAAGTATATTCCTAATATCACATGAATTATGTCTCTTCCCTTACTTTCACTGGAAGTATTGCTTCAAAGATGGTCTTGTAACCCCCCCTTCCATATTTGGCCACAGTTGTGTTTTCTTGTAGGTTGCCTAAAAGAGCCTAAAGATAGCAACAATTAGCTAGAAACAACCATGAGGAGAAACCTTCTTTGATTAAGAACCATTTTCTACATAAACAAAAAAAAATGAGATTTATTGAGATTTATTAAGAAGTGCAAATTAATGCATACATGAGAGATTACATTTTCTTTCACAACAAAAATACTATTTACCATTGCAAAAGAATAGTTGAGAAACTTTGAAACCTTGCAAAAGAATAGTTGAGAAACTTTGAAACCTTTTGTAGTGTAGGAGTAGATAATTCTACATAATGATATCATGAATAAAAACAACCACAAACATCTTAAAAAATATTAAAACCCTAACTAAACTAGAATAAAAAGCAATTTCTTACTTATAACCCTTTTTTCACAATTCATAATATATCTAAACTAGAATAAAAAACAATTTCTTACTTATAATCCTTTTTCACAGTTCATAATATATCTTTGAAAGTTTTCATCATTCGTGAACATTTCTTTTAATAATAGATTTATGTTTTATTATGATAATGAGAAAAGAGAATGAGATGGAAATTATTTATCATATTAGTGAACATTTCTTTTAATAGATTTATGTTTTATTATAATAATGGGAGAAGAAAATCACATGAAATTTATGGGTAAATGTACAGAATAAATTTGAAGGGCCAAATTTTGTCACTTGATTAATTTTCCTTTTTCCAAATATCACACTAATTTTTGTTTTTTAACAAAAACAATTCACTCAAAATTTTGGATAAAATTTGCCAAATTATCAACAAAAGGGCCCTCACTGTGAAGTGATAAGTGATGTGGCTCTCGCGTTTACCTTCAATGTGAAGACCACTCATTTTTTTTTTTGGATAATGCGAGGAAGGTGGACGTCGGTGCTGATTGCTTTTATGGGCAATCATTAAATTATGAGATGTTGGTATATGCATATTAACATTATGTATGTAAATGTTGGTATATTTATATGGAAATATATGGCTTTAGTATGTGAATGATGGGATATGGTTTAGTATTAAAATTATATTATTTTTTTCATAAAATTAGCATTGATATATATAACCATGTTTATAAGTGTAATGTCATTTATTATGTTATTTATACTATATAATTGTGTCATTTTCTACAAGTATAGCATTGTTTATAATGTTATTGATGGTATATATTATGTGGAGAGGTGGTTTTAGGTAGGTGAGATGTGTCATGTAGGTAACATATGGCTAAAAAAAATATTAATATAAAATAAACATAAATATAAAGTAGGTTAATAATTAATTTACAACACATAATGAAAAATTAATTAATATAAAATAAATATAAATATAAATATAATGTAGACTTATAATTAATTTACAATACATGATGGAAGAGATTGTAACTTTCATTTTTATATGTTGGTCCAACATAATATTTTACAAAACTAAAAATAAAGTAATAATATTATTTTTAAAAGGGTATTTTATTGGTATTTTTCTTTGTTATTTCTCTATGTTGTTTGTAGTCAATGAATTTGATATGGTATATGGTGGGTATTGTATGGAGGGTAATTAGGCGTTACAGTTATTTCTCTATGTTGTTTGTAGTCAATGAATTTGATATGGTACATGGTGGGTATTGCATGGAGGGTAGCTAGGTGTTACAATTATTTCTCTATGTTGTTTGTAGTCAATGAATTTGATATGATACATGTTGGGTATTGCATGGAGGGTAACTAAGTGCATTAACAACCATGTGTCATATCCACAATGTTAATAAATTAAATCCGAAAAAAAGTGACTATAGTAAAAATTAAAAATTAAAAAATAGCACTATAATAATAATACAAAACTAAAAAATGGGATTGCTATAATAAAATAAATGAGGATCTCATTTTAGTAAAACAAAATAAGCCTAATTATGGGCCTCAATGGGCTCAACAATCTCATCAAGAGAAAAAATAGTTGGCTGCGTATTTAACCCCAAAACCTCATTTGAATTAACTGAAACACTCAACCACTCAAGCTAACCAACCAACTAGATATGTTTGGAATTATTAACTCCTTTTTGTCTTATAGCTTAATGTGGGATATTTGATTATAGGAAAATATTGTAGTTTGTTATTGTATTGGTCATTGCAATGTCTCTACATCATCGGTTTTATTCTAAGTTTTAGGAGGTTGTTAGATCTAGTTGGATATGAGGGGCTCTCCCCAACTAGTTGGCTCCTATTTTGGTGTGTGGTTGAGATATTTTTTCAAAACTTGTTAGTGTGCTAAACTAGTGTTTCATCTTAAGGCGAAGCTTGATGTATTTATATATGTATTGTTTCATTATTTAATAGATCAATAAACACATTTGGTTTGTGGAAACCATGTCTAATCTCTCATTTTTCTACATGGTATCAGAGCTTGCACAAGCCTAACTATCTTGTGAGAAGGATTCATGATCATGGAATTTATGCATTTCTAATCCTATGTAAATATAGGATTAGCATATGAGAGTGGATTGTTTCTATAGGTGATTACTATGGTGTGTCATTGGTAGTTTGTTTAGCCATTGTTTGTTGATGGTTTTGTGAGAGTGGTTTCCATCACTTTGATCTAATAATTGAGGCCAAATGAAAATGTTCATTTTTGTAGGTTGTAGTTTTAGGATGTATAAGACATGTTGTGCTCAGAGTAACCCTAATGTATGTAAAACAAGAATGAAAATTGGACATAAAGTGTAGCACCCTTGCTGAAGGATACTTGTCATCATGGAGGTTGGAAAAATTATAAAAAAATGATCTGCATGATGCCTCTATTACAAGAAGCATCCTTGGTCGATGCACTTAGTTGTGTATACCTACAAAGTACATAATGGAAAGCTTACAAAGGCATAACTGAGAAATGGACTAAGTTTTTTCCAGTTCAAGAAGAGGTAGCATTGGTTATGCATTGACATTGTAGGCTTTTGCATGTGTTCCCATTGTGTTTGTGGGAGTTTTTGCATCCTCAAGTTATAGAGGTTGGTGTTTCGAGTGTCGCTAATGTCTCTATTGGAATTAGGAAATTGTGGATATGTAATATGGAATTCTACCATGTGTCGATCAACTTTCTGCTATGTGGAGAGGACTTGCACCTAGTGAAATATTTAATCTTGATAACAAGTGAACACATTCTTGGAAATAGTAATGAAGAGTGTTTACATGGAAGATTGCAAATGAAATCAAGGAATGAGCATTAACATAGATTGAATGAAGGTATATGGTTTGTATTTTATTATTTCCTTCACAATGTGTCCACGGTGCAAATAAAAAATAGTTACATAAGTGATTGTGGACACTAGATAGTTATACGGTGAAATGGTATTTTAACAATACATATTGTAAAATGGATTAGGGTGAGTCCAAGGTAATAGGTGGTGTTGTATAGTAATCTAGGTGGATATCAATGGATTCCCACCTCATCCACTTACATCAATTCTCTTGCTTTGCAGTTTTCCATGGTTTTTTGGGTCCTAAACTTCTTGGGTTGTTTTGAGGCCCTAAACAATGTTTTTTGGCCATGTTCCATAGACAATTGACTAGCACGGGCCTACCACTACATGTAGTTCTTATTTATATCTTTCTAACTAGATATCACAGGCCGCAAATGGAGATTGTATCTAAAAGTTGCACCTCCGAGAAGTTGACATGTCAACTAACCACCTAGGGACCTACAACCCTTTTGTCGCTTCATCTCCTAGGGTTAGGGTTTTGATGTTTACGGTTTCTTCCTCTTAGGTATTTTAATAAAAGGATCCTTGGCCTCTTTGAATTCAATATCTTATGAATGATCATAGTTGATACATATCTTCTCAAAGATAAGCTACCATCATTCTAGCTAGTTATGTAATTCTTCATTTTACTGTCTTTTCTAGTTTTCATTCATTAATTGGACTTGATTTTAGTTGTAATATTACATTCTCTATGATATATTTGTGTAAGTGTTATTTGTTAAAATGATTCTTTCATTTTTTTCTTTAATAAATATGGATCATATAGGAAATATTGAAAGACCATGGAGATGGTACATATATAGTCAATTATGTTGTGGCAAAGAGAGGTCATGATGAAGTGAAATGTTTCCTTGAAATTTATTGGGGTTTGCAAAAGAAACATATTGAGCCTAGTTGTTACACAATTTTTTTTTGCAACTGACGATGTTCACTTATCCTATATCATCTAGAGCATACAGGTTATGGTTATTGAAGAAGAACCTTACTTTGAGAGAAGGCAATCATGCAAAAATGGTTACACATGTTGCTAGGGACTTTAAAGACTTAATTTAAGAGAGTGTCACGGCTTGCATCATTGTAGGGTGTGACACCCTCAAGTGTCACATGTTTCATCACTACAGGGTGGGACAGTGTCTTAGGTTTCTCCACTGCAGGGTGCAACACTGCTTAAAAGAAGAGAAAACAATGAAATTCGAGAAGATTTTAGAAGAGAAGATTCGAGATGAGGTGTTCTCTGATTGGTTTGGATCTCACCCGTACCCCTGATCTAGGGAGATCCTAACCTCTCATCCTAATCTCCTCACCTTTGTCCTCTTCAATCTATATAAGGAGAATTCCCTCATGAGGAAAGGTTAATAACAAATAGTGGATTGAGAATAATGATTGATAGCTTTGTTTCTAGTTTGTTATTAGAGGATTGTTAGTAATCATTTGTCTTTGAGGAATTTTGATCTAGGAGGATATCAATGACCACCCACCTATTCCAACTGGCTCAATACAATTTCCTGGCAACTTACTATTTTTAATAGTTTTTTCGGTTCCTAAAATTTTGGGACCATTTTGAGGGCCTAAATGAAGTTTTTTTTGGATCAAGCAATTCAATGATAATCAAATGCTTTGCTTGAGCCCCCAAAATGAATCTCCTCGGAGATACCTTTCCAACGAGCTATTGTGCACCCCAAACAAATATCATATTCCAAAGTTACGCCCCTGGAAAGTTGATACACCAAACTACCCAAAACGAGGTCCACACAACTGTTGGTTTTTCATCTTCTGAGGTTAGGGTTTTGGATTTTATTTATGTTAAAAAGGCCTTGGAGCCTCATTGTAAAAATCATATTATTTATAATGTGAGTAGAAGACACATCTCTTCTCAGAGATAAGTTGCCACCATTCTAGCGAGTCTTTCACTCTGTAGTTTTACAGTCTTTGTACATTTTCGCCCATTAATAGAAAATTGTGTATTATTGTATCTCTGTGTTTATGGTTGCATCTATGATACATTTCCATTATATTATTGGACATCGAAGATATCTTTGTATATTTATTTATTATATCTTCACTCTCATTTTGTGCCGAAAATAATCCGAATCAAATTCAATCTTAGCTAAAGGAGTCAGTTTGGTGATGGATTTCATGGATGCATTGTGGGTATTGGAGAAATGAGCTTGTTGGAAGGATATTCACAACATCAAGGTATCTTTGGTTGTAATCTCTTTTAATTTTCATTAATACAGTAATATGGTTTCTTTCCCACAAAGGTTGTATTTATTTGATTATCTTTGTTGCATCTCTCCTTGATCAGTTGCATAGGTTGCATCAAATTATACTTGTTTCTTTCACCTTTGTTGGCTTGTGTCTCTTGCAAGTTATCATACATAAGTATCAAGACAAAGTAGATGGAAGATACAACTAGCAAGGACAACCGTTAATTACAAGGTACAAATTCTTCACTACTTGTTAATTTGATTATGTCAACCTAGAGAAAGTTCTATGTTCTATCTATTTTGTTCGAGTATTGGTTTCCAAGTCTAGGGAGATCAGTTTGTGTCCGTATAGAACATTGTGTTCGCAGAGACAATCACTGTTGAAGTAGAATTTGTCAATTCATCACTCGATTATAATCTTTTTCTAGGACATAGTTAGATTTACGCCATGTCTGTCGTAGTTTCTACCTTGTTTCATGTACTACATTTCCCTCATCAAGGAAAAGTAGTCACTGTAGATCAACTCACCTACTTTAATTATGATTCACGCATTGGTTGTGTTCTTTTTATAGAGAAAACCCCATATCCATATGAGGATGTTGGAGTGGGTCTTTTGAAAGATTAATCTTTGATGGGAACATTTCCACTCCCACCACTTGATATTTCTCCTTCTGTCTCCAAGATAGACATGATTTCAACACAGGTGCAACAATCCCTAGAATCACTTGATCCTTTGGTAGTACCTAGTCTTAACAAGCATAGTTCATTGTCTCTATCAAGCTCATTAAAAAATGAAATAGACACCAACAAGCATATTTCATTATCTTTGTAAAGCTCGTTAAAAAATGAAATAGACCCCCCTCCATCTTAATCGAGTCTTCCTCTAGATAGAATAATTGAAACTTATTTTCCTCCGCCTCATGAAATTATTCCTATTTGTATCCAAACGCCTAAATGAGGAAAGAAGAAGTGTTGACATAGGAAACAACGCTTGGGGGGTAGATATCCAGACCCTGTACATTGTCTACCATAGGTTGGGGGAAAAACACCTCTAGAGAGACACACTACTAGGAGTGATCCTCGCTTGGGGGTCGTTCCCATTGTAACATAGTAGTATTTTCTAGACCGAGATCAATATTTTTTCTTTCTCATGCTTGTTAATACATGAGAATAGGTTACTGACTATACTTTTATCTCTTTTTTGTACTTGTAAAAGATATATGAAAAATGAACTCTTTGGAGTCTCCTTTAATCTCTTTTCAGACTCCCTAAACATGAAAAGATTGTTCAACGAACTTGCTTTATTTCACGTGTTGGAAACACCAACCACACTGAGAGGGGGGGTGAATCAGTGTAGGGTTCTTTTTCAAACTTCCCTTCACAAAACTTCTTAGTTATAAATCACCAATTACTCATGACTTATTACTGTCATTTATAACCAGTTAAATGTGAGCATATATCAACAACATATATCATCAATAAGTCATCACCATAAGGAACACAAGGAACATAATATGTATGTACATTTTTTTTTTATTACGGACTACAATCGATGGATTATCAACAACAACTAAATAGAGTAAAACTCCATAAGAGCACCAAATCTACAATGCAAGACTCATCTTACACAACTCATCACCAACTGAGAGGAGGATTCAATCCCCAACAGATACCAATATGTGAATAGGTACGTGGCCTGTCAGTAGTGCAACATGTGTATGTATGTGCCCTACGAGTAGTACATCTCGTGCATGTATGCGTCCTATCTGTACTACAACCTGCGTATTCCTTCTCAACAATTAGGGTTTTCTCTCCATGAAAAAAGCATATCCTCTATAGCCTTTAGTCACATTCACTTCTGTCTTTCATTTTCCAATTTGTATCATAACCAATCTCAACACATCCATACTCTCCAACAACTTACTCATGCTCCTCAACCATACAATATGAATGCTACTCAAACATAAGTAACAAATATACTATGGAAACCATATCAGTACTGAAACATAAGAGTGTTGCTCACTCTATCAATCAATCAACATAACCATATCACCACAGCCATACCAAGAATTCCTTAAGCATTCATCATACAATAAGAAACAATATCCATCAAGACAACTGTGTAACCATACCAGAAATTTTATGGCAGATCTAAGCCCATAGAATGCAGATCTAGAACTTTCTTCAGAATTCAAGAACCTGTCATCATCTCACACTCAAGTCTTCATGACTTCCTCCAACTGTACACTCTTTGTCCTCCTTTATCCCTTGTGTGTATGCGCTCTAGATCACTGCAACCCGTGTATGTACATGCTCTGGCCCACTGCTGCTTGCGTACTCCTTCAGAAACTAGGGTTTCTGAACTTCTGAAAATTTCGTCGTCAAGATCTCAAACTTACAGAAACTTTGATGTGTCCATGAGATCCTCTAGTCAATCTCTCTCTTAGAATAGATCTTCAATATATGCTCAAGAGTTGTATTTCACAAGATACCCTTGCCTCTTATTTATACTTTCCTAGTAGCTTCCTTAGAAGAATCTTCTTGGCCACTTTGTCCACATAGTCGACTATGTCCAACTTTGCCCAATTTTCCACTTGTCCATATATCCAATAGCCACTTGACCACTTAACCCACTTTCCTCTTTTTAGGGTTAACCCTCTTATAACCACTTTCCATAATTAAAAATTTCTCCATTTAATTTATTATTTAAATAATCTTCTTTGACTTTATCACTTCATTTTATTATTTCAATAATTTCTTCTTTGTAAGCACTTTGTCTTCTTTGACTTTTTGGGGATTTTAACTCTCAAATCGTGAGGGGTTATGTGATGTTCCACATTTGAATAGAAATGGTATGACAAGAAGTATCCATATAGGATAGTTTCGCTGCCAAATTCACTGATATTCATCTCATTATTCCACAATTAAGCATGGGTTCTCTAACCATAATTCTAGGATAACTCAACCACAAAGCGTCTTCCCATGAGGGATTTCACCATAAGGGGAAAAATTTGGAGTTCATCCATTTGTACTCCCTATCCACCATGACAAGACAATAATTAGTCATATTTACATCAATCCAACTATGCATCATATGTCAATGACAACTCATTGATCCATATTCATCTATGCATGACATCATACAACTATTAATTCACTTGACATCAATACATTGACAACAAGGTCAATACATGATCCATCAATCACTACATAGATATACTATGACAATAATTTTTTCCTTTGACATCAATGACAACATGATCCAACAATCTCGCCCTTTGGCATTGATGGTAATACCAACATTGATTTCAACACAAATCATTGTTGGAAACATGTAGACAAGGCATTTCTCTACATCAATAGTCATCTAAATCACATCAATGTGACTGTCTCTCCCCCTTTGACATTAGTGGAAAAGGGTATTTATTTCCTTGGGGCTACTCCCTCTGCATGAAATATCTTTGGGGATGCTCCCCTTTCCTGAATTCCTTGATCTTCATATAAATAATCTCTCCCCTTTTGAATAAGGGATATCACTCTGATGTAATGTTGAAAACATATCGCTCATGATCCCCCTGTGACCATCGGTCCCCCTGGAACTATGCCTCTGTGCTCTTTCTCCAATATTCATCTTTGCATATAATGAATATCTCCTCCTGAAATCATGGGAAGAAGAATGAATCCCCCTATGGGTATGTCTCCCCCTATCTTCTCTGCAATATGAACAATATGCTATCACCGCAATCTGCTTCTGTTGCAAAATGTTATTTCTCAACCAGAACATAGATCAACTTCTTCAAGAATGATCCAATCTTCCTATGATGATCCTTGGGCCTATCCATGCATCAAATTCGTGCCATACCATACATCATGAAGATAAAGATATGTCAAAAATGAATAGAGAATCATGAAAAACACATCAACCATGTACATCATGTGCCATATTGTGTGCCAACCATGCACAACATCCATGTACATCAACCATGTACATCAATAACATAGAATATGCCATACAATATCATCAATGGAGTGTATCAACCATATTCCTCTACCAACATGCCAACAATGTGTCTCAACCAAGTGTCATATCACTCATGATATGCTCCTACCATGATTCAAGTGCCAAAACCATGTATCTCAATCGATCAAGCATCATAACAAGTGTATCAACTATATCAATCCATACATCAACAAGTGCACCAAACATGTATCGCTACTTGTACCAAGCAAGTGCATCACTCATGCACCAAATTTCAACAAGGTGAACTACAATAAAGATGTGTTCCCATACATGTATGCTATATCAACCATCATCCATGTGCCAATCATACTGCTAGTAGGTGCCTCTAACAATGTACCAAATGCGTACCAACCATGCATCAACTATAGATCAAGTTATGAATCATCAATGGTGTACAACATGATCACTTCATCAACTCATCAACTACATGTCCCAATATGTAGCCCATCCATATGCCAAATGCATGCACTAAGATATCCAACAAATATGCTTCCAATAATACATCATAAAAGATATCAATGGAACTCAAATATGTATCAACCATGTATCCTAACAGATCTTCATCAACCTATATTCGCTACAACACAAATTAAGCATCAAAGATACATGTACTAGAAGTGTGCCTCAATAGATCAATTATATCTCTAGCTAGTATCATCATGATATATCTCATAACCAAAGCGCCATAAATTTACTGTCATAACCTGCATTGTTCCTCAACATAAAAGTGTCTCAATCGACACTCTAGGGTTAGTACCATGCATCAAATATAGTCTTCCAAAAATTAACCATATTTCATCACCATACATACATCAATCATGTATGCCAACATGTAATCACGAAAACTTGCAACAAACAATGTTAGATCCTACAACAAGAGTTATACTATTATACCATGGTGCAACTCATGTGCATAGCCTTTTTCCCAAGGCTCTTTACCACAGATAAGCAGCCTACTGCACATACAACTCACGTATGTGTGCGACCTATTCATAGGTCAACTTGTGTATGTATGCGATTTTTACCATTGTAACCCATGTATGCTTTTGAAGATGACAAACTTGAGCTTCCCTTAAGGCTTCCATTATGTTCTGACTATTCAGTTTTCTTCACCCACTTCTGAAGGTGTCCCATCTTCTCAGAACTTGAGCTCTGAGCTTCCATCTTTTAAAAAAAAAATTCCTTCCTAACTTCATGCCTTCTTCTAGTCACGCTATATGAATTCCTTATCATGGACTTTCTTCTTGTGTTCCAACAATCCTGGGATTTGTGGCCAAATCCACTACAACTGTAGCATCTCATGGTGTGACAATAAGCAAGAATGTGTCCTACTTGATCACATCTCCAACACCTTAGGGTGTTATGAAGTATTTCATTATATCTCCTTGCATAAAGTCTGCATTCCAAATATTTGTGGCCATATACATTACATGAGTAGCAGTGACCATGAAAAACATTTTCATACCTTTGCTTTGGTGTCCATATTGAAGGCATCTCTCTTATTTGAGGTGTAAATATGGTTTCTTGATGTCTTCCTTGCTTTGTTCTTTTGAAACTTTCCTTGCCTTGTATATATGGTTGACTTGCAACATTATTTCCATCCTTTGAGAGTGAGGGGCTTAACTCATGCTTCTTTGAGGTGCTTGCTTCAACATGTGTAGATTCTTTCTTGTTTCCAAGACCTGATTTATCATTTGGTGATATTTGACTATCCAAGATCTCATTCAATATTGTTGAGCTATTCAAGAATTTGTTTGACTTCTCTACTTTCTTTTTAAGATCAACATCTTTAGCTTCCAACTTATGACATGACTCTTCCTTTTCATTTACTTGATTCTTTAATAGTTCCTCTATCCTTTTGGATTCTTCAATTTGGGTCTTGAGGTGGACATTGACTTCAAGACTTTTACTAATCTCATCATCTACCTTCTTATTTTCTTCTATTTCATTCTTTAATATTTTGAACTCTTCTTCTTTTTCATCTACTTGAGTCTTTTTACTTTCTTCTTGTTCTTTGACCATTTCCTTTAACTTCAAGATATGCCTTTGATTCTTTTTAAGAAACTTTTTAGTGTTCTCAGAAAGATAGCTATATTCTATGTAACAATGGTCATAGTTGTATTCAAATATACCCCATTCAACTTTCTTTTTAAGCTATGATAGTTCTTCTTCTACTTCTTCCATGGGATAGCTATCATCTAACTCTACACAAACTATTTCTAGCTTTTCTTCTTCACTTGTAGAGAAATATTCATCGTCACTTTTTGAAATATTGCAATTAGGGGTTTTTGGATATTCTTTACCTTCATTGATATTAATGGAGTTGTCTTCAAGGTCTTCCTTTTTTCTTTGGTATGTCTTCTCTATATTTATGCATAGATCCTTGGCGGAAGTGCATTGTCCCATGCACTCTTTGATAGAACTTGAGAGTCCACTAAGAATAGTATTGAGAGACAATGCATCATTCTTCTTTTCTTCCCTTTGAGCTGCAAACTTTGACTTGTTATTCAAAGAAACTAATCCACCAATAGTTGCTTTCAAAACACCCACTCCTATTTCCTTCAAATGCACTTTCATTTCTATTCTCCATGTAAAATAATTTTCCTCATCAAGGATTGGAACATCATCATCCATTTTTGTGTCCATGGATCTCCTCCAATATTGTTAAAGCTTATAGTGAAGGCCCACTCTGATACAAATTTTTGGACACACCGACCACAGAGAGAGGGGGGGGGTGAATCAGTGTAGGGCTCTTTTTCAAACATCCCTTCAAAAAACTCCTTAGTTAGCAATAACCAATTACTCATCACTTATTACTTTCATTTATAAACAGTTAAATGTGAACATATATCAACAACATATATCATCAATAAGTCATCACCCTAAGGAACACAAGGAACCTAAGATGTATGTACAATTTTCTTTTTATTACGGACTACAATCCTTGGGTTATCAACAACAACTGAATAGAGTACAACTCCACAAGAGCACCAACTCTGCAATGCAAGACTCATCTTACAAAAATCAACACTAGCTATGATCCAAGTGGATATCGGTGGCCACTCACCTTTTCCAACTAGCCCAAAACAGTTTTTTGGCAATTTTGGTAATTTACTATTTTTAGTAGTTTTTCACTTCTGGAGCCGTTTTGAGGCCCTAAATTATGTTTTTTGGGAAAATGGGTTGCAATATGGAAATTCCTTCGATATTTCCCCCAAAATGAATATCCTCGACAATACCTTTCCAATGGGATATCATACGCCTAAAAACGAAGATCGTATGAAAAAGTTACGACCCCAGGAAGTTGATGTACTAACTTACCTAAACGGGGCCCACATGAATTTTGGTGCTTCATCTCCTAGGGTTAGGTTTTTGGATGTCTAGAGTTTTTGGCATTCCTGTTTATTGTAGAAAGATCTTCATAGCTTCATTGTAATCATCTTCTTGTGAATGAGCACAACCGTCACATCTCTTCTCGGAGATAAGCCGACACCATTCCAACAAGCTTGTTTTCGTTGCATTTTACAGTTTCATCTTATTTCATTATGGAATATAAAACCAATTTTACTGAATCTTTGTTATTTTGTGTTAAGCACCTGTTAATAATCTATAGTAATTTCATTATTCTCATAAATCCAGATCAATAGTATTAGAGGGGTATGCTCCTTGTCATCTTAATGCATGTCCCCAACGAGGTTGGAGTATAAAGAGTTGGGTCTCGAGCTTGCTTCTCTTGAGGACAAAATCTCTCGCACGCCCAAGAGACCTCACATGGAAGGAGAAAATAAAGATGATGAGACATGAGATCCTTTCAAACCATTGATTAAGAAATCCCTCACGAAACAAAGGAACAAGATGATGGATAGTTTCACGCAAATCCTTCGGTGGCTACCAACAGGCGACACATCTTCTTCGAGCAGAGGTGATGCCCCCTTCAAGGTACATATAAACTTCGATATTCCTATATTTGAAGGTCAAATAAACACATATGCTGTAGACAAATGGTTGAATCTACTAGAAGGGTATTTTCCTGTCCATAACTTTTCGAATAGAGAAAATATTACTTTTGCACTCCTCAAAGCCGTTCCCCATGTCAAAGATTGGTGGGAAACTTTTTGTGAGCAAAAGGAAAAAGAGGAACCCTCATTATTTATAGTCACAACCACCTAGGAATCCTTCAGGGATGCTATTAAGGAAAAATACTACCTTGTCGGAAGTTATGACGACTTGTATACCAAATGGACCACACTACGGAAAGAAAGAGACCAAACAGTGCCAAATTTCACAAATATCTTCCATACCTTGCACACCAAGCTGGGTATCAAAGATTCAGAGTGACATCTGGTGCTCAAATACCATGGTGCTCTTCATAGACACATCCATACCAAAATGGAATTTATGGACATCTCATCCTTGGGCGTGGCCTACCGATATGTCGTCAAAATTGAGCAGAAGATCAAACAAAAGACGCGGCAATTTGGGCCTGGGAACCCCTGACAACAAAATCCAGGAAAGGGTGGCCTCAACCCACAGAACAAAGGACAGAGAAAAGATGGACAGTGTCAGGAAAACCATTCCAAGACATAAGTAAATAAGGACACCAGAAAGACAAATAAATATACTGGGAAGTGGTGTGACTTCCATAAGAGCCCTTGGCATAACACTGCTGATCACCACTCAAAGCAGTCACTGGTGGCCAAAGTGAAAGCATTTGAATCAGATGCATTTTTTGACTCTGAGCCAGAACTAGAAAGGGGAATACAGATCATTAAGGCGGAACACAGTGCCACTGTTTCTACCACCAAGCTCCAATCTGGTGAACCAAATGAGCCAGAAGGAGAGAACCTCTTCCATTCATATATGTGAGTAAAAGGCACCTTGTTTCACTTCATTTTTGATAGCGGTAGCCAGAAGAACCTCATCTCAGTAGAGGTTGTCAAGCGGTTGTTGTTAAGCCCTAATATTGGCTCATTACCACTTAATTGAGGCATATTAGATTAGTAATGTTATTTTATTTATGTCGGCTTTAGGCCATTAGTTGTGATTTAGATTAGTAATGTTATTTTATTTATGTCGGCTTTAGGCCATTA
>ML782717.1:96532-111481 GCA_009831015.1 Picea engelmannii
ATCATCTTGTACTTGAACATTTAAGTGGGGTAAAAGGAGGTTGCCCCCTCGAAGAGGCTTATTATCTGATATTATCTCTTTTTCAAGGCGTTGAGTACTTTTCTTGAGGTTTTTCATGCTATATTGATGTTTGGTTCTTAACAGTTGTCCCTTCCAACAATGTCGCACCCACAACCCTACACGACTGGATGGCTTTGCCAAGGAAGCGATCTCCGCATCAGCCAACAGTGTCGATTGTTAGATGAAATCAAGCCCTTCAAAGACGAGGTATTGTGTGATGTTGCTCCTCTCAAAGTTTCTGATGTTCTTTTGGGCCAACCTTATTCATGGAAACATCATGTTGTATATGAGTCTAGGCCTTGTAGTGTTATTATTACTTTGAACAAGAAATTGTATAGGATACCCGAGGTAGTCCCCCCTAGTGTTATTTCCTTCATCTCTACTAAGAAATGTAGGAAGGTCATCTCTAAGACGGGGAAGTTTGTATTCTTCATGATTCACTCTCAGAATAAGAGAAAGATCACAACCACACCCAGGGTCTCCATGACCAACCTCTCCACATAGCAAAAGAAAGTAGATAAGGTCGTGGAAGAATTCTCGAATGTCTTCTCCTTACCTACCGAGGTACCCCTGCACTAACAGGTCAAGAACCCCATCGATTTGACCCCCAATGCACCACTTCCCAATGGGCCAGACTATTTTCGCTTTCTGTTAGAGAATGAGGAGATCAAGTGACAGATCCAATAACTGCTCCACAAGGGGCACATCCATCCCAACTCATCACCTTGTGGGAGCCCAATCGTGTCGGTACATAAGTAATATGGAACCTGATGACTCTGCATTGATTACCGGGCTCTGACTAAAATCAAAGTTAGAAACCAATACTCGATTTCCTGAATAGACAACCTCCTTGATCAACTTATGGGAGCCAAATAATTCAATAATATTGATTTGAAGTCTGGCTACCACCAGGTCCCGATAGAAAAGACAAATGTATGAAGACCGCCTTCAATTCAAGGTAAGGCCTTTTTGAATGGTTGGTCATGCCCTTTGGTTTGAAAATGCTCCAGCCACTTTCATGAGGATGATGGACGATATCCTGCGACCATTCACCAATACTTTTGTGGTGGTTTATCTGGATGACATTCTCATTTACAACAAGACTTGGGCCGAACACTTGCAGCATATTCAGTAGGTTTTGCACACCCTGTGACAACACAAGCTATATGCCAACTTGGAAAAATTCTCCTTTGGCATGGATAAGGTCCATTCCTGGGCTACATCGTTGATCAACATGGCGTACATGTGGATCCAACCAAGATCCAAGTCATCTATGACTAGCCAGCCCCAACCACGCTCACTGATCTTTGGAGCTTCTTGGGCCTTGCCAATTTCTACCACAGGTTTGTGTTGGGATTCTCCCATATTGCATGGGCCCTCAGCCAAATAACCAGGGGTGGTGGTAAGGTGAAATTTGTGTGGGGCCGGTCCCAAAAAAAAGAATTTGAATATTTGAAGCAATGCTTGTGCTCAACCCTAGTACTTTCACTACCAGACCTGCAGTAGCCCTTTGAGATCGAGACAAATGATTCAGACTATGTTGTGGGTGTCGTTCTCACTCAGAACGACCACGCCGTGGCCTATCATAGTGAGACACTATCAGATGTTATTCATAAGTACCATACTTATGACAAAGAAATGTACTCCATTGTGCAAGACTACCACTAGTGGAGACATTACATTCTTGGGAAGGAGACAATCATCCACACTGATCATAAGCCACTACAATTCATGCAGACACAAGGAAAATTACAGAATGACCACCATGAAAAGTGGTCCACATACTTGCAGCAATTCTACCTCAACATCAAGTATAAAACATGAAGCACAAATCGCTTCGTTGATTGCCTCAGCAGAGCACCAGTCGCGGCACTCACCACGGTGCTAGACTCTTGTAGCCATGAGACCTCTGGATGGCCCCAACTCTATGAGATAGACCCAGACTTCACCACCACCTACCAAATGTTGGGTGCAAACACAGTTGTCGATAATTTCCATCTTCAGGATGGGTTGTTGTGTCGTATGGGCCATATTAGTGAGTGAAGTTGATTTAGGAAGCCCATTACAGTCAGGTGGCAGGACACTTCAGCATCGTAAAGACAGTGGTGATGCTACATAAACATTTTTACTGGATGAAACTTCGACAGGAGGTCAACAAGTATATCAAGTCCTGCACTGCTTGCGCTATTGCCAAACTGACCACTAGGAAATAGGGCCTGTACACCGCTCTTCCTACTCCTGACAGGCCATGGGAATCCATCTCAATGGACTACATGTCGGTCCTCGCATCCACCAAGAGAGGAAATGACTGTGTTTTTGTGGTTGTTGATCGCTTTTCTAAGATGGCGATTCTGGTTTCTTGCAAAAAGAGCATCATAGCAGAGTCCACTGCCAATATCTTCTTTGAACGATTCTGGATACATTTTGGAATCCCAGAAACCATTGTCTCAGATCAGGATAGTGGATTTCTCAGCACATTCTGGTCGAGCCTCTAGTCACTGCTGAACACCAAGCTCACCAAATCCATGACCTTCCACCCCCAGATAGATGGCCAAACCAAGGTCATAAATCGAATGATTGCCCATATCCTTCGCATGTATAATTCCAAGAACCCTCACACATGGGATGAGATCCTTCCCTATGTCCAGCATAGCTACAACTGAGCCCTGCATAGGTCAACCATTCATAGCTCCTTTCATGTGGGGTTGGGATTCCAACCCTTGGGTCCCATATATGTTGCACTTCCCCTTGCGGTCACCTCGAACGACTCATATCCTGTTCCAACTGAAGTTGACAAAGATATCCAGTTCATTGAGAAGATCCAGCACATCCACCAACAGGTTCAGGATATCCTACAAAAGTCTAATGACAAGTACAAGCATCGCCATAATCAACATCGGGTGCCACATAAGTTTCAGGTGGGCGACAAAGTTTGGTTGCACTTGCAGAAAGAACACCTTATAGGACCCCATAGGAAGCTTCTCCCACTCCATTATGGGTTGTACACCATCACCAAGGTCATGTTGGATAATTCTTTTGAGCTCAACATTCCTCCTTTTCTTGGTCTGCACCCAGTGTTCAACGTGGATCTCCTTTGCCCTTATTTCCCACCATTATTAGACACCTCAGAAGTAGCAGAACAACTGACACCAATAGAGCTCAAACCCGACTACATACAATAGGAATCCGGTGATCAGATTGTGGACACACAAATCAAGGTCACTCGACAACAAAGAATCCAACTTTATCGAGTTGTCAAAGCAGGGCATCTCCTGCACCAAGGCAAGTGGCTCACCCTGGGCCAAATTCAACAAACATTTCCTCATCTGATGGGGGAACTCAACACAATGGAGACCATTACTTCCTAATGAGGTAGGATATATTGAGGTGGATATCGGTTTCCACCCACCTTTTCCAACTAACACAAAATAGTTTTATGGCAATTTTGGCAATTTACTATTTTTAGTAGTTTGTCACTTCTGGAGCCGTTTTGAGGCCCTAAATGATGTTTTTTTGTGAAATTGGGTTGCAATATGGAAGTTACTTCAATATTACTCCAAAAATGAATCTCCTTGATGATACCTTTCCAATGGGCTATCATACACCTAAAACAGAGATCATATGCAAAAGTTACGACCCCGAGAAGTTGATGTACTAACTTACCTAAATGGGGCCCACATGACTTTTGGCGCTTCATCTACCAGGGTTAGGTTTTTGGATGTCTAGGGTTTTTGGAATTCCTTTTTATTTTAAAAATTCCTTCAGAGCCTCATTGTAATCATCTTCTTGCGAATGAGCGCAACTGTCACATCTCTTCTCAGAGATAAGCCACCACCATTCCAACAAGCTTGTTTCCGCTGCATTTTACAGTTTCAGCTTATTTCCTTTTTTAATATAAAACCGGTTTTACTGTATCTCTGTTATTTTTTGTTAAGCACTTGTTAATAATCTGTAGTCATTTCATTCTACTCATAAATCTATATCAAACTGAGAGGAGGATTCAATCCCCAATAGATACCAATATGTTAACAGGTACGTGACCTGTCAGTAGTGCAACATGTGTATGTACGTGCCATACCAGTAGTACAGATCACGTATGTATGTGGCTTGTCTGTACTACAACCTGCGTACTCCTTCTAAACAATTAGGTTTTTCACTCCATGAAAAACTCAGATCCTCTGCAGCCTTTAGTCACATTCACTTATGTGTTTCATTGTCCAATTTGTACCATAACCAATCTCAACACATCCATACTCTCCAACAACTTACTCATGCTCCTCAACCATACAATACGAATGTTACTAAAAAATAAGTAACTAATATACTATGGAAACCATATCAGTACTGAAACATAAGAGTGTTTCTCACTCTATCAATCAATCAACATAATGATATCACCACAACCATACCAAGAATTCCTTAAGCATTCATCATACAATAAGCAAGAGTATCCATTAAGACAACTATGTAACCATACCAGAACTTTTATAGTAGATCTGAGCCCATAGAATGCATATCTGGAACTTGCTTCAGACTTCAAGAACCTGGCATTAGCTCACACTCAAGTCTTCATTACTTCCTCCAACTGTACTCTCTCTGTCTTCCTTCAACCCACATGTGTACGTGCTCTAGATCATTGCAACCCGCATATGTACGTGATTTGGCCCACTGTTTCTCACGTACTCCTTCAGAAACTAGGGTTTCTGAACTTCTAAAACTTTCACCGTCGAGATCTTAGACTTACATAAACTTTGATACGCCCATGAGATCCTCCAGTCAATCTCTCTCTCAGAATAGATCTTCAATATATGCTCAAGAGATGTATTTCATAAGAGACCCTTTCCTCTTATTTATACTCTCCTAGTAGCTTCCTTAGAAGCATCTTCTTGGCCACTTTGTCCACATAGCCACTTTTTCCACATAGTCACCTATGTCCAACTTTTCCCATTTTCCCACTTGTCCATATATCCAATAGCCACTTGACCACTTAACCCACTTTCCTCTTTTTAGGGTTAACCCTCTTATAACCACTTTCCATAATTAGAAATTTCTCCAATTAATTTATGATTTAAAAAATCCTCTTTGACTTTATCACTTCATTTTATTATTTAAATAATTTATTCTTTGTAAGCACTTTGATTTCTTTGAATTTTTGGGGCTTCTAGACAACATATGAGGGTCCTCCAACTTCGAAAGGCCATAACTCTCAAACCGTGAGGAGTTATGTGACGTTCCACATACCACCGGAAATGGTATGTCAAACACTATCCATATAGGATAGTTTCACTGCCAAATCCACTGATATTCATCTCATTATTCTAAAATTAAGCATTTGTTCTCTAACCATACTTCTAGGATAACTCAACCATAAAGATTCTTCCTGTCAGGGCTTTCACCATAAGGGGAACACTTTGGAGTTCATCCATTTGTACTCCCTATCCACCATGAAAAGACAATAATGAGTCATATTTACATCAATCCAAATATGCATCATATGTCAATGAAAACTCATTGATCCATCTTCATCTATGCATGAAATCATACAAACATGACTTCACTTGACATCAATCCATTGACATCAAGGTCAATACATGATCCATCAATCACTACTTCAATATACTATGAAAATACATTGTTCCTTGACATAAATCCTTTGACATCAATGAACACATGATCCAACATCACGGTCATTAAATAATTTGAAATGGAATCTATTTAGTTTTAGTTTACCCCTTTTCGGGATGAGTACGGTTAATTACAAAAAATGAATACTTTATTTGATCATGCTAGAAGAGTTCTCCTATGTATTATTTTATACCTTTTTGGGCTTGGGAGTCTAAATTTACGAAAAAGTTAATCCTGGATTTTTCTTTAAATGTTTTTTAAACCCTCTAAACATGAAAAACCATTGAGTTTATTTTCTCTGGACTCGTAAAACTTACATTGAAAGACCGATTTGGGACCGAACCACTCCTTCCTAAGGTTCGTTAAAAATACTCTAGTGAAGGACTCATCCAAAGGATGAGTTTATAGTACAAACATATGTTATCCTCCTCAATCTTGTGTAAAAATAAAGAGGTACTCACCAGACATGGTGGGGGAAAATTGGGAAAGGGAACTTATATGAAATCTGTATTAATTTTTTGCAGCTAGTCACTCTTGAACATGACATCCTTTCACTCCTTGTGCCAAGGTTGGTAAATACATTTGTCTCTTGTTGATCATATTCCTCCATGAGTATACACTTTGGTTTTTTATCCTCTTTTGAGTCAACGTTTCCAAGACAGTTTTTGTTTCATCCATATGTTCAAGAGAAGTCTAGTTGAAAAGAAACATTTTACATTGTGATCCATCCCTGAGTTAGTCATACAACAATCCATGCTCTATCTACTTCAAATATTTGCACCTGTTTCATGTCTTTGATGTGGGATACATCAAGGCCCTCCTGCAATGTACCACTTCCTATCGACTTCAACACATTATCTAGGAAGAGGGTTTATAAACTCTACATTACCTTGTAACTTGGATGCCTCAATGGAAAGTTTCCTCGCCTTCAACGATAGGTTTTACATCAATGACATTCGATCAAATGATTCTATGGGTGTTCTACTTCAGCTCATTTATTCACACTCATTAGAATGTACTTATGTACTTTAAGGGCCATTATTATTAATGGTAGTTCCTTTCACATCTGCTAACAATATTCATCATTGACTGGTAATTAGATGGTTTCTACCATGTTCAACTTCAACACCTTTATTCACATGGTTATATTTTTACTATGGCACAGTGGAAATAAAGACCCTAGGTCTTGTAAAATGGATCTAGGTTGCGATGGAGTATTTTGAGCGTGTACTATTGCATAATATCCACAGTGTGTGTTTCGTGGCTATGTTAAAAAAATTGAGTCTTTATAACATAGATCCACAGTGTATTTTTGGTGGCTATGTTTAGATTTGAAACATTTTGGCATGGATCCATGGTGTAATTTTGTGGCCATGACCTATCATACAAGAATATTTTCATGTAAACATCTATTCTTGAAGTCATTTATATTATGAGTATGGGACTTCCTTCCTCAGAGATGATATTGTAATTCCTTGTTTATTATTGAGAGGTCTCCAACTGATGAGTTATTTTCTTTAGTACCCACATGACAAAGTATTTCAGCTATCACCCCTTCTAGATTCATACTTTGGGGGGCATTCTGTTACATAATATTTTTTCGCAATTGATGATGTTCACTTATCCTCTATCATCCAAAGCATATAGGATATGATTACTAAAGAAGATCCTTACTTTTAGAGAAGGAAAGTGTTAACATTGAGTAAATTGTTGGGCTAAGAAACAATCTACAAAGTTAACTTACAAACCAACTTTAAGACTGGAAACTAGCCTTTCCAATCTAGAGAGGGATCTCTTTGAGACTTGATCTCTGATATAAAAATTGATTTTGCGCTGATGTCTAGATTTATATGTTTGAGATAGTTTTTTCAAGGTTTGTTGGAAAAGAGGTATAGTATTTCTAGGGCTATGGAGTCAACCCATGAAAACAAAAGAAAACAATTCCTGGTAGGTATAACTCCTCAGAGGAACAAAGGCTAAACAAGGTGATGAAATTTAATTTTGAGTTTGATTATGTAGGGTGAAATAAGAACATAAAAACATAACAGAATCAAAGCATCATAAAGGATAAATTATGACCTTAGTTAAGAAGACAAATAGAATTTAAATCAGTTAAGTCTAGAGCACCATTAGATGAATTTTGGACTCTTAATTTACCAATTTAAAGAGAAGAAAAGTGCAGATGAAAATAAGTACACAAGGAATACATATAAACAAGAGTACAATCTTCAGATCACCACCATTAGAATCTTTTTCATAAGGAGTTCAGGACTTCTGCATTTGTATTTCTATTAGATTCAAGAAATTACATTGAATATCAAAATGCCTATACTTTTTCTTGCCTCTTTTACATCAAAATAATCAACATATATATAGAAAAATAAGGCTACACTTAGTTGCTAGGAGTCAAAGTAATACACCCTAGAGTTATGGATCTGGTTTCTTTTAGAAAGAACAACAAACTTTACAAGATTTACCAAAAATAGAAAACCCAATTTGTCAATCATAATATAACTAAAAAATCATAATATAACTAAAATATCATTTACAATCATATATCCTTGAGAAAAATTCAATCATGTGGTTGTGATGATTCATCATACGCACTACTGGAAAACCCTATCACTCTCACCCAACGAATCCTAGTTATTGTTGTGCAAGTGTTGGCTACAACATTTGCGTAGCAAATCTTCATGTTGAGGTTGCTCACGCGAATCTAGTTGGTAGCAAAGGTTGGGATCATTCAACTTGTCCTTAGCTTCTTTATCCAATTTATATTGTAGTCGTAAGGTCCTGTTTTCCTTTCTCAATGACAAGTTTCTTCTCTTTAAATTTCTCACCTACCTCAAAGAATCTGCATTCCTCTTCAACTTTGATTGAGCATCAGAAATGAATGCACATGCATTGTCTATGGCTGGTCTGCATTTCTTGTAATGATTCATGATCCCTTCCTCTGATATTCTATTTTCTTCCCTAAGATTGATAATCTCATCTTGAGCTTCTCTTAGCTTCTTTTTCATCAATTTTATGTTCTTTTCTCCTCTTGTTGGTGAAGTAGGAAATTTATGACTTGCTTTACTATGTGGTGTTTGTGCTTTAGGAGTCATTTTTGTTAGTTTCCCTTTCAATTCTCTGTTCTCCTTGTAAATTTGGGCTACAATATGTTGAGCTTTCTTGAGTTGTTGTTGTATCTCTTTGACATATTCATCTTTCTCCCATGGTTTCACTTTCTCTTCATCAATATTATGGGCTACAAATTCAACAAACTATGTCTGAAGTGTGGGTATGGGAAACCTCCTAGCAGATGACCTAGTGCAAAGTTTACTGGGAACCTGTGTCTCTTTAGGTTCATATATGAATTGTAATTTGCTTCTTTTCTTCAAAACTGGCTCACTGAGTGATGGATTCTCAATCTCTTTTCCTTTTCCCCTTTCAACAACACCTCCTCCTTTTACCCCTGAACTATGAGATGTTGATTTCTTAGCAGACAAGGGAGTATCTCCTTTAGGATCCAAGGAAATGTTTGTTGAAGTCAATAAGGAATCCTAGTCCCTATTTAACTTTCCAAGATCTTCAACCACCAACATCTTCACTAAGAAAAAATGGAATAAGCTACTCTTTGGCTGGTCAGCTTTGGATTGGAGACTGTCTGTCATTTTCCCTAGGCTTCTACATAGGAAGAAGGGAAAGTTTAGGGAGATTTTCCCTGTGAAATACATCAGGAGCCTAATGTGGTATTGATGTACCTTTTCAAACCTACCCTCACAAGTAAAGTATTTCTGTATTACCCTCAAAATCTTCTCAAAAGGTTCCAAAACATATTCACTGGGAATGGTGGCACCAATCTTTCAATTTCTGTATTCGGGTTTGAGAAAATCAATATAAAATGAAGTATATAATGGCATACCTTTAAACCACTTCTCTCCCTGCATAGGAATATCTGTAGCAGTTGATATGGTCTCCTCTGACACTGGAAAAGTGATCCCTACAATGGTTGCACTGACACCATTAAAGTTAAGAGAAAACTACTTGGTTATCTACACATTATACCCCTAAATATTTTCACAGAATCTCATGCATCCATCCTATTCAAAGGATACCCTGATCATTGGGTCTGTGTTTACCAAATTTAAATTTTTTGGCTCAAACCTCATGACTTCCCCGCTTCTTACATTCTTTATTTTTCATTGAATAGTTGTCATGATGTTGATATATGTCAACCCTGTGTGAACTACATGTGTGAAACAATAGATTGTAATAACCTCTGCGTACCAAAAATTTGAACAGTAACCTTTGTGCAACAAACGAGAGAAATAACCTCTATGCAACAAATGAGAATAATGACTTTTGCATAGTGCACAACAACAAGTAGCAATATAAAACTCTGTGCAACAAATGAATCAACGGTAGGAAACTTTGTGCAACAAATGAATCGGTGGCGGGAAACTCAACGCAACAAAAAACAACAACGAAAAACTCAGTGCAACAATAAGGATGGCAATAGTTTAGCTCAAATAAAGGAAAGTTGGTTTTGTGAAAATCAAACTCGTTCCAGAGGCTAACTTACAATGGGATTCAAGAAAGGCTCTTGAACAATGATTGAAAAAAATGGAGAATTTGCAACAAAAAACAGAGTGAAATATTTGTGTAGCGAATATCAACACACAGGGTTTGCGTAGTGACTGGAAACACACAACATTTGCATAGCAGAGAGATTTGGATCTTGTTGGAGAGGCTATGGATGACACACAGGTCTTGGAGGCGATGGAGAAAAACAAAAGGTGGTCGACATTTATGTGTGAATGGATAAGGAAAAAAATTATGAAAAGGGAAGTGGTTATCCATAGCGACAAGACATTTCAAGAAAAGTTAAATATTTGCGCAGTGAACTTGCGCAACGAGTACACCTTTGAAGTTTGAAACGATAAAAATGACATGGAGTGCCATGATTGTTCCTTTTCTAACTTCATGATTATGTGATGATGAACCATAATACCTTTTTACATGACATTCACCCTAACCTTTGATTCGACCTTAGCACATAATTTCCCACTTTTTAATGTGATTTGAGACTTAGGAAAGTGGACCATTACAACTTGAACATGATTAACTTTACACTCTTGAATCGTTGCCTTTATGATGGTTTTTTATGAAAAAGACAATACACCCTTTAAACCAACTTATGGCTAAACCCCTTACTGACATTTCAAGCCATTATTTATTTGATTACTGACCTCATAAACCTTGACACACTAACTATGACTCATCTAGGAATGTCTTGATTTTCCGAAAATCATGACATGACTTTGAAAACTTTGAACAAACCTCTAACTATAGCTATGAAAATCACGGTTCTAATAGAAATCATGCAAAAAGGGTTACACATGTTGTTGGGGCCTTTAAATCCTTAATTTAAGAGAGTGTTGCAACTTGCATCACTGTAGGGTGTGACACCCTCAAGTGTCGCATGTTGGATCACTACAGGGTGCGACAGTGTCTCAGGTTGCTCCACTGCAGGGTGTGACACTGCTTAAAAGAGGAGAAAACGATGAAATTTTAGAATATTCTAGAAGAGAAGCTTCGAGATGAGGTGTTTTCGGATCGGTTTGGATCTCACTCGTACTATTGATCTAGGGGGATCCTAACCTCTCATCCTAATCTCCTCACCCTTGTCCTCTTAAATATATAAAAGGAGGATTCCCTCATGAGGAAGGGATAATAACAAATATTGAATAGTGGATTGAGAATAATGATTAATAGCTTTTCTTCTGGTTTGTTATTGAAGGATTGTTAGTAATTCTTTTTCTTTGAGGAATTAAATCTTAGCTAAAGTATTCAATTTATGGTGATGGATTTCATGGATGCATTGTGGGTATTGGATCAATGAGCTTGTTGGAAGGAGCTTCAAATCATCAAAGCATATTTGGTTGTAATCTCTTTTGATTTTCATTAATACAGTAATAAAGTTTCTTTCCCACAAAGGTTTTCTTTATTTTATTATCTTTGTTGCATATCTCCTTGATCAGTTGCATAGGTTGCATAAAATTATACTTGTTTCTTTCACTTTTGTTGGATTGTGTCACTTGCAAGTTATCATACATAAGTCTTATGAAAAAGTAGCTAGAAGATACAACTAGTGAGGAAAAACATCAATTACAAGGTAAAAATCCTTCGCTACTTGTTAATTTGATTATGCCAACCTAGAAAAAGTTTTATGTTCTATCTATTTTTTTCTAGTCTTGGTTTCCGAGTCTAGGGAAATTAGTTCGTGTCTTCACAGATTGATTTGTTCGATAAAACTAGTCAACTCAATATGTGAGTGCGAAGTTTGTTAGAGTTGACTACACTAACAATTTCTTGGTCAAGTATGGAAGCTCTAAGAAAAATACTAGACAAGTATGTTGAAGTTTGAACCAAGATGTCAAACATGAAAATGAAGATGCAAAGTATATGCATGTCTCCAAAAAAATATACAGGTAGAAGCATTTGGTCATGTGTGTCATTATCTCTTGTTTATATTTTGTAGCCCTATGTGGTAATATTATTTAATGTAAAAATCATCGCTAAGTATGTTTGGTAAGGTGTGTTGTAATTCGAGGGAAACTTAGCTACACATTTTATTCCCTCTAATTTTTCCTTGATGAAATAATATTTGATTAATGTTTGTGTTGTAAGTCCTCATTAGTGGGTGCATAAAATGTGCGATTGAATAGGATACATATTTTATCTACACTATTTTTGTCGATTACTAGGGAGCAGCGTGGTTGGGTACCTAGGTGTCTCAGAAGATGGAAATATGTCCATAGGATGGCCAAATATTCAATATTTACAGTCATGTTGATGTTAGGCCCTGGAGTACAACAATTTCCCAATTAATTTCTATTGTACCAACATTCATCCCAAAGGTACAGTTGGTTACCATATAGTATGTTTTTCTAGATTACAATATTATAAGTGAATGGAGGAGAATGGAAACCTTGTTTAAGATATGGACATGAGTTTCTTGTGTGTAACCATTGCTTGGTTGTCATGGGAGTTAAAGATACAATGAAGTTGCATTGTTATCACTAGAGAAGCCAAGGGTTGATGGTAGACCTAATTCTGAATTGGAATGGTGAGATTGCAATAGGAAGATCAAATATATCGTTCCATGTGCAACAAAGAGTTATTTTTGGAGCTTGGTCCAAGGGATGTTGGTGGTAGTGGATTTTAGATGGTGATGTAAAAATGAGGTAAAGTTTGTGTGTTGCATTCAATAAAATAAGTGACCATATGTAAATGTTAACCATACCTTGTGTTTGTGCCAGGTAAGTCTAGGATGTTATGTATAAATCCTATGTATTAGTCCTTAAAAAAATTGGGCCTGTATCTCTCCTAGAGTTGGTGCTTGGGAGAAGTATTGTATGGTACCTAGGTGATATTCTAAAGGCTTTTGCCTAATATCTCCATGAGATAGAGTATGTAAATGGTATGTACTTTTAACTTTGTATGTAACATGTAAATGGAATATAGTTGTAAGACCTAGATAGGGTTGCATGCTCCTTTTCCATGTGTCTATGATGATATGGATAACTTGTTCGATATAAACTCTATTATGGAGTTGTTAACACTTGGAGGAGTGGACCATGTGTTGGTTGGATGATTTATGAGTGGAACATGTTGGTTGTATACTCTAGGAGGTGTGTTAGGCCTAGAAACCAAATTTGTTGTGTACATTTAGGGGAGTTCATCAAGGAGTTGAATGAACCATGTCCCTGAAGGACATCATATTGGACCAATAGTTGCAATAGTTAGCTACCCATGCATTATGGTGTATGGTTGTTCCTTTATATGGACTTTGATATTTTGATGATGTCTACATCATCAAGTAATATGATATGTAAGTGTCAGGTTGGACTAGATAGAGAATTTGTTGATAATGAGTTTTTTCAATTCATGGTGAAACATGTGTTGTAGAGGAATAGATGCTAATGAAGACTTGACCTGATATATATTGATATTAATACTCATTAACGGGGAGTGTTGGAATTATTAAATCCTTCTTCTCTTATATCTTAATGTGTGATATTTGATAATACCAAAATATTGTGGTTTATTTTTGTATTGGTCATTGCAGTGTAGAGTTTGTCTCTATGCGAGTGGTGTTATTCTGAGTTTTAGGAGGTTGTTAGATGTAGTTGGACATGAGAGGTTATCTCCAAATACTTCGCTCCTATTTTTGTAACATCCCAATTTGATTATTTATTTATCAAAGTTGTTAATTTAAATGTTATTAATTATTAAAATAAATTCAATGAGTATTTTTATTATTTTATTATTAAAAGGTAGGTGAAGTAATTAATGAAGGGATAAGGATGTTTGGAAATTAATGAGGGAAAAAGGAAGTTGGATAATTCAAGAGAGGAGGATAAGGAATATGGGAGAGGACTTGGAGAGGGGTCTTTGGTTTTTTGGAAAAATTTGGGGGAAGAAGAAGGAGGCATAAATTCTGAAAGAGAGAGGGTAGAAGGAGGAAATTGGAAGAACAAATTGTTTTGGGGAACTTTTACAGGGGCACTTTTGTTGCTAGGAACTTTGGGCTTGGGGTCCAAGAAACTACAAGGATTCCTGGAGCTAGGGAGCTAGAGAGGCTATTCCTAGTTGGTTGGGAGGTAAATATTCAGTTTGGGCAGTTTGGGCAAGAACAAGAACAAGTGAACCAGGAGCTAAATCAACCAACCTGCAGGTCAAGGTATGTTATTATGTTGTTGTTGTTGTTGTTGTTATTGTTATTATGTTTTTATTGTTATTATTTTATTTTTGTTTATTGCTAGTATAAGAAAATCATGAAAGAAAACCATGAACTAATTTGTAGTTATTTCAATAAGAGATTAGGAGATAAAAAAAATATATATATATTTTTATTTTATTAAGGCCCTGAAATAGAAGGCCTTACAAATGGTATCGGATCTCGGTTTAAAAAATGAAACCCATGGCTTAAAAAACCACTTATCTGTGCAAACCATTTCCTAAGATATGATGTAACCAGCTACTTGGGAGGATGGAAACTTTCACTATTGACTACCTGCAAAGTATACACTAGAAAAAAAATAATACATAGATTTTAACATAGAAGACCTATAATAGAAGAACATAAGAAAACAATCGACATGGGGTTTGACATTAAAAATTCAAATAGAGCCTGCACCAAATCTGTCAAACAAAATCTCGATAAACAATCTAAAATCCCTAACATTTGAGGGATTTGTAACTATTGTGACATGA
>ML782717.1:111544-129538 GCA_009831015.1 Picea engelmannii
CAATATAAAATGAAAACCTATTGCAAAATCATGATAAAAATATTTCATGAAGGGTGGAATTGGAAAAGTATAACACCAATGGAATAAAGCCATTGATTAGATAATTGTAGTCTGTTTATATTGTAGTCTGCAATGAAGTTCAACAAATAATAATCATCATATCAATGGATATGAATAAGAACAAAGGCTCAATAGGATCCATTGGTTTTTTTGCATCACTAGGAAGGATTTGTTATCCCTCTCATAAAATAGGTAATTTATACATCATCTCCTTCATCAAAACCCTCGCATCAGAAATTAACCCTGGAATCACAATTTTTTAGAATGAACTCAAAATTTTTAAAACAATCGTGACTATTTTTGGAAAAAAACTTAAAAGCACGGGGTATTTGAAATAAAATGTACACAAAAAACGATGAATATAACCTAATCTGAGCCCAAGGGCACCAAACAACACCAAGGAAACACTCAAATACACAAGGTGCCTTAGGAGATCCCACAACGATCCATAGTGCACTATGTGTCCAAGACAAAGCATCCAACCAAGGAAGGAGTGCACAAGGAACATTGCACTATGAATATAACAAAAATAAAAATAATAAGTTTTTCCCAATCTCCAATTCTAAACTCAAATCTCGAAAGACACTACTCACAACAAGTCGCAAGGAAGTGCCCACTCGAGGCATAAGGAAAAGGAGGATTATTGGCGTAAACCTATCGACCCCAATCTCTAGTTATAGACTGAGAAACAGAGAGTTATACCAAGTATCAACAAAACCCATTACTCCAATTTTTTTTTTACATCACTTAATCCACCAGGCCCAAGTACCAGAGTGCTCGAGACCAAGTGACAAGACACCAAGGGGCTCACGGGTCACCAAGTATCATTGGTATCCACACCAAGCACTGAGGAAGGATCCCATAAGGAGGGAAACCGTTGCAGGCAACCAACACCTTCGCTAGAACCCCACACCGCCACCAACACCCAATTCGTGAAGGAATCGCACAAGGGTAGACCACTACACACCAGAAGCCATGGTTGTGTGCGCAGAGGTGAAGGAAGAGGCCATTACATGAAGAGGTGAAGGAAGAGGTCAGCCATGGCCATGCCCTTTGATTCGTCAACCCTGGTTCCGGGAGTCATGCTCATTCACCCCACGCTTAGCGGAAACCCTAGCTAAGAAAATGAAAAATGAAAATGAAAAAGAGCGCTTTAGTCAGGGGTAGGGTTTTGGTAGATGAGGAAATGGGAGGGCATAGTGGAAACCCTAGCTAAGAAAATGAAAAATGAAAATGAACAAGAGTTATTTAGTGAGGGGTAGGGTTTGGGCGCGCATTTTCAAACTGTCCTCTACCACACGCTTGCCACTTGTTGCGCCCACAATAAATCTTAGGGGATTAGTTTTGGCCCCCCATGCACCCAACACTTTCGCATTTTAGGGGATTAGTTTTGCTAACGGTGTGACAATTTCGTGCATTTCACGGTAATAGTGAGTGTGTTGGGTTTAGGCACATGAAACGCCCAGAAGCCAGGTTACTCACACAGGAGGTTTGAATTGGCGAACTAGGGACAACAAGCTTGAAGGAGGAAAATGGCAGGAGGCCTATCTTCTTCATTTTTTGGCCAAATGAGGTGCCGAAAAAGCCCAGCTAGGGGTTTTTGGAAGTTCTGAATCCATTGGTACTATTTTCAATGGAATTTGGAGACTTTGATTGCATTTTTTTCTACAGGGAAGTTTTAGAGAGCTCCAGGGAGCTTAGGGCCACCATTGAAGGAGGCCATGCTCAGATGAGCCCAAGTCCATTTTCAGTGACTAAATAGTCATTCTTAACTAATTGATATTATCTGAACTCATTGGAATAGGTTTCAAAGGTATTTGAGGACTTTTACAGGTGTTTTTTCCACAAATAAGCTCAGGGAAGCTCAAGGCCACCAGTAGAAGAGGTCATGCCGAAATGAGCCATGCTCTGTTTTCAGAGTTCTAATAGTTATTTTTGGGGTTTTTACCTATTCTGAACCCAATGGTACAATGATTATATCCATTGGAGTTGAGAAACATCTTGTAAAAGAATCTTTGACAACCTAATCCCAGAGAACCTAGTCCATTGATGGAGGCTCAAGGAGATGTAGCCTAGTTGGGGGTGAACTCCTTTATCATGTTGTTATTGTTGTGATCTTGCTTGTTATTTTTTCTGCAATTTATATTTGTTGTTGTATTCCTTAAACAACATATTCAACCTTTAAATAACCTCACACATAAACATGTAAAAGAAGCCTAAACCTAACACATAAATCCTCTTGTAGAACTAAGACATTGAGCAAGGTCCTGAAGTTTATTTTAATAGAGTAGAGGGTGCTTGCATAGAAAAACAAGTCATTCCCCTATTTTCAGATCACATAGGGTGACAAGTAATCACATCATATCATTACATAGTTTTAAAACATAAGCCACATAAAGGTGCATTCAATAAATAATACCAAAGTGTCCATGCATCTAGAGCACCTTCAATTAAGCAATATTAGGTCTAGTCAAAATGGAACATTACAATAATTGAGATTCAAATCTCCTGATAGATTAAACAAAAAACAAAAAACAAATAGTATCTATCAAATTAAGAATTGTTGGAAGGAATTATAAAGTTAATTAAATGAAATAATAATCATTATTAAAATGGTGCAAAGTTAAAATGCCTTCCCAATGTTAAAATAAGTGTGATATTCTTAATAAAAATTATAAAATCAATTAAATTAAAGGGATTTTAGCCATTGTTAAGCTAATGCAAAGTTCGAGTATCTATGACAATATAAAGTGAGTCGTTAGAAAAAGTTAAGTAGATTTGGGATTAAAATCTCTTTTCATATCCAACATAAAAGTCATTTCCTATTGAAAAACAAAACTGGTGAAAAGAATTATGAAGTTAGCAAAACATATATATAATTCAAATTTCTTTCCTCATACTGAATTAGTAGGTCATTTTAGTATGTAAAGTTGATTTTTAAAAGCTTACAATATATTAAAATTAAAGGTCATTATCTATGAATAAAAGTGGTTAAAATAATTATTAATTTTATAAAAGAAATTTTAGTAAATATTAAGTTTGGTACAAAATCCAAATTTCTCTTCTAATATTAAGTCACAAGGGAGATCATTGTACCATGTTAATACATTTGAGGTTAAAACTCTTTATATAGAAGAAAAAAAAAATCATATTATATATGTAATCTGTGAAAGGAATTATTAAGTTAGTTAAAATTTTTTATATATAAAGTGTATGGAAAAATGTAAGGATATGTTATAAGTAAGACTAAAGAATAAGGTGCATAATAAATTATATCAATGCAGGTTAAGGGGATGGATATTATATAAATAAAATTAGTGATTGTGTTTGTAATGGGTAAGGATGTTGGGTTAAGGGAGATTGATTGAAGTAATTATGCAAAGAAAATAATAAATGATTGGGGTATTTGATGATGCTTTTAAGTAGGATAGAAAGGTGGATAAAAAGTAATAGGAAGGAGGTTAAATATGGAATTAGAATTGAGTTCAAGGTGGATTGGAAGTGCGTGAATGAGCAATAGTATGTATTTTATAGAAGAGAAAAATGGTAATAGTTGTTTAAGCATAGTGAATTGTGTTACGTAAGTGGTAAGTTTAATGTATTATATAAAAGTAACAAAGAGCAGTGGGAGTAAGCAATAAAAAGTTTATGAGATAATGAAATAATAAGATGACAAGTTTATAAATAATGTAAAGTATATTTTAAATTAAGAAATGATGATGTTCTTAAATAAGAAGTGAGAGCAAATGTAATGGTAGATGGAAATGTGTGAAAGGAATGATAAATAAGACAATATTGTATAAGGAATGTTAATGAACTCTAGAAAATGTGATGGAGTAATAATATAGTAATAATAAAAATATCTAAGTGATACCATAAGTACCTATGTTGTGATCAAATAACTTGAGTTCAAAATGATAATGTAAATTTTTAGACGATATGTTTTATTACATTGTGGGTTGTGGTGTGATATTTGGATGAATTGGTAGTGGTTGACGTGATATCAACCCAACTTATACTTATTTATGCATGGATTTGATAAGTAAAATTGAGTTTATTACTAAGGGATTATAGTAGTGGGTGCAAGTGACTAAAATAATTACTCTTTACCACCACTTTGTATGAAGATGACTTTTTAGTTAAATCCAAAAACATTTAAGAAGAAATACATTCCCAACATAACATTTATGATGTTTACATAATGGGAAATTTCCCTAACACTTTATAGAAACCATTTTACAAGTTGAATGATAAACAATGAATGTTCATCCCACTACTAGACTTCTTTTATAATAAGGGGAAGGAACTTGAAAAGTGATAGTGATGCAACCAAAAAGGGATAGGGGCCAAAGTTGGTAAGTATCATGTAGGTATAAATGATAAGGTTGATATGTATGAAAAATTACGAATAAAATAAGTCCTTAAGACAAGTAATTATAAAATGTGGAATGGACCCTAGTAAGAAATTGATTCTTGATCTGAATATGCTCACTAAGACATGGTAAACATGGTTCTCTTCGAAGCATGTATGTGCTTTGTAATACTCTTGTAGGTAGAGAACCTTTTGTGCTTCAACTATGACGAAGAGATCCATATACTCAACATTGCCTCATCAAGACCTAATCTTTAATACTTAACAAGAAGGTCATTGATTGAGAATAATCACTAAATAATCATTGAAACGATTGCTTCACATAATGATGGATTATAAATATCTTCCTAAATGTTCCTAAGCATGGGAAACTTTAGCAATTCCATGTGTTGTATCACTCGAGTTAGAGAGATAATCAAGTCAGTAGTAATTGGTTATAATTAGAAAGGTATTACAGGTGGGATTATATGCATGGTTTAATAAAAGTTATATAAGTCTCAATATAAGGTTCAATTAACAAGAAAACTAATAAAATTGAGTTAAGGTTTTAACTAGTAGTGATCAGGGGATCAAATTTTGCTAAAAAATTCAAAGTGCTTGGAATCGCTTCAAATCGAACGAGAGCGTAGGCCTCATCGTTGCAAACCCAATGCAACTCATTTGGGTTCTAATGGACGTCAAGAGCGAGAGATATCACATTCAGTTCAAAATGGAAAACAGACAAAAAAGGGATGTTGATTGTATAGTCCGTACGAACGATGATGTGGCAGGCCGTACAGATGACGTGGCAGGCCATACACTGATGTGGCAGACAATTATTGGATAGTTGGCATGTGACGTGTTTGTTGGTAGCGAATGGGATGGCGACACGTGGACCAATCAAAGGCCGCCACATGTCACGTGTTGGTTGGTTAAAACCTTTACACTCAGTAGGAGTTGACCCCGTGACCTCCAGGCAGGGTAAAGCTTTGGGAAAGGCCACCCAACTGGCACGCCCACACATGTTCCTTATTTATTTATTTTTGTTAATTTGTGCGGGACCTGTTGGCTACGCGATTAACCTGTGGCTTGAGAAACCGCGACTCAGGGGCATCTAAGCCATCAAAATCACCCGGGGATCACACTCGGCCTGAGCCATACCAACCCTTAACATGGTTGGATTTTTTGTCCCCACAGGTTTCGAACCGGTGGCTTTAACATCACGGAGTGGCTTAACAACACACTCCGTCACCGACTGTCCTACACCTTGGGGACCACACATGTTCCTTGTTATGTATATACATTGCATTATATTTAAATTTGTGTAAATGTATGTGGGGGCATGGACCAGGTCGGGGCTAAGCCCCAGCCTGTGGTCATATGTTGTATTGTATGTGACCGGAGCCATGACGGTTAGACCCACCGTAACCATGTTATAACCATTTAATATATGCACGGTTTGGTATACCATGTGACCACTATATATATGCACGCGGGTTAACATTACGGTTATCAAACGGTTGTTTAAACTTAAGCCCTGTTGTATAGCACGTGGTCATGTGACAGCCATGTGCCCACGGGCCTTGGTGGTTAGGGCTAGCGCGTAACGGTTCGATAGTTTGGAACGGTTGTGCGGTTGTGCCCGGTGCCAAGTTTTTACGCTTTAAATTGCGTGTGGGCTAGGTTGAGCCAGAGGAGGTGCGTTTTGTAGATGCAGAGAGATGCAGAGACAACAAGCTTGAAGGGGAGACTTACAGGAAGCCTATCGACTTCATTTTTTGGCCAAACGAGGTGCCGAAAAAGCCCAACTAGGGGTTTTTGGACGTTTTGAAGCCATTGGAGCAGTCTATTTGGCATTTTGAGCATTGTAAAGAACATTTTTGAGCACTTTGAGAAAATAATACAAATGATCCATTGGAAGCTGGACCAGGAGTTGTAGCCCAAGAGAGGGGTGAACTCCTTTATCATTTGCTGTGTTATGTGTTTTCTATTCATTGATTATGCTATGGTTTATATGCATCTTGAATGAGTAAATCCTATTAAAGTTGTGTTGCAAAGTTGATCCATTTTCTTTTAACACATAAATTTAACTTGCAAATATTTTCAAGAATACAAATCTTCTTCATTTTTAGATCAAGTAGTAACTAATATAGTCTGGGATAGGCTACCTGGGAGGATGCAGAGACCTTACGATGAGATCATCCCTCACTTTTTTTTACCACCTCGGGAATATGTTTCTCGAAGGTTGGGTGTATGTAATCCCACCTTTTGACTTAGATAGCTAGAATTACTTAAGGCCTAATCATTTTTTATTTTCTATTAACTGTGAAACTATTAATGATACACCTTAAATTTTTAGACATATGAAACTATGTGAATGTCAATTCTATGAATGTTTATCATTATTTGAATTATGATGGATATTATGCAACCTATTTATAACTTGAAAATTATGACATCTAAAGTTGTTGGTACATGGATACCTAATTGAGAATATGATTAAATTCATTTACATGATAACAATGCATATATGTGTATGAGTTTGTGTTATAGACTAATTTACAGGTCAATGGGCTATGAATTAGCCAAAGGATAATGATAATTAAAGTTGATGTTGTGAACATCGACCGAGAAACAATATGGTATGAATCTTGGTATGTGAAATTATGTCGGTTCAAATGCATTGCTATGATATGTGGACAAGTGCAATTTTTTTAGGTGATGAGACTGCCTGAAACTGAATATATAATGACAAAATTCCTAGCAACACAGTGCCACTGTATGGTCCATGGTAGGGTGTTGACCCTAGTTCTATTAGGAGGGGTGGAGGAATTTCCCACCGTGTATCCTCTGAAACCTGGAGTCATGGGAGGACGGTGTTAGCTCATGGTCCCCTAGACATGTGATGATGATTGCCAGTTTCTTGTCGGGGAAGCTTGGTCAAGAGAGTTGACACTTCCTCTTATAGGTTCTATATGGAGTTAGGCCAATATAGTTGATTCTCCAAGATACTCTAGTAGAGGAAGGACAGGGATGGAAGATGGAAGTAGGTTAGGGAGGAAGGATGAATAAAAGTAGTTGGGATTGTGTGGGGATTTCTCCTTATTGTAGAATTTCTTGATTTCCTCTTTTTGAAAAATATGTATATATGTATATTTATAATTTCTTAACTGAACTACAATTATCTAAGTGAATGTTTCTTTTGCTAAATTATTATAATGGAGAGATTTTGCAAACATTTAAAATGGTTTACTATCTTTTACAAAATGAATGGTCTTGTTGATTGGATTGGACACATACAAGAATTACTTTAGGTGTGTTAATTATTGTCATTAGTACATGTGTGAGTCTTGTATGTGCTAGCTACACATGCATGCCTTGCACATGTACACTAGTATGTATAAGTTTTTTAAATTGATGATGTTGTTTATTTGATGTGATGTATGAATCATGTGTCATTACCCTTGTATTGTAAATTACTCTAACTTCAGGACGAATTTTCCTGAAGGGTGGGTGTCTTTAATAGCCCAATTTGATTATTTATTTATCATAGTTGTTAATTTAAAGGTTATTAATTATTAAAATAAATTCAATGAGTCTTTTTATTATTTTATTATTAAAGGCAGGTGAAGTAATTAATGAATGGATAAGGTTGTTGGGGAATTAATGAGGGGATAAGGTAGTTGGGGAATTCAAGAGAGGAGGATAAGGAAGAGGGAAGAGGACTTGGAGAGGGGTCTTTTGTTTTTTGGAAAAAATTGGGGGAAGAAGAAGGAGGCATAAATTCTGAAAGAGAGAGGGTAGAAGGAGGAAATTGGAAGAACATATTGTTTTGGGGAACTTTTACAGGGGCATTGTTGTTGCTAGGAACTTTGGGCTTGGGGGCCAGGAAACCACAAGGATTCCTGGAGCTAGGGAGTAAGAGAGGTTGTTCCTAGTTGGATTAGAGGTAAATATTTAGTTTGGGTAGTTTGGGCAAGAATAAGAACAGGTGAACCAGGGGCTAAATCAACCAACCTGCAGGTCGAGGTATGTTATTATGTTGTTGTTTTTGTTGTTATTATGTTTTTATTGTTATTATATTGTTGTTGTTTATTCCTGGTATAAGAAAATCATGAAAGAAAACCATAAACTAATTTGCAGATATTTTAGTAGGAGATTAGGAGATAACAAAATATATTTTATTTTATTTTATTAAGGCCCCGAAATAGAAAGCCTTACAATTTTGGTGTGTGGTTGAGATTGTATCTCAACAAGTTGTTAGTTTTCTAAGAAAGTGTGTCTATCTTAAGGAAAAACTTGATGCATTTATATTTGTAATATTTCATTATTGAATATATTAAGAAGATGTAGTTTTGGTGTGTATAAATAATGTCTACCCTCCCATTTATTTATAGACTCAATTTTCAAAAACTCTCTAGCATTATAATAGGTAAAAAGCCTAACATGGTATATATCTACCTTGCATTCCAACAATTACAAAGGTGTAATTATTAGAGACCCAAATACATCCCTCTCAGCCTTAGGCTTCACATTTATACAGATCATCTATAAGTTAAACGATATAAATAGTTGCAACTACCCATGAATCAGTTGGCATCCTAATAATTTTAATTTCTTCAGGACATAATTCTCTCCTTAACTTATTGACGTGATAGAAGGTTAGACATCTTATTGGTTGTAAATTCGTTTGGAATTTCATTTGCCATAAAGTGATTATGATAAATCTATGATTTCAAAAATCCATTCATCATAACGTGATTACAAAATGGTATAATTTAATGAAGTTCTTGTAAAACTCCCATGTTTCCTTCATTTATCATCCTTATCACATCCATATTCATAGTGACAGAGGTAGGTCATCAAAGAAAAACCTCCTTATGTGAGATTTCCCTCTTCTTTCACCAATACTTCGAGGTCAATGCAATGTAGGTCCTACATCATATATGAGACATCAATGCATAAACACATGAAACCCCCCTCGACATATATTCATAATTTATTAATACAAAGGTTTATTATCCCACCTCAGGGTTAAGCCATTAGTGTGAGCCACAATTTAGAGTGAATTAAAAAATGGACAAACTCAACTTTTATAGAAAGTCTATTTTCTTCCAATGAGGCAAAGTTTCACCTCTATCCATTCATTATTTTTTTAAAATATAACAATCAAGGTCATATTAAAATGTTCTAAAACCCCTAAGGGAAAATTTAAATGGTCAAATTTCCCATGAATTAAATAGTATTTATAACTTTTGGCAAAATTCCTACAAAATTTGAGCAAGAATTTTGATGGAGATATGGTTGCGTTTGTCCACTTATTAACATATTCCACCACAATTCCATTGATTATAATTGGTATATTTTCATTTCTTTCTCAAACTTTAATGCTCCAACATCAAAAGTTCACTAAGGACATGATCCCCTATCTACAGTCGTGCCCAATCATGCAATGGAATGCTAAGCCTACCACTTCATGTTGGGTGTTTCACTTCTATATTCATATTCTCTTGCATTTACTTCACATTTCACTACATTTTTAAACACATCAACACTCAAACCATTTTTTGAATTAGCATCCCCCATTTTCATACCCTTCATTGCTACATATGTTGCAACATCATCACATGAAACTACACTACAATAAGACCACTTTGTTCTTTTGTAACTTTTACCTTTTTCAACTTGGCTATTTCAATCTATCCTTCCACATCCTCCTTTACAATTATCTCAACAACGTACACCCCATTCACATACTCAAGATGATCCACACTCATAACTAGGATAATTTCATTTGCTTTCTCCTCTCATGGCCTATTTTCTTTCTTCATTTGATTCACCTCAGTCCTCAAGGTTAAATGAAATTTGTTTTTGTTTGTTAATTTGTGCGGGACCTGTTGGCTACACGATTAACCTGTGGCTTGAGAAACCGCGACTCAGGGGCATCTAAGCCGTCAAAATCACCCGGGGATTGCACCCGGCCTGAGCCACACCAACCCTTAACATGGTTGGATTTTTTGTCCCCGCAAGTTTCGAACCGGTGACTTTAACATCACGGAGTGGCTTAACAACACACTTCATCACCGACTGTCGTACATCTCGGGGACTAAGGTTAAATGAAATTTAACCTCCTATAATGAATACATATTCTCCAAACATATATTAATTGATAGCTTCAAAACATCCATAAATTTATTCCTCATTGTCTCAAAATACCAACTCTCATGGCCACTTTACAAAAGTCATCCAAATATTCTTCTATGTATCATTTTCTTTACTTCAATTTCTCTATCCTTTTAAGGATATCTAAAGTATATTCAATATTTACAAATTACCTATAAATTTGGTGACCATTGTCCTTCACTAGTGGGTCTTAACTTTGCATGTTCATTTCATGTCCATATTCAACCATTCCCACCACTTAGTTGCATTTCCTCTCAATATTAGATAGGAAACCTTCACTTTCTGGGGTTCTTCAATTTCATGGCAGTGAAAATAATTTTACATGTCTTTAATCTGCTCCATCAAATCTTCTAGTTATACACTTCCATGAAACTTAGGTATATCCTACTTCATTTGGTGTTGTTTCACATATGACTTTCACCTCATATTCACTCTTTGTATTTTGGAATTATTCTTCAATGAGCCAATTCAATTGCATCCATCCTCTTCATCATCGTGTCATAACAACTCTGTAACTTTTTCCACCACTTTTTATCTAGAATTTTCTCTTCTTTTTCTTCCTCTCACCAAAAGAGTTCTTCTTCCTGCCATTTTGTGCTCTTAAACACATTCTTCCATACATATTATCTTACTACATAGTCTTCCTCTTCTCCACTACAATGACATCCTCTCTTTTTTAAATTTGTCTCATGGAATGTTATGACTCCTGTTAGAAAGTTATACTCAGCTTTCACTTATATTTTCTAGAATTGTCTCTCAATCAACAAGAACCTTCCTCTTAGGATTTAACTCTCCTCAATCATTATATTTTCCTAGTTTGATACTAGTTGGTGCAGTAAAATATTTCTCTCAAAGTATCATCGTGGAATACTCACTCAAAAAAATGAAATTTCAAACATAATACATGCCCAACAAATTAATAACATGTAAATATTTATTAATTCAATGGCCAAAAGAATCTCAATCCTTCTTACAACCATAGATCCTAACACAGTATATGTCTACCTTACATTCCAACAATTACAAAGATATAATTCTAGGATATTTAAAACCATCCATCTCATTCACATGATTCATATTTATACATGGTATACAATCAAAATAGTTACAATTTCCCATAAATATTTTTGTATCCAAATTATTTTAATTTCTTCATAAATATTTTTTCTCCTTAACTCGTTAACATGGGAAAAGGAAAAGTGTCTCACTAGAATTTGATTTTTTTTGCATATCAAACCTACACTTTCCAAAATCCATTCATCATAAAGTGATTACAAAATGGTCTTATCAGTTCAATTCATTTGAAACCTCCTGCATTCCTCGCTTCTAAATCCTCACTATGTCCAGGGTTCGATATTTATATCAGTTAGTGTTATTTACTAAATACCCCAAATAGAATAAAAATAGAAATAAGAAGTAAGCACATTCCTTGAGAATGATAGAGAGTTAAGGAATACAAATTCTCTTTGAGGGAGAAACCTCCTTTTACAATATATCAAAATCACAAAACATGATCCTTAATCAAATGAATCTCCTTTATTATAAATAAGAGATAAAGGGGGTATGATGTACCGTACACTCTAGGCCAACCTAACTATAACTAATATAATAATAATGAAATAGGGTTAGGACCCTAACATATTCGCCCTCTTTTAAAATTATATGCCCTCGAAGCTTGTCATCGAGGGAATTTCTTCGTGAATTTTTCTTCTTCCCATGTAACTTCTTCTAGAGGAATATTCTTCCAATTTATCAAAATCCATAATTATTCTATTCCAAAGAGAAATAATGCATTTATCTATAGATTTTTCTAGTCCATTATCAACTTTTCCTTCTTCATCTAATATTGGAAGTTCAAAGTGTTCTAGCATAGACTATCTTAGAACATTTTTAGGAGTGTTGTAACACAGTGGGAAGACCCAGTATTCAACATTAATTCACCAACAAATCCCAAGATACCATCCCTTTCGACATCACCCGCAAGCAGGTGAAGTCTCACCCGAGGTACTTATGGGGTCTGCAAGAATGAGGATTCCACAATATGAAGGGAATGGGGACCGTTCTAATGCTCATTATTACTTAATATTCATTCAAAATGCAATATACCATTTGCACGAAATCATAACAACACAATAACCTATGACAGATTCATCTTACTTAACAATTCAATATATGTGTGGAACCTTTCGATACATATTCATATTAACCATACATGCGTTACATGTGCACTATAAACATAACATACAAGAAACACATCACAACATACATCATGACACCGAGATTTAACATGGTTCACCCCAAACTGGGCTACGTTCACAATGGATATCTTCTTATATTAATCATTCATGTTCAATCCTTACAATTGGTGGGCACTGCGCTCAAATAATATACATTAGTTCTACCCAAAATTCCCTAGTCAATTGTGCATACAGTGAACACTTAGCTCCTTTTATCATCCATCACTTCACTCTTCATCTCTGACTTCAACAATAGCTCATCACTTGATCAACTCCCTCTTCAAACTCTATCTCTAACTACTTTCTACCCAAAACCCATATATATGTATACATTGATATTAGGGCTTGTCCAATTACAAAATGGACCAAATGGTCTACTTGCTACTAACTAAATTATTCCCTCCATGCTTTGGCTCTTGAATATGCACTAAATTTATTCCACCCACTCTACTCCTTTGTTGGCTTGTCGTGCAATTTTCTCCTATGCAATTCCCAAAACTTACCCAAAATGTCATACTCCAATAGGCCCCAAACACTCACCTATGGCTCGTCCCGAGCCACTTTAGGATTTCTTCCAGGTCTCCATGAACTTATGGAATGTCTCCCTTGCAGCTATGATGTTTTCTCTTGTTTTTGTTTCCCATTGCACAATTCCCTTGAATGTTTTTGCAATAATATTTCCCTTTAGTTTTTATGAACTTTCTTGTACTTCCTTCTTGACCATGCCCTGTGCAGCTGCTACTTCTGATGTCACCTTGTAGGATTCTTCCTGTAGTGTTTTAATCTTTTGTCTGTCAACCTACTACTGTGCCATCATCTGGTTCATCTTTGAATACAATTTTCTATTCTCTTTCATTTCTACCATCATCTTTGTTGGTGGTAATGTTCTCATTACTTCCTTAAATTTATGAGCCTTGTCCTACATAGCTTGTAGCTTCTGCCCAATTTCCTGCAGTTCCATGTCTTCTTTCAACTTCCTCCATACTCCCATGATTTCTTCGTATAGTTTGGAACACTCTGCTTCCATACCTTTGATGTTCTCAACATTTGTTGTCGTCTTCTTCTCCCTTTTCTCCCTATCCTCTGGTGGAGTGCTCAGTATCTGGAACACTTCCAAATCAGTAATATTTATCTGAAATCCTTGAATGGATTTACTGATCTTTCTCACATGTTCCTATAACGGGGCATATTCCTCCCTAGGATTTATGGAATAATATTATAAACCCCTTGGACCACATATTTCACTCTCTTTGTCCTTTGTACGGCCTCCCACTACTCTACCTAAGTTGATCATATTCTTCTTGCAATACATCCTTATCTGTGACTTCCTTTGTCAACTCCATCGACGTTGAAATCATAGAAACTTGTATTGTATGTGTTACACTTGTTTGTAGACCATGCAAAAATTCTAACAGCAACTGAGATAGCACCATGTCAATATGACTATGTTCCTTTTCATACTCCTGTAATTCCGTCGTAGGGAACTTTAAATATCTCGTTGCTATTTTCATCACATGTCACTCTCTCGATGTCGCATATGGGTGATATGTCATCTATTGTGCCTCTGTCGTGTTTTTCTTTCTCACCATCTACTCCTGTTCACTTGTTCTGACTTACTCAATATTGGTTGTCTCCAAAATTTGTCGCGGTGCATAAATTTGTTCTTGTACGTACAAGCTCCTTTCTTCTTTCTTCTGCATCACTCACTAAAAAGCCTCCTTGGTCACCTATTTCACTTGATCCAAAATATTTTCTATGTCATCCTCTGGCAGGGCTTGGGTGGCCACTTGGTTTATTTTTTTCCTCTTCTTTCATTGTGGTACTAATATTTCTATATTATGATCCATCCACTTCTCTCCCTGCCATGACATTGTCTTATGTGTTTCTCCTGTGCTATTTCCTTCCCCTTAATGCTCTTCTTCTTCATCATCATCTCTTATTTCTTCTATTTATGATTGTTGTGTCTCTGGTTTCTTTGTTTCTGGTGCTCGGGTTTTCCATTTGTCCTCCTAGTATTCTATATTTTTTCCCACGTCAACTTGTATCTGAATGTTATCCACTACTGCTCTGGGTCCTTCTTGGCCTAAATGTATTGGCATGTTTATAGGAAGAGTGTTCTTTTCATTGATGGAAAGAACAACAACAATGATGGAAAATAGGAAAGAAACGATGATAGCACTGGAAGAAGCCCTCTTTTATGAAGACAGAGCCCATTTGTGGAAGGATAGGATAAGTGAGGTAAAAGGGTTGAGAATTTGAATATCTGAATACTCGACAATCGTTGGATCATTCTGAAGTGGAAGGATAGGATAAGGAAAGAAGAACACAGGAGAACGTTGACTTTATGAAGTCCGAATTTGCAAAAGAATCTTGGTCGTCCATTGAGGTAGGACACATGGTGAAAGATCAACATTGCATTGATTTGCAAATCGGGAAATCAGAGATAGAAGAATCGAGGTGAGTCACAGAAGATTATCCAAAGCATGAAGTTGCGAAGAACCTTTTTTACTGGCATGTGGTCACATCCAGAGGTCACATCAACTAAGAATAGGGTAAGGGGCTAGCGTCGCTAGTCTCTACCTCGGAGATCAAAAGTTGGGAGAATTGAGGTGACTCACAGCAGATTATTCGAAGCACGAAGTCACAAAGTGCCTTTTTGACTGGTGTGTGGTCACAGACAGAGGTTACATCAATGAAGAATATGGGAAGGAGCTAGCATTTCTAGGCTCCACTTCATATATTGGGAGTTGGGAGAGTCAGGGTGACTCGCAGCAGAATATCCTATGTACAAAGTTGCGAAGAGCCTTCTTGGTTGGCGAGTGGTCACAACCAGTGGTCACGTGGGGGAAAATTGCACCTGGTGCTAGCTCACATGGGTGAAGTTTGCAAGGAGATTATTCATGAGGACCTCCTATAACTGAAAGAGAAGACCTCCTGTAACTGTCAGAGAAGATCAACTGTAACTGTAATAGAGAGGATAATTTCAACTGTAATAGAGAAGATGAAGGGTCACACTGCCAGAGAAGCCAAAGAATCTCAGGATAACGACCACTGATGATGAACAGACTTAGGATAACCGCTAGAGAATATGAAGAGTTGCGATTATTATCTAGCAGAGGACCTGGTGTGATAAAAACACATAGAACAGAGAAGAGAGTGTGATTTTTCATAGTTATTCATGCAGGTAGAAGTATGTTGTGCGAAGGATCTAAAGAGTACACAAGAGGCACAACACATAGAATGTAGATGGAACACAAATCATAAAACATAAAATAAAATTTGAACAGAGAGGTAGTGGTGCACAGGAGGAGAAAGAGCGGAGCATAGACGAAGCAGAGTGTAGTGGAGTCATAGAGAATAGAAGAAAAAATATGCAGAAGTGGAAAAGAGCATAGAAGCTAAAGAAGGCAGAGGAGACATCGAGTTTAAAAGATCATATCAGAGACATATCAAGTAAGTAAGTTTTGTAAGACTCAATAAGGGTGGTAGGGTGGTGCTAGGGAGGATTTTATTCCTCTAAATTCTAGTTGGTGCTAGAAGATATTTTGGGAGTTGGTGCTTCCATCTAGTTGGTGCTAGAGAAACCTGGGAGTTGGTGCTTCCATCTAGTTGGTGCTAGAGAAATCTGAGAGTTGGTTCTCTCTGCAAGTTGTAGCTTTCTCTCATAGGTTGTAGTCTCATATTTGAGTTGGTGCTCAAATATTGTGGTGTACACGAAAGTTGGATCTTGATTGACATCCTAAGAAGAAGAGGTTTTCTCTCTTTATGGGTTTCCTCATGAAAATCAGTGTCTCTATGTATTCTGTGTGATTGATCAAATATTGTATACCTATGTATGTTAAGTTATCAACAACTCATTAAATAATAATATATAAATATTTAGAAAAGAACAGGAAAATTTTTAAGCTTATATATATAATTGATTCACCCCCCCCTCCCTCTCAGTTATTTTTCCAACTATTGGTATCAGAGACAGTTCCTTTGATCAAAGGTAGATCTATAAGATTGAACATGACTAGTCATGAAGGAAGTTCAAGTAATAGAGCCCCTTTGTTTTATGGAACAAATGTTTCCTTCTGGAAAATAAGGATGATAACATATTTAATGTCTTTGGGTGCTGATGTTTGGGATGTCATTGAAACTGGATATGTGAAGCCTGTAGTCTTGGCCTCAAAAGATAATAAGATGGATTTTATCTTTAATGCAAAAGAAATTAATTCCATCCTCATTGGACTTTCATAAGCCGAGTTTGTCAAATTCATTCACTGTGATTCAACAAAAGTTATGTGGGACAAGCTGATAAGTAGTTATGAAGGTAATGAAAAGGTGAAAGAAGAAAAACTTCAGACTCACGGACTGAAGTTTGAGAAGTTAAAGATCGATGAAGAAGAAGCTATCCGTAAGTACTTCTTACATATATAATAACTTGTCAACACTATGAAAGGTCTAGGTGAAACGATAGATGAATCTTTTCTAGTCCAGAAAATATTAAGATCTCTTCATGATAGATTTAACTCAAAGGTCTCTGCTATAGAGGAAATAACTGATCTCAAAAAGAGATAATTTCAGATAATAAGCCTCTTCGAGGAGGTAATCTCCTTTTACCCCACTTAAATGTTCAAGTAAAGATGATTCAAAATGAAAATTTCTCCTTGGTATATATAGGAGACTAGGAGGCATAATTACAACTAATGGCCTAAAGCCGACATAAATAAAATAACATTACTAATATAATATGCCCCAATTAAGGGGTAATGAGCCAATATTAGGGCTTAACATGCCCCTCCCCTTGAGACAAGTGTTGTCCGCAACACTTGAGTAACTCTGGATGCTTCTGTATAAAAGACTCATCTTCCCAAGTGGAATCTTCAGCCGGTAGTTTCCTCCATTTAATGAGATACTCTGAAATGGATCTATTCTTCAACTGGTGAATTCTTGTGTCAGTGATGGCTTAAGGGTCCAATATGATTTTTCCTTACTCATAAAGTTTTGGCAATATAGTTTGAGTTGGGATCTTGTTGCCTATAACCTTCTTTAAGCATGAAACATGGAAAACTGGGTGTACTCGTGAAAATGCAGGCAGCTCCAATTTGTATGCCATAGTACCAATCTTTTGCAACACCTTATAAGGGCCATAGTACTTTGGTGATAATTTATTATCCT
>ML782717.1:132749-180536 GCA_009831015.1 Picea engelmannii
AAGCCATCGATACCATACAAATTGATTAGGTTCTAAATATAAAGAAGCAATTCGTACCTTTTGTGTATGTGGCACATTATGGAGATCAAAGAATTGCTCCATCTAAAGTATCCATGTGATTGGGTCCTTGCCATCAAACTTCCATATCAATCTTAGGAACGTGGTTGGTATTCAAACCAAAGTTGGAGTTTCTCCATTCTTGATTCACCTTTCTTGTGTCCTCATCATGAATTTCATGGGATGCATTTTCACTTTCAGCTATCTTCTCTGTTATAAAAATTTTCAATACTTCCATGATCTCCCCTTTTAAACCATCCATCTTAGTATCCAACATAGCTTCCATTGAATCCATCTTCTTTTGTAGTTCAATTATGTCCCTAAGCATTTCTTCACCTTCATCAAAAGTCCAAGTAGGATTTTCTGGAGGCTTATTTGGTGTAAAAGTTCCCTTTTTTGGTGGCATGTTGGCCAAGTATCACTTTTGAACCTTGATTTTGAGGTGGTTTTGCTAGACAATATTTGTTCTGTTGTATCTCCCAAGTTTCGGCCCTTTTGGGTATGAAACTTTCTTTTATGTAGTTCTCTAATATTTCTTCTCTGCAATACCACAGGTCTGATCAAAATTGGATGTGCCAAGTGGAATTTTCGGTAACTTCCCCACAACTTGCATATTTTTGGCCTTTCCAGGAGATCTCACTTGTATAGCGTGCCCTGTACAAAATCATTGATATAAATTCTAAACCTCACACCAGAAATACCACAGACTATCCATGATCCAATGAAACTAGTCCCACTCAATTTGGATACTCTAGGAAGAAGTTATGATTGTTTTACCCGGAACACCTTCTTGAGACTAGTCAATAGGACTAGTTAGATACCCTATATTACATAGGGTGTATCTACAAATTTAAGATGACCCAAAATCTAAAATTTTTACCACAAATACCTTATGAATTTCTATAAATAGCCTCTAGATTTCAGGGTCTGAAACATTACAGAAAATTTTTTATAGCGAAAATTCTGCAATGACTTTGTTCAGGATGATTCCGGAACCCTATCTTGTACAGGATGTATCTCCAAAATTATAAGGCCTCAGGAGCTGAATTTTGAACCCAACATACCTTGATCAGTTTGCTAAATATCCTCCAAGTTGTTCCTTCTGGAACATTGTAGAAAACAATTTATAGAGAAAATGCCAAGGTGTCTCAGATGTAGCAGCGAAACCCTAAGACCTTGAGCTCTGATACCATATGTTAAGAACCAAATATCAATATAGCATAGAAAAACCTCAGAAAAAGTACTCAACGCCTTGAAAAAGAGATAATTTTAGATAATAAGACTCTTCGAGGGGGCAACCTCCTTTTACCCCACTTAAATGTTCAAGTACAAGATGACTCAAAATGAAAATGTCTCCTTGGTATATTAGAAGACTAGGAGGTATAATTACAACTAGTGGACTAAAGCCGACATAAATAAAATAACATTACTAATATAATATGCCCCAATTAAGGGGTAATGAGCCAATATTAGGGCTTAACACTGGATATGTGAAGCCTGTAGTCTTGGCCTCAAAAGATGATAAGATGGATTTTATCTTTATTTCAAAAGAAATGAATTCCATCCTCATTGGATTTTCATAAGCCGAGTTTGTCAAATTCATTCACTGCGATTCAACAAAAGTTATGTGGGACAAGCTGATAAGTATTTATGAAGGTAATGAAAAGGTGAAAGAAGAAAAACTTCAGACTCACAAACTGAAGTTTGAGCAGTTAAATATCGATGAAGAAGAAGCTATCAGTAAGTACTTCTTACATATATAATAACTTGTCAACACTATGAAAGGTCTAGGTGAAACGATAGATGAATCTTTTCTAGTCCAGAAAATATTAAGATATCTTCATGATGGATTTAACTCAAAGGTATCTGCTATAGAGGAAATAACTGATCTCAAAATGTTGACACCAAAGGTAAATCCACTACAAGAGAGCCATCCTTTAAAGTAGAGCAAAACACAGACTCTGATATAGATGAGATTGAAGAAAATTTTGTGAGAAGACTGACAAAAGGATCAGGCAAATAGAAAGGTAAATTGCCCTTCAAATGTTTCAATTGTGGTAAGATAGGTCATTTTTAATCTAAGTGTCCTCATAAAAGAAAGAATCAAACATATGACGATGAAGAGAAGCACAAACACAAGAAGGTCTATAAATAGAATAATTTTAAGAAGAAAAGCCTTTGTGTAAACAATGATGACGATTGTTCAGATGATGAAAACATTGACTCTTCTATTGAAAGTAAAATAAATGATTTCATAGATTTAGAAGATCTAAATACTGAAGTTACAGGAAGTGAGTTCGCTGATTGTGAAATAGTAGTATATCTTGAAGGAGAACTTGTTAGTTCCATGGAAGAGATTGATAGATTCAAAGAAAAGAAAAGAAAACAAAAACAGTTACTGCTCAGGTATGAGAAAACATGCAATGAACCATCTGAAGAAATTGCTCCGTTGAAGGTTAAGTTAGAAGAATCTAAGAATATTGAAGACATCCTCAAACAACAATTGAAGGAAGCCAAAACAAAAGGTGAAAAATTGGAAGCTAAAGTAGTGTTTGTCAGAAAATATCTAGATAAATTTCAGGCCTTATATCATCATAATATGACAAGTATTGAAGCCTCATAAGGATTACCCACCATTTTGAATCATAAAATGAATCCAAAGTTGAAAACTGGTTTGGGTTATGAAGAGGGATCATGTAGTGGTCATCCAAGCAACAAAGAATCCATCAAGTTTATCAAATCTACAACCATTGACAACAAAAAACCTACAGAAACAAAGGAAGATAATCAATCACCAAGGAGGAGTGAAGAAAAAGGTACCACAAATGAATCTGTAGAACGAAGAAATAATACACCCTCTGCTCATGAAAATCATCAGCATGGAAGAAATCGACCTGCTCAAAGAAGACAACTATTTTCAGGTACAAGTATTTTTTCTATGGATATTGGTTTTACTGTTCTAACTTTGGCCACAAAGCTGTAAATTGTTCTTTAAGATCTAGACATGAGCAATCAAGACACCCAAGGAATAAATATCTTCCACAACAAAGAATGAAACAACCAAGTAACAAACAACCACAGACTGCAAATCATGTGATGGCTAGGAAAAAGACGCATATTAAGCATAAAAAACGTTATGATCCTTTATTCAATGAACCAAAATGCTACATATGCCATAATTATGGACATAAATCTGTTGACTGTCACTTAAAGAACTATAAGCCAGATTCAAATCACAGAGCTAAAAATGTCAAGGTTTGGAAGAAGAAAGAAGATGACAAGTGTGGATTAGTGTTGTCATCTTGTTGGCACAGGGGAAGACCCAGGGTTCAACGCTTCAACAATGCACCAACAAATCCCTAACTATGGGCCCTTTCGAAAACACATGCGAAGCATATGAAGTCTCACCCGAGGTTGAGGTAGGGGTGGTTGTAGGACTCAGGTGTCTGCAACCTAGCCGGGACATAGATCTATGATTACAATACTCTAACAAAGAACTTACCAGTCACCATTCATCAATATTTAACCAGTATTTACTTCGTAGATAAAACCCTAATTACATAGTAACACAATACTCAACCAGATCTACTCATCTAAGAACTTAGCATAAGAAAATAGATCAGATCTAGCATCTTATTCACATTACTAGGCGCTAAGCTATCATATCTTATCCATCTAAGGATACATTATTACACTAAGCATAAATCACGTGAACAAAGCATCCATAATGCACAGAACAATCATAACATAGGATATATGTGGTTCACCCCCAACCTGGGGCTACATCCACCATCTCTTCTCTTATTTATTGTTTTCTATCAAGATTCTTACAGGCACATAACATCAAAATCCTACTACGTAGAAGACATGAGATCTGCGCGCAACTCGCCAAATCCTCTTTCCCCGATCTAGGTTACATCACAAAGCCTTTACACAATCTCTTACATTCACTTGCACTTAGCCTTGCAAGCCTCACACAGTATGCATAAAGCATTTACAACTATCACTTGCACTTAGCATGATACACACCCTTTCACACACTTAGCTTACATCACCTAGCTATCTATTTATACATTACAAAAGAGGCCGAAACATGGGTAAAACCATGGGCCGACATCCCATACTTGCTACATAATCCAAAAACTCAAACTTTCTCTAAAAATGGGCCGAGATCTCGTGATCCTGCAATCTCTGCTTCGACTTGTGCTCTACCTTCGATAGCCTGTCGAAGTCCCAAAATAGGTCAAAACTGACGAAGGATGTCCCTTACTGTACTTGTTGTCACAATTAAAGCATAAACCTTTTTCTTTACTTTCCTCCAATTGTTGAGGTGTCAACCTTGTAGGTTGAGGTGTTTTAGAATAAGGAGCATTGTTCTCTCTATAGATGTTAGGATTGGTCCTTCTAGTAGCCATAGCCATATTTTTACTTTCAACATTTCTTGCCATCTTAAATGTATTCTCCAATGATTTGGGTTCCCAAGGGTGAAACTCATGTTGAATGTTATCCTTTAAAGTTCCTATGAATACATCAATCAAGTGCTCATCTGGAATATTGGTTACCTTTATATTCAATCTTTGGAAGTTCTCAATGTGCTCGGTAACTGAACCCTTTTTCTTGAGATTTATCAATTGGATAAAGAAGGTATTTCTCCTTGTATCCTCATAGTGTGCTATCATTTCTTTCGTGAAAATTGTTCAAGTGATGAGTTATTTGCAAGAACAAATCCATCGATACCATACAAATTGATTAGGTTCTAAATATAAAGAAGCAATTCGTACCTTTTGTGTATGTGGCACATTATGGAGATCAAAGAATTGCTCCATCTGAAGTATCCATGTGATTGGATCCTTGCCATCAAACTTCCTCATATCAATCATAGGAATGTGGTTGGTATTCAAACCAAAGTTGGAGTTTCTCCATTCTTGATTCACCTTCCTTGTGTCCTCATCATGGATTTCATGGGATTCATTTTCACATTCAGGTGTCTTCTCTGTTACTAAATTTTTCAATACTTCCATGATCTCCCGTTTTAAATCATCCATCTTAGTATCCAACTTAGCTTCCATTGAATCCATCTTAGTATCCAACTTAGCTTCCATTGAATCCATCTTAGTATCCAACTTAGCTTCCATTGAATCCATCTTCTTTTGTAGTTCATTTATGTCCCTATGCGTTTCTTCAGCTTCATCAAGAGTCCAAGTAGGATTTTCTGGAGGCTTATTTGGTGTAGAAGTTCCCTTTTTTGGTGGCATGTTGGCCAAGTATCACTTTTGAACCTTGATTTTGAGGTGATTTTGCTAGACAATATTTCTTCTGTTGTATCTCCCAAGTTTCGACCCTTCTAGGTATGAAACTTTATTTTATGTAGTTATCTGATATTTCTTCTCTGTAATGCCATAGGTCTGATCAAAATTGGATGTGCCAAGTGGAATTTACGGTAACTTCCCCACAACTTGTCGATTTTTGGCCTTTCCAGGAGATCTCACTTGTATAGCATGCCCTGCACAAAATAATTGATATAAAATTATGAAACTCGCACCAGAAATACTAAAGACTGTCCATGATCCAATGAAACAAGTCCCACTCAATTTGGATACTCTAGCAAGAAGTTATACTTTTTTTACCTGGAACACCTTCTTGAGACTGGTCAATAGGACTAGTCCGATACCCTATCTTACACAGGGTGTATCTACAAATTTAAGATGAAACAGAAGCTGATATTTTTACTATAGATACCTTACTGAGTTTTGTAGATATCCTCCATATTTTAGGGTCTGAAATGTTACAGAAAAGTTTTTATAGCGAAAATTCTATAATGACTTAGTTCAAGATGATTCCATAACCCTATCTTTTACAGGTTGTATCTACGAAAGTATAAGGCCTCAGGAGATGAATTTTGAACTCAATGTACCTTGATCTGTCTAATAAATATCCTCCAAGACGTTCCTTCTGAAACATTGTAGAAAAAAAGTTATATCGAAAATACCAAGGTGTCTCAGATGTAGCAGCGAAACCCCAAGACCTTGAGCTTTGATACCATATGTTAAGAACCAAATATCAATATAGCATAGAAAAACATTAGAAAAAGTACTCAACACCTTGAAAAAGAGATAATTTAAGATAATAATCCTCTTCGAGGTGCCAACCTCCTTTTACCCCACTTAAATGTTCAAGTACAAGATGATTCAAAATGAAAATGTCTCCTTGGTATATATAGGAGACTAGGAGGTATAATTACAACTAATGGCCTAAAGCCGACATAAATAAAATAACATTAATAATATAATATGCCCCAATTAAGGGGTAATGAGCCAATATTAGAGCTTAACATATAGTCACTTGCACTTAGCCTTGCAAGCCTCACATAGTATGCATAAAGCATTTAAAACTATCACTTGCAGTTAGCACGATACACACCCTTTCACACACTTAGATTACATCACCTAGTTATCTATTTACACATTACAAAAGAGGCCTAAACATGGGTAAAACCATGGGTCAACATCCCATATCTGTTACATAAGCCCAAAACCCAAAAGTTCTCTAAAAAGGGGTCGAGATCCTGTGATCCCGCAATCATTGCTTCAACTTGCGCTTTACCTTCGATAGCCTGTCGAAGTCCCAAAATAGGTCAAAACTAATGAAGGATCTCCAAAATATGGTCAAGGTCCAACAAGCCCCCAACACTCACCTGTGACTCATCCTGTGTCACTTTTCTTTGGTTAATTCTGCCTCAAACGCCTCGAGCTTGACTCGAGTTGCTTTGACATGTTGTTGTGCCAAGGCCTCTTGCTCAATGAACTCCTGAAGAACTTCCTCGTTCACAGGTCCTTCCAAGTGTTGTTCAACTGTAGTGACTACCTGTTCTAGGTCTACTCCTCATCCTTCAATCTCTTCAAATGGTTGGCAAGATGCATCATGGAATGGCTGGAGTTTCTGAGTCACTTCCATGACTTTGCTCTGTATGGCATGGAATTGTTGTTGAATAGTGCATTGTTCCTAGGATTGTTTCATTCTCTCAACTGATAACAAGAGATTCAACTGTTCCTAAACTATTGTTGCTTACTGGTTTGCCTTCTGGAGTTATGACTCCAGTGCCTTTATTTCAATATCCTTAGTGAGTCGCTCATAAGTCTGCACACTGCGATCACTTAGTTGTTTACATTCCATGAAGAAGGCCTTGATTCTCTCAACTACGCTCTAGGAAGTGGATTCTCTTTAATCACCCACATCCTGTAGAGTGATTGGCACTGTTTGTAGATCTATATCTATTATTCTCTATTGAATTTGTTGAATGGCTTCATCAGGCCTCACCACTTGATGCTCTACTAGGTCTTCGTCCAGCGGTTCTAAGCCTGTCACAGAGCGAAGTGCTCTGTTGACTGCTTCTTTTACTCCAATCCACTCCGCGAGCAACTGTTCTTTCTCCTGCTAGATTTGTGCTTTATCTTCTTCGAACTTTGTTTGGAGGGAATCCTTCTTCGGCTACGCAACCCTGCATTACTCTATCGCTTCCTCTTGTTCTTGCTTCAGACCCACTGTGGCATGTTCTTTCTCTTCGTTCATGCGACGAAGGAGAGCTTCAATTGTGTCAGATATTATGCGAAGTTGGGCAGGCTCATCTCCCAACTCGTTTTCATCTGATGGCAAGGCCACAGTGGATGCTACGCAGCTGGATTGAAGGGCTCGTTGGACACCTCTTAGCTTTGTCTCAATTCTATCATACATAGCCTCTTGTTTTGCGTTGGTTCTCTGCAAAATATCTTTCAAGGAGTCTGATACAACTGTGATGATGAAGTCGAATTCATCCATCATGAGCACAGTCTGCAGTTTTAGCTTACTAGCTTTGGACTTCTTCCGCAATGTAGGCTTCGTGGGGGGGACTTTTCTTTTCTTTGATGTATCTGCGTCATCATGGGGATTCTCTGGTGGTGTTACTTCTCCTTGTTTCTACTTATCTTCTTTCCCTTCTTTCTCTTCTTTGTCCACTTTATCACCACCTCCTCCACGAGGTGAATCTGAAGTAGTTTCTTTTGAGGCACTGCTCAGTTCCTGTACATCTTCTTTCTTCTTCCTTTTGCTACTGCTTGGTGCATCGTATTCTTTGCAAGTAACCACTGGGCTTTCAATGAGGTTCGGGTTGGGCAGTTTTTCCTTGTCGACTGGTATAAGGAACTCTGTGGGCCATTCCTTAGTGATTTCTTCCAGGTCTTCCTTGGTAATATTATAGTATGACCGAAGCTCTTCTTTACTCTCATCTGCTCACACAGTTATATATATAAAATTCCTATCTCTTCGGAACTTCATAAGGGGCCTAAACCTATATAGAGTGTTCGACATCATATGGGGGAATGACTCGATAGCTATTTTCAGCTTCAGGTAGTAGGTATGGAATACTACGTTTGACTACCACAGTTTTCCCATATCGCTCGAGTATCAGAGCGTGGTGACCTTTGTAGCAAGTAGCTCGAACGACTTAGTGTCAGGGAAGGTCGCACCTTTCGGCATATCCCAAGATATAAATGCAATGAGGATTAGGAGCCAACTAAAGTGGAACTCATAGCCCTGATCCTGAGCTTTGAGACAATCCACTTCTAGTTGGTTAACTAAGTAACTAGCCTAGTTCATTTGTAATCCCTCCAAGCATTTTCCAGCTAGGTCAACGACAAACCCCGTGGCCTATGTGGGTTTTTTTATTTCTTACTATATTACCAATGATCAGCTGGCAAGCAAGGCGCACTGCACCATTCTGAATGAAGGCTACCTTGTAGCCTCATGTCACCTTCTCTACATCACCATAGGTATCTTTAATCCTCTATGTCAAGGCATGATTTGCAGACTTCCCTAGGTAAAATTCTTGTGGGTCAAGCCCCTGCATACTTAGTTCAATGATCCTATGGATTAGCACCAGATCAACGGTGATGCATCTGTCTAGCCATAAGTAACTATCATGGAAGCATGAAAGCAGGAGTTTAACACATGTTTTAACCTCCTCGTGCCTTCCAAAATGTGCAATTTTCATGACATTAAGGATAGTGGACTGCATGATGTTCATGGTCCATGGCTAGGGAATGATATTTGATTTCTTTCCCTTCGTGTTGGTCAAGTACTTGTGAGGTGCGAGCATGTTGTAGGTCTTGCAGTCTCCTAGGTTATAATAACTGATCTTCAAGGTTGGACTCCTCTCCAACTGTAGTCTGACTGCTTGTATTCCCTTCGGGAGGTATGCAATGATGACTGTGTAGTCAAAGTCCCTCGGGACACTATCATGACTCACCACACCGGCCAGGGGTGGGATGTATTCAGGAAGGATAGATAGGATTAAATTCTCATTCGCTAAGTCAAATCTATGCTTGGTTCTTTTCTCCTCTACAACTCGGGATGGTCTGGATCTGTGAGCAGTCGATGGGGAGACTTGCACTCGTCTCATTTATGAGGTTTGAACTCCTATGGACATCACTCTCTGCCATTAGATCGATTAAAAATTCCTCTACTGACTTCTCCACAATGTCGAGCTCGTCCAACATGCATGCTCGAGATCAGATATCTTAGGCTGATGAACAAATACTTAATGCAACATAATGGATGGGAATGTATCAAATGATCACTACATGAAATCAACTAGTTTTCCGTGGACTCGGATAATCACAATTGGAAAAAGTGTTCTCGGTGTAATGCTCGACGGGAAAATAGAAAATACCGTAACAGTTTTTTCCAATGGGTCGGAAATCTTTCATCAATGCACTTCCATCCATTATGGCGTGGTTCCAACGATCCAATGGCGAGATTCAAGGCCATAAATTCTTTCTTATCCATTTGAAAGCATCGATCTAATGGTCATAATGACTCCAACATTTATATTTCTCCGCCATGATGAAGCGCTAATCGACGCTAATCTGATATTCTGGCGAAGTTCAAATTATGGAGAATTTCCTTCTGCGAAGTTCTTTCTGAAGGTTCTTGCAATTTTCCTAAATTTGTTTTTTTCTTCCTAAGATTTTGAGCCTTCTTCCCTGTGATCTACGTTACTGGGTTCCTCTTCCCATTCTAATTCTTATCTTCTCTTGGCATGATAACTTCACGATGTTGATGATATTCCATAGGGTTCGAGTGTAATACTTCTTCTCTGTCTGGGGTAGGTGCTCTGCTTTATTGTGTGGATGGGTTCTTCAAGTCTTTCTATGTTATTTCAACTTCGTCATCCAGATCCCTGGTCATTAGCATCTTCGATTTATTCTCTTGTTCTGCTATTAAGTGTGTGATTCTCCTATTCATGGAATCTTTTAATTCTTTCTCTTTTTGTTTTAGGGCTTCTTCTTCTTTCCTCCGGATCTGATCTTTCTAAATCTAGGGTTTTCCTAGAAATAAAGAAAATGGAGTGTTGTTCTCAACAAATTTAATAATCTCAAATTCTTCCTCTGTTGAATTTCCATGAGCACTCATAGATATCTAGGTAAGTCTTCCACATAGGGTTATTATCTTTCCTATAAATAATCCTATTCCTCCCAATGAAGGAATCATAACAGGATTTCCTAAAATCTCCCAGGTTCGTTCTATCATGATATTCATCCGTGTTTCCTTATCCAGAACACAGTCTATGTCAAAGTCTTCTATTCTTGTTTCTATGCACTCTTTTTCTTTGGATATATCTGATAAGTTGATATATCTGTGATCATTCAAGGTTTCTTTCATCTTTAGTAATATAGTTTCTGATTCTTTCTGACGTTCTGCCATAATCTTAGTCTCTTGGCCTTTCTCATGGTCTTCTTGTTCCATATTCATTCTTTCAACTTTAGCAATCATTCTAGGGTAGTCCAGAACTTCATGATCCATAGATTTACAAAAAAGACAACTAGGTCTTCTGCCAGGGCATTCCTTAGAAATATGTCTCGGTCTTTTGCAATTGTAACAAAGAGTTAGTCCTCTCTTTTTCTTAAATGATCCCCAAATTTTCCTGTACTGCACACTAGGATCATAGTAGCTAGCCTGCAAAAAATTCTTTCTAGGATCCTGCATCCATTTGTTAGTCCAAACATTCTTTCTATGCATAGGAATACCATATCTTTCATTATTTATATCAGATCTACTCATATCAAATCCTCTTTCTTCTAGTTGTGCTCTAGTTTTCAGACTAGGAATTTTTTTATCAAACACTCATAGATCCATACTTTTGAAACTAAAATTTTCACTTATCTTACTTTCAACAGAACATAAAGCTTTCAGATCTAAAAATTTTCACTACTCTTACCTTTTTCAGAGCACCCAACTTCTCAATGACAAAAAATTTCACTGGTCTTACCTCTTTTCTTCGGATCCAATTCCTTTCTTAGCACAAAACATCTCTAGTCAAGTAGAATACTGCACACTAAAGCAAAATATCTACGCACAAAGCTTTCTTTCTTTTCCTCAGTTCCCAACAATCATAGTTTCAGTCCTGACAACGGAACCATTTGTTAGCACAGGGGCAGACCCAGGGTTCAACTCTTCAACAATGCACCAACACAACCCTAACTACTGACCCTTTCGACAACACGTGTGAAGCAGATGAAGTCTCACCCAAGGTAGAGGCATGGGTGGTTGCAGGACTCAGGTGTCTACAAACTAGTTGGGACACAGATCTATGATTATAATACTCTAGCAAAGCACTTAACAATCACCATTCATCAGTATTTAACCAGTATTTACTTCGCAGATAAAACCCTAATTATAGAGTAACACAATATTCAACCAGATCTACACATTTAAGCACTTAACATAAGAAAACAAATCAGATCTAACATCTTATTCACATTACTAGGAACTAAGCTATCATATTGTATCCATCTAAGAATACATTATTACACTAAGCATAAGTCATGTGAACAAAGCAACCATAATGCATAGAACAATCATAACACAGGATATATGTAGTTCACCCCCCCCAACCTGTGGCTACATCCACCAACTCTTCTCTTCTTTATTGTCTTATGCCAAGCTTCTTACATGCACAACATCAAAATCATACTCCGCAGAAGACAGGAGATCTGCGCGCACCTCTCCAGATCCTCCTTCCCTAAGCTAGGTTACATCACAAAGCCTTTACACAATCTCTTATAGTCACTTGCACTTAGCCTTGCAAGACTCACATAGTATGCATAAAGAATTTACAACTACCACTTGCACTTAGCATGGTACACACCCTTTCACACACTTAGCTTACATCGCCTAGATATCTATTTATACATTAAAAAATATGCCTAAACATGGGTAAAACCATGGGCCGACATCCCATACCTGTTACATAAGCCCAAAACCCAAAAGTTCCCTAAAAAGGGGTCGATATCCTGCGATCCCGCGATCTCCGCTTCGACTTGCGCTCTACCTTCAACAGCTTGTCGAAGTCCCAAAATAGGTCAAACCTGATCAAGAATCTCCAAAACTTGTTCAAGGGCCAACATAGCCCAAAGAAAAAAGAACCCCTTGTATATTGACAGTGGATGCTCCAGGCATATGACAGGTGACAAAAGTAAGTTCCTATCACTCAAAGAAAGTAAATCAGGAAATATGACTTTTGGAAATGATGCTCTAGGAAAGATCAGAGGTAAAGGTATAGTAATCTTAAGTAATGGAAGAGGTAAATCTCAATATGTATTATTTGTAGATGGATTACAGAATAATATTCTTAGTGTCAGTCAGGTATGTGACAGAGGATGTGAAGTCACTTTCACTACCTAGGATTGTAAAATAAAAACAGTGAACACAAGAGAGTTGATTGGAAAAGGGGTTAGAACTGAAAAACAATGTCTATGTTCTTAAGGAAGATAAGGAGGAATGCCATTTAAGCAAATTTGATGAAATTTGGTTATGGCACATAAGGCTTGGACACTTGAATTTTGATCATATTGTCAAACTAAATAATGAAGGTGTTGTGAAAGATCTTTCAAGAATGTCTAAGCCTCATAAATTTGTATGCCAATCCTGTCAAATGGGGATGTTGACTCGTGCTCAATTCAAATAGAAGAGTTTCACATCTTCAGAGAAATTGCTTCAAATTATTCATATGGATCTGTGTGGACCATCATGAAAGGAAGGAACTGGAGGATAACATTATTTTATTTTGGTCATTGATGACTTCTCTAGACTTACATGGGTTTCCTTTCTAAGAAAAAAATATGATGCATTTGAGAAGTTCAAAATGTTTAAGGTGTTAGTTGAGAATTAGACAGGAAGGAAGTTAAAGGAAATTCACTCAGACAAAGGAGGAGAATTTATGTCAAGAGATTTCAAAGAATTCTGTGACAGACATGAATTAAAAGAGAATATACTATTCCAGGTACTCCTTAACAAAATGGAGTTGTAGAACTCCAAAATAGATAAGTTCAGCAGATGGCAAGGGTTATGATGAGTGAAAGGGACATTTCACAAACCTTCTGGGTGGAGGTTGTTCACACGGTTGTTCATATTCTAAACAAAGCACATCTAAGGCCGAACAGTGATAAAACTCCATACGAGTTGTGGTTTGGTCAACCAGCATCAATCAAGCACTTCAAAGTATTTGGAAGTAAATGCTACATCAAAAATAATGATGATCATCTGGGAAAATTTGATGGTAGAGATGATGAAGGTATCTTCTTAGGATATGCAACGAATAGTAAAGGATATAGATGCTTTAACAAAATAATGCATAAATTAGTAGATTGTATTGATGTTTGAATTGATGAAGAAGCTCATGTAAAATATCAACAAAGAATAAGCACCAAGTCAGATGAAGAAGATGATGAGAATAATGAAAATGAAGAACATCAAATCTTAGAGTCACAAGAAGAAGATGAATCGGGTGGAGAAGAGACACCTAGACAAGAAGAGTCAAGACACCAATCAACATCAAATCCTTCCTCCAGAATTTCTCAAAAGAATCATCCTGCAAGTCAGATAATTGGTGAGAAAGACAAAGGTGTACAAACTAGGATAAGGATAATCAAAGACACCGAGCAATCACATATAGCCTTCATATCCATGGTTGAACCCAAGAAATTTAGTGAATCCAGTAAATATGTAAATTGGTTAAAATCAATGGATGACGAACTGGATCAGATTGAAAAGAATGATACTTCAGAACTTGTTCCTAGGCCAACAAATAAAAATGTAATAGGATCCAAATGGGTCTACAAAAATAAGATGAATGAGAAAGGAAATATTTAATAAATAAGGCTAGATTGGTCTGCAAAGGGTATGCTCAAATAGAAGGACTGGATTTTGATGAAACATTTGCACTCGTAGCAAGATTAGAAGCTATTAGAATGTTTCTTGCCTATGCTTGTCATAAGAAGTTTAAAGTCTATCAAATGGATGTCAAGTCATATTTTCTAAATGGAGATCTAAAAGAAGAAGTCTATATGGAACAACCAGAGGGTTTCCAACTGTTAGATAACCCTAACTTTGTCTGCAAGCTAAAGAAAACCATATATGGGTTGAAGCAAGCTCCTCATGTCTGGCATTACAGACTGGATAAGTATCTCCAAGGCAAAGGGTTCAATAGAGGAACAATTGACCGCAATCTATATATCAAAACAAAGGATAATGATTTTCTCATTGTGTTGGTCTATGTAGATGATATCATCTTCAAAAGTAATAATGCTTCATTGGTACAATGGTTTTATTCTTCCATGTAGTCTGAATTTGAAATGTATATGATAGGGGAACTGCCATTTTTTCTTGGTCTGCAAATCACTCAGAGGTCTGAAGGAATATTTCTTTCTCAGGAGAAATATCTAAGAAAAATGTTGAAATTTTTTTAAATGGAATATTCGTCACTTGTGAGCACACCTATGGTCACTAGATGCAAGTTAGGCAATGATGATGACTCACCTAATGTTGATCATAGTTCATATAGGTCTATGATAGGAATCTTGTTGTACATCAAAACATCTCATTCAAACATAATGCATGTTGTTGGAATGGTAGGAAGGTATCAGTGTGCACCTAAACAAAGTCATTTGATAGTTGTCAAAATAATATTTAGATACTTGAAAGGAACAATGAACTATGGACTGTGGTATCCTAGGAATCGGAATTTTCAATTATCAGTCTATTCAAATGTTGATTGGGCTAACTGCATGGATGAAAGGAAAAGCACGAGTGGAGTTGCATTATTATTAGGAGATTCTCTTGTAGCATGGTTGAGAAAGAATCAAGGTTCCATTTCCTTATAGACTACAGAATCTAAATAAATTGCAGTTGCCACTTGTTGTACCCAAGTATTGTCGATGATTCAGACACTTGCAGACTTGGAGGTAAATTACTATACTGCACCGATCCCAATTCATTGTGATAATACTAGTGCAAATAGTGTGTCAAAGAATCATGTATTTCACTAAAAGACAAAGCATATACCCATAAAGTATCACTTCTTGAGGGAACATGTAACCAACACTACTGTTTCTTTCCATTATATTCCATCCAAATATCAAATTGCTAATATTTTCACTAAACCGCTTGCAAAATATCAGTTTGAGTATCTACACCAGAAGTTGGACATGACCCTGTTATCAAGTTAAAATAGTCTATCTGATCAGGGGGGGAGTGGTCATAGTATAACCAATCAGGGAGAGATTTCTCATAGTATATCCAATCAGGGCAAGAGTGCATATTGTATCTCTGATCAGGGGGAGAACAGAGTCACTCTCAATTTTCTTTGACATTGATGTCAAAGGGGGAGAAAAAGGTGTTGTCTAGATGCTATAGTTGGAGGTCTAAGCATAATAGTGTAGCCTTTCAAGGTTTCCATCAATGCCAAAGTGGGAGATTGTTGGCATGTTTATAGGAAAAATGTGATTTTCATTGATGGTAGGAACAATAAAAATGATGGCAAACAGAAAAGAAGCGATGATAGCACTGGAAGAAGACCTGTTTTATGAAGACAAAGTCCATTTGTGGAAGGATAGGATAAGTGAGGTAAAAGGGATGAGAATTCGAATATCCGAATACCCAACAACTGTTGGATCATTCTGAAGTGGAAGGATAGGATAAGCAAAGAATAATGCAGGAGAACATTGACTTTACGAAGTTTGAAGCTGCGAAGGAATATTGGTCGTACATTGAGGCACAAAACGTGGTGAGAGATCAACATTGCCCTGATTCAAAAATCGAGAAATCAGAGATAGGAGAACTCGTAGAAGATTATCCAAAGCATGAAGTCGCGAAGCACCTTTTTGACTAGTGTGTGGTCATAGCTAAAGGTCACATCAATGAAGAATAGGGGAAGGATCTAGAGTCGCTAGGATATACCTCGGAGATCGGAAGTTGGAAGAATCGAGGTGACTCACAACAGATTATCTGAAGCACGAAGTCATGAAGTGCCTTTTTGAATGGCGTGTGGTCACAACCAGAGGTCATATCAGCAAAGAATAGGGGAAGGAGCTAGCATTGCTAGGATCTACTTCGGAGATCAAGAGTTGGGAGAGTCGGGGTGACATCCAGAAGAATATTTGATGTGAAAAGTCGTGAAGCACCTTCTTGGTTGGCTAGTGGTCACACCCAGTGGTCACATGGGGGAAACTTGCACCCGGTGCTAGTTTGCGTGGGTGAAGTTCGTAAGGAGATTCCTTGCGAGGACCTCCTATAACTGATAGAGAAGACCTCCTGTAACTATCAGAGAATATCAATTGTAACTATAACAGAGATAATAAGATCAATTGTAACAAAGAAGATGAAGAGTCACATTGCTAGAGAAGCCAAAGAATCTTAGGATAATGGCCACTGATGAAGAACAAACTTAGGATAACCTTCAGAGAAGACGAAGAGTTGTGATTATTTTCTGGCAAAGGACTTGGCGTGATAAAAACACACAGAATAGAGAAGAGAGTGTTCTTTTTCATAGTTATTCATGTGGGTAGAAGGAATTTGTGCGAAGGATATGATGAGTACAAAAGAGGAGAAGCGCATAGAATGCAGATGGAGCACATAGCATAAAACAAAGAAGAAAATATGAATAGAGAGGCAGTGGTGCACAGGGGGACAAAGAGTGGAGCATAGATGAAGAAGAGTCTAGTGGAGTCGCAGAGCATAGAAGCATAAATATGTAAAAGTGGAACAGAGCATAAAAGTTGAAGAAGGGAGAGGAGACATTGAGTCATAACAGATCAGATCAGAGACAGATCAAGTAAGTAAGTTTTGTAAGATTCAATAAGGGTGTTAGGGTGGTGTGGTGCAGGTGAGACTGATCCTCGACTCACCCGCTCTCAGAATCGTTCAAAATCCCTTATCTTCGAGCTGAAGCGGCTCTTTAGATTCCTTCGGCTGGAATCCTTTGCTAAAACTCGACCCAGTCCACAGGTCCTTCTGACTTCCCTCACGACCTCTGCATAAACTGTGACCTTTTCCCAACTCTGTATCGGGATATTGGGGTTCCTACTGTCGAGAGTCACAGTCCTCTCGAATCCCTGATTACCGATGGCTCCTTTTCACGTACTAGCCTGCCGGCTAGGTTCCCACTCATATGGCCAAATCCCCATGACCGTGGCCCAGCCTTCCATCGGGGTTTCTCCTATCGGGTTTTCGGACTTTTTGCTGTCGAGAATCACAACACTTTCCAACTCCCAATCTCCGATTCTCTGATGACCTCCTGCTCACAAATACGCACCCCTTCTACTTAGCTCTTGGTCCATATGACCATTACCCCGCGACCTTGGTCTTACCACTCCATCGGAGTTTCGACACTTTTGATGTCAAAGCGCGCATGTCCTTAGGACTCCCAATATACCGATTTTCAATATGCCTCAGCTCTCCTGGCTAACTCCTGATCCACATGACCATCACCCATGTGATCGTAGTCAAACTCCCCATCGGACTTTCTGGGTTCGCGGTTCCAAAATGCACGAACTCCTTGTGCACGAGATCTCCGATTTGCCGAGACTTCCAATGTCTCGTTCCCCTTGTCCTCAGGAACTCTGATTTCCCGATGGCTGCTTATGTCGACGGGCGCTTGATCTCTGACGCCTGTCCCTCAGATGGATGGCTATGATTTTGTCGGCGTTTCACGACTTGCGACGTCACGATTCTCTTGCCTCGAGAACTCCAATTCTCCGATGTGCCAAAACACCGATGGCGCTTGATGTCCGCCACGTGTCCTTGTTAACGGATAGTCCAAATCTCGTCGGGATTTCATGGTTATCGATGTCCTGATTCACACGACCTCGGGAATTCTGATTTCCTGATGGCCGATATCCCGATGATTCAACCCCTGTCGGGATTCCTCCTCCTGTCTCTCGAGGACTTAACCTCCGTGCAAATTTTCCAGATCCGATGGTTGTTGGGTATCTGTCCCAGATCTAACGGACCAGATCAAATCTCCTCTGTGCACGGTCCTTTTGAGGCTAAATGTCATGCGCCTTCTCCCAATCTGATGGCTGATGGGGTTTCTAAGTTAATATCTGACAACTGTCGGTCCCTTTATCCTATGCGCTCCTCCTTGGGTGCTTCCTGGCTGTGAACACCAACGGTCCAGATCTGTTCTCCTGACAATCTGGCAGCCGACGCTGCTCTTCCTGAAATTCGTGCACTTTCTTCCTTCCCTTGGAAGAATTCTCAAAGATTCAAAAGGTATCAGCCTGTGCTTCCTTTCCCTCTGTGGCTCTACAACCTTGAGCCTCGCTGCACATTCTTCATGACACTATTCCTTTTGAGCTTGTTCTCCTCGAATACTTAAAGGATTTCAATGTCTGCTCTCCTGCAGAGTCTTCTCATGCACACAGCGTGCTATCTCTTCTAAGCTTTTGTAACACTCAGATCCCTTGGGGATTTTACCTTTCTTCCCTTCTCCTGCAGATGGAGAATATAATGTCTTCCTGTCACTCTGTTTGCTCAAGCAACCTCTTGCCAAGACTCTCTGGGTGTTCCACAACCTAGTGAAGGTCCTTCAGTGGACTCTTCCTTAAACCCAGAACTCAAAGAGAGTTCTCTTCACTTCCTGTGCCTGCTTGCACACATTCTCGATGCCCTCCTGGCGGAGTGTCTTCTCTTCCACAGAACACTTGAGCGGTTCTGTCTTCCTGTGTGCCTATGCACCTTCTCAATGCCCCTTTCGCAGAGCTCTCCCAGAATCCTCATTGATTTTGCTTCTCCTTAAGAACTCACAACAGAGTTCTTCTACAACGCAACCCGTGCGTATGCTTAATGCCCACTTGGCAGAGCTCCTATCGAACTCACAGCTAAGTTATGTCTGCAACTGTCCCTCAGATACACAGCCTTACCTCCTGAGGTGTTCAGTAACCTCACATGTATTCTTCCTGAGTTGTTGACTTCAGTCCTGTGCCTTAGCACGACTTTGTCTGACTCCTCAGAGGTCAGAAGTGCATCCTCTGTGCACGGCTCTCAGAACCTCAGCGTTCTGTCACACCCTACTAGTATGAAGCCTCAAAGACCTTCAACTCTGAAATCAACACAACTCTCTGCAAACATACAACCACAACATATATTTACAGAATAAAGGGAACACACACAGACATCCACTCAACACAAAACATGTGCAGGAAAAACTGTTGTTTGTATTAAAAATGGAAAAATGCATGTATCTTTACAATGGTGTTCATGAGCTCTCTCGGCTCTACAACTCAACCATTACAACAACTCTACCTATTCAAAATGAGGTCTAAAATCTCTTTTACCTGAGGGGCTCTTAGCGCTTCCCTCCAGGTTCACCTACCCTATTCAATTACAATCAATGGCTGTCTAGTCTGCTATCCAGAACTAGATCTCAGCCGATCTAGCATTAAAGGCCGATCCCATCTAACGCCTACTCAAAGGCATAGCTTCCATGGCTCACCAGCCTAAGCACATTAAATTTACATTGAATTTCAAATTCAAATGAGGCTGCACCTCCCTTCAGCTTTGAATACATGCGCGCTGACGTGGCTGGCTGGCTGGATGGCTGCATGGAGAGATTCTCCTGCATCATACTCCACAGCTGCAAAAATCATGAGCTCCTGCTCATGAGATTCTGCTCATGAGCTTCCCCTGTAGTTGTTGGAAATCCTCTTGGGTCCCAAATCATCCTTTGAAGCTTTCCATCTGCTCCATTCTGCTGTTGCTAGTGCTTCTGCTGCACTGCTACTACTGTTGCTTCTTCTTTTCTTCTCATCCTTTCCCTACTGGCAGTGTCTGCTGACTTCAACATCAGCTCTCTGATGTCCTCTATTACCTCATCCAGCTGCTCCAGTGGCTGGTCCTGTCGTTGCAGTCTCCTCAGCTGCAAATTTTTTTGGCCATTGGGCAGATCATCATGATCTCCCAGGCTTCCTTCATCCATTTCCAACTTCACCTGTTGGATGTGTGCACCCTGCACTTTTACCCTCTCTTCCAGAGTCTCAATCTGTTGCCATAGATCAGATAACAAATGTTGTCTGCCCCTTCTTCCTCTATTTCTGCAACCTCCTCTGTTGCATTGTTTTCATCTTCATGGATGAAAATGTTGAGCCATTCCTCAGAATGCTCACTGTCTTTATCTTCTCCTTCGGCTGTCAGCTCCAATGCTACAGCTTCCTTCTTTTCAGCTCCCTCGCTGAATATGCTGAGACACTCCTCAGAATACTCATCATCCTTTTCATTCACTTCTGCTTGTATTTGGGCAGTTTCAAATACCTACTGTAATTCCTCCTTAACATTCATTATCAGTTGTGACTGTTCTGCTGCTGTTGCACCATCTACAACAGAATTTTCTGCCTCCTCCTGGGCAGATGGTAGGAATACTTGTATTCCCCCAATCATCAAAATATCATCCTGATCTTTCACCTCTGTCAGCTGCATCTGCTGATCTAAATTCACCTGCTCATCCCTGCCCAACTGGCAATATGGGACGCTTCTGCTGCTTCCCTGGTAGACTTTGAGATCAACCGATCCCATTTTCATCAGCACCCAATGCTAATTTGAACTCTCCTCTGAGCCCATGAGATCTTCAGATGGTGCCAAATTCTCATCTCTGCCCACCTGAAAGTTCAATATGCTTCCGCTGCCCTCCTGGCAGACTTCGAGATCCCTCAACAATATCTGTTCATTGCCCAGCTGGCAATGCGAAATTCCCTCGTTGTCCTCCTGATAGTCCATGAGATCTTCAACCGACCTCATCGCGCTGCCCTCTTGGCAATCTGGAATTTCTTTTGTTCTGCCTACCTGGCAGTGCTTGATATCATCAGCCGATCTCATCTCTGTTCCCTTGCCCATCTGGCAATTTGGAAACCTTCCACTACCCTCCTGGTAGTCTATGAGATCCCGCAGCGATCTTTGATCATTCTCCTCACTGAGAATGTCTCCAACCTCTGGTTCACAGATGTAAACCATCTCCTCCTCTCCTATGGGTCTGAGGTTTTCAACATACCTCAGCCATCGTCTTAACAGCCTCTGCTTTCCCTTGATCATCATCTCCCTGACTGGCCATTTCACCTTTGGCGTCTTCATGGGCCATTCATATACCCATCTCAACTTTTTACTCTGCCGCATCTTCATTTCGAGCTCCTCCATTTCTCGCTTTATGTCAGGGAGTTCTTTATCCATTTCTGCTACGCTCTTCAGCTCTGACTTCTTCTTTTCAGCATGCTTATGGCCTTCAATAGCCATGGTACTGTTCCTGTCAGTCTTCTTGGAAAACCTGTTGTCACTCTGCATCATGAGCGCTCAGCTTCATCTCACAGTCCTACTCACTGTCTCTTCGACTGCTGCCTACCCACAAACAATCATCACAGAGTCCTCAGCAACTCTGTCTTCTTCCATCCCCTCTTTTCTCCTCTTGCCTGAAATATACAGACAAGATATCAACGCTGATACCACTTGATGTGAGTATCAGAGTGCTTCTCTTTTTCTCCTCTTCTTGCTTCTTCCTACCTGAAATATACATACAAGAAATTCAGCTCTGATACCACTCTGGTGCAAGCAAGACTGATCCTCGACTCACCCGCTCTCAGGATCGTTCAAAATCCCTTATCTTCGAGCCGAAGAGGCTGTTTAGATTCCTCCGGATGGAATCCTTTGCTAAAACTCGACCCAGTCCACAGGTCCTTTTGACTTCCCTCACGGCCTCTGCATAAACCGTGACCTTTTCCCAACTCTGTATCGGGATTTCGGGGTTCCTACTATCGAGATTCACAGTCCTCTCGAATCCCCGATTACCGATGACTCCTTTTCACGTACTAGCCTGTCGGCTAGGTTCCCACTCATATGGCCAAATCCCCATGATCGTGGCCCAACCTTCCATCGGGGTTTCTCCTATCGGGTTTTCGGACTTTTCGCTGTCGAGAATCACAACACTTTCCAACTCCCGATCTCCGATTCTACGATGAGCTCCTGCTCACAAATACGCGCCCCTTCTACCTGGCTCTTGGTCCATATGACCATTACCCCACGACCTTGGTCTTACCACTCCATCGGAGTTTTGGCACTTTTGATGTCAAAGCGCACATGTCCTTAGGACTCCCAATATACCGATTTTCAATACGCCTCAACCCTCCTAGCTAAGTCCTGATCCACATGTCCATCACCCGTGTGATCGCAGTTAAACTCCCCATCGGAGTTTCCGGGTTCGCGGTTCCAAAATGCACGAACTCCTTGTGCACGGGATCTCCGATTTGCTGATCCCCGATGTACAAAGTCTCCACACGCTAGCCCTCCTGGATCAGCTCCTGGTCCTTGTGACCAATCCTCACGACCGCAGTTTTACCTCGTTGGGGTTTCGGACCTTTCGGCGTCAAAATACACAAGTCCCCGGGAATTGCGATATGTCGAATCCTGATTCCGCCTGCCACCTGTCCTTTTCTCGCGTGACCTCCCCTGTGGCCCCACTTCCGTTACGATCGGGAAATCGTGTTTTGTGATTCTGCAATGCACAAAACCTTTGTGCCCGGGATCTCCGATGCCCCGATTCTCGATATGCCGTTAGATGGTCTCCCTGTCGGGCTTTTCCCCGGTGCGCTGATGATTGCCACGTGTCCTCCTAGATGGACGATCCCGATTACGTCGAAATTTCGAGACTTCCAATGTCCCATTCCCCTTGTCCTCAGGAACTCCGATTTCCCGATGGTTGCTTATGCCGACGGGCGCTTGATCTCCGACGCCTGTCCTTCAGATGGACGGCTCTGATTTTGTCGGCGTTTCGCGACTTGCGACGTCACGATTCTCTTGCCTCAAGAACTCTGATTCTCCGATGCGCCAAAACACCGATGGCGCTTGATGTCCGCCGTGTGTCCTTGTTAACGGAAAATCCAAATCTCGTCGGGATTTCGCGGTTGTCGATGTCCCGATTCACACGACCTCGGGAATTCCGATTTCCCGATGGCTGATATCCCGATGATTCCACCCCTGTCGGGATTCCTCCTCCTATCTCTTGAGGACTTAACCTCCGTGCAACTTTTCCAGATCCGATGACTGTCGGGTATCTGTCCCAGATCTAACAGACCAGATCAAATATCCTCTGTGCACGCTCCTTCTGAGGCTAAACGTCATGCACCTTCTCCCAATCTGATGGCTGACGGGGTTTCTAAGTTAAGATCCGACGGTTGTCGGTCCCTTTCTCTTGCGTGCTCCTCCTTGGGTGCTTCCTGGCCGTGAACACCAATTGTTCAGATCTGTTCTCCTACCGATCTGACGGTCGATGTTGCTCTTCCTAAACTTCGTGCGCTTTCTTCCTTCCCTTGGAAGAATTCTCAAAGATTCAAAAGGTCTCAGCCTATGCTTCCTTTCCCTCTGCGGCTCTACAACCTTGAGCCTCGCTGCATGTTCTTCATGACACTATTCCTTCTGAGATTGTTCTCCTCGAATCCTTAAAGGATTTCGATGTCTTCTCTCCTGCAGAGTCTTCTCATGCACACAGTGTGCTATCTCTTCTGAGCTTCCGTAACACTTAGATCCCTTGGGGATTTTACCTTTCTTCCCTTCTCCTGCAGATGGAGAATATAATGTCTTCCTGTCGCTCTGTTTTCTCAAGCAACCTCTTGCCGAGACTCTCTGGGTGTTCCACAACCCAGTGAAGGTCCTTCAGTGGACTCTTCCTTAAACCCAGAACTCAAAGAGAGTTCTCTTCACTTCCTGTGCCTGCTTGCACACATTCTCGACGCCCTCCTGGCAGAGTGTCTTCTCTTCCACAGAACACTCCAGTGGTTCTGTCTTCTTGTGTGCCTATGCACCTGCTCAATGACCCTCTGGCAGAGCTCTCCTAGAATCCTCAGTGATTCTGCTTCTCCTTAAGAACTCACAACAGAGTTCTTCTACAACGCAACCCGTGCGTATGCTTAATGCCCGCTTGGCAGAGCTCCTACAGAAATCACAGCTAAGTTCTGTCTGCAACTGTGCCTTAGATACATAGCCTTACCTCCTGATGTGTTCAATAACCTCATAGGTCTTCTTCCTGAGTTGTTGACTTTAGTCCCGTGCCTCAGCACATCTTTTTCTGACTCCTCAGAGGTCAGAAGTGCATCCTCTGTGCACGGCTCTCAAAACCTCACCGTTCTATCACACCCTACTGGTATGAAGCCTCAAAGACCTTCAACCTTGAAATCAACACAACTCTCTGCAAACATACAACCACAACATATATTTACAGAATAAAGGGAACACACACAGCCATCCACTCAACATAGAACATGTGCAGGAAAAACTGTTGTTTGTATTAAAAATGGCAAAATGCCTGTATCTTTACAATGGTGTTCCTGAGCTCACTCGTCTCTACAACTCAACCATTACAACAACTCTACCTATTCAAAATGAGGTCTAAAATCTCTTTTACCTGAGGGGCTCTTAGCGCTTCCCTCCAGTTTCACCTACCCTATTCAATTACAATCAATGGCTGTCTAGTCTGCTATCCAGAACTAGATCTCAGCCGATCTAGCATTAAAATCCGATCCCATCTAACGCCTGCTCAAAGGCACGGCTTCCATGGCTCACCATCCTAAGCACATTAAATTTACATTGAATTTCAAATTCAAATGAGACTGCACCTCCCTTCAGCTTTGAATACATGCGCGCTGACGTGGCTGGCTGGCTGCATGGAGAGATGCTACTGCATCATGGTGCAAGGGAGGATTGTAGTCCTCTAAATTCTAGTTGGTGCTAGAAGATATTTTGGGAGTTGGTGCTTCCATCTAGTTGGTGCTAGAGAAACCTAGGAGTTGGTGCTTCCATCTAGTTGGTTCTAGAGAAATCTAAGATTTGGTGCTCTTTGCAAGTTGTATCTTGATATCAGAGGTTGTAGCCTTATATTTGAGTTGGTGCTCAAAGACTATGGTGTACATGGAATTTGGAGCTTGATTGACATCCTAAGAAGAAGAGGTTTTCTCCCTTTATGGGTTTCCTCATGAAAATAAGTGTCTCTAAGTATTCTGTGTGATTGATCAAATATTGTATATCTATGCATGTTAAGTTATCAGCAACACATTAAATAATAATCTAGAAAGATTCAAAAAAGAAAAGGAAAAGTTTCAAGATTATATATATATATATATATATATATATATATATATATATATATATATATATATATATATATATATATATATATATATATATATATATATATATATATANCTCTCAGTTATTTTTCCAACAAAATGTACATATGATGTCTTCCAGATTTGAAGCGTGCAATCCCCTTGGATGCTTATACTACCTGCAATATTATGTGCGATGTATTATGGATACTTGTCTGAATTAATTCCTTGTATACATAGCACATAATGTTGTGATCTAGATTATTCTCCTTTTGCACACTATGCCACAAGTTTACATATCTCGTTACTAAACATGGCTTCTTCACAACTCCCAAAAATTGAGTGTCCTTTGGTTCCCTCCAAGACACTAATGCTATCAGTATTAACATACAAGAGTAATGAAATTCCATACCCTTGTCTTGAGATTCCTTGAAATCTATCAAGAATTTGTGTTATAACCCTAAATTTCACCATACATGCATACCTAGAATTAAGCCATATTACTTTTTATTTTTGCCAAACCATCACTGAGAAAATCTTCTTAAAAACACTATTTTTGAAGATGTACGTGCTCTGCACTACTACTTCCCACGTATGTATGATAGTTTCACCACTACTGCCTATGTACGCATGCTAGATACACCATTACAGCCCGCGTATGCCCACAAAAGTTGAAAAACTTAAAAGGTTGCAAGGAATTCATTGAGATTACTAGCTATTGGGTTCTTTTCCAACTGTCCCACTACCTATAGCCCGTCACCCAACTGAATAACCATCCTTTTTTCATACAAAAGGACATTTTGGGTCTCATTCCAATAATAATCACAAGAATAGTGAAACTATGCCCGTTTCACATCCCCTCCTTACCCCAAGAATTTGCAACCACCTTGTGATGTTTGAGCCAGAATTCCCTATTCTTGCCATTTTCCTCATTCATAAGCTTATTCCTTTTCCCTAGAGAGAAGTGTGAGAGGAGAAATATACATGGAAGCAGTTGGATCTTGGTGAAGAGGAGCCCATAATAGGTTCAAGGAGCAGTCGTTGATCTCATTGTAAGTAAATTTGTGAGATTAATATAAAGAAGCACTTTTTTTGTCCTGCCATATGATGTGTTCAATCTTTATGTTTGATTTACATTTTACTATGACATATAACCCACTAATTCATATATGAGATGATGTTTGTACTTTCTTGTTTGTCTTTTGGTGAATGCAAGTCAGCCTTGGGCAGAGACTTGTAGCCGAGGAGTAATTGAATGTAAGAGGATCGACACTGTACATGGAGTTTAAGGTATAGTTACCGAATCCTACTACTTTGTATTTCATGCATGAATGTGGGGTATAGTCAGGGTAGTTATAAAAATTAGGAGACTTTAAATGGTTATATATGCCTAGATGTTGAACCCTAGTGTAGTCCATAAGGGGGTTTTCCTGCTATAGCAAAATTGGCGACCATACTGGGAAACTCTAGGGTTTTTATGGGATATTTTTGGGTGTTTTAATTGGTTTGATTACCTTTTTTGAGTTTTTTGTAAGTTTCTGAGTATTTAAGGGATTTTGGTCTTCCATACCAGTACTCCCTACCTTGTTAGCTTGACTGGTAGTTTTATTTTTGAGAAGTTACAGAGTTGTACGTGGCTTGTAGTGGGTCTGCCCACATACATACGCACCCTACTTTGGACAACCCACGTACATACGTAGGCTTCTTAAGTGTCAGTAGCGTGCCTGTGTCAGGAAATGTTTTTCCTTAAGAAGAGGCAGTCAACCTCTTCCCTATTTGAAGTCACACTTCTAAGGGGTTTCTTCATCTAGTACTGGTCTCTATTGTTACAGTCCTTAGCATGGGTTTGATGTCAGTTTCTTTATCTTTTAGAGATTTATTGTGTTTTCTTTGAAAGGGTTTTTAGACGAGTCTACGAGTCTTTTCTGATTAGCCTACTTAGTATCATCAGTGACTCCCTGCGATCTCAAGTGAACTAGAAGTTAGTTTTTGGTCTTGTCTTGTCTTCACTTTTTTTCTTTTTCTTTCTTTAGAAGAAAAGAAAAAGAGTTCACTTTCAAGTTTCTTATTTTGAAGCATAAACAAAAATAAAATAAAAAGATTTTCATTTCGTTGTTTGGTTAAGTAGTTAGGTTAGTTGTCTTTTCAAGAGAAAGAGTTCTTTTCTTTAAGTTCTTTACTGAATACTTAGAAATTTAAGTAGCTCGTAGTCGAGCGAAATTTGGTTTTAGGTTTTTCTTTTAAAAGATCTTAGAAAAAGTAGTTACGAAAATTTGGTTAAAGAGTTTAAAATTGCAAATCTTTATTTGTCAAAAGAAGTAATTTTTCTTCCATTATTCGTTCTTCTCTTTCGTCTCTTAAAAAATACTACTAGTTTCATTTTCGTTCCTTTGACTTAAGACAAACCACTTAAAAATTAACTCTTAAGTAAAATTAATTAGACTTTATGTTTGTAGGGTCCATCAACTAGTCTAGGCTAGAACCTTGATTTAGGTTGGAGAGGAAACTCTTCAAGGCTATAAAACAAACATAGGAGTCTGTGTTAGGGAGTGTAAAAAGTCCAGTAATGTGGAAATTATCCGGGACCCCCCTCTAACACAGGAGCTAAACATGAGGTTTCCTATGGAAAGGTAGAGGAGATAACCCCTCCAATGCCGGATCAAGCGTAGTGGGGAACACATATAGAGGACTTTTCTTGGTATTTCGTTGATCGCATTTGCCATGGAGCTTCGTGTGTCTCAAATCTATTTGAAGTCCTCAGTCGTCTTCTAGAACACTTTCTTTTGATAAACTCGATAGGTTTTAGGCTTGATAACCTGCTCATTATGGTCCACTCGAGTGTCAACTGTACCTGCCTAGTAATTGTTCATGAGTTGGCAACCTAGCTTCTTTTATTTTAGGGACTTACACAAGTGATTCCGGGGGTATACTGCGATACCTAAGGCAGACATCAGGCCATGCTTTGCAGAGTATACCTGGAGGGCATACTGGAAGATCAAGAGCCCCGATGATCGCGAAGGCTTTTGAGCCTGCCGCCGGTTAACTTGGAGCCACCACCACCACCGCGAAGGTGAAGACTTGACCAACAATGGTCATTTGAGGCCACCGGGCTAGAAGAAACTGTGCCAGAGCCAACTCTAAGAGGAGAACACTTGTACCCAGAGGAACCGACTATTTATAACCTTGGAGTAGAAGCCCTCAGTCCATATAACTCTTCAATCACTGACTTGTTGGTTTCCATCGCGGTTCAAGTTGTCCCCCCAAGGGTAACACATCATGAGCTTCAGATAATTCTATAAGAAGCGATGGAAGAAAATGCTACTACTTCATCAAGGACTCCTCATAATCCCTCTACGGCTACCACCACTGGGGGCATTATGCCTCGTAACTCACCTTCACATGTTCGAACCACTATGGTCTCGACCGCCTCTACTTTGAGCAGCGGTCTGATTCTGTCTATGGCAACGATCATTGCACCGTTCACATAGAGTGCGACGGGTCCTCTATTTTCATACAGGATACCCAGTTTTGATACGAACTCGGTCCTCACCTACTCCACCCTACAAACTATGGGTTTGGGGGTAGGGAGCTCAAACTCTCTTCTACAAGGGCCCATGGGGGTCACCTCCACCCCCTATAATTATTTCCCTTATGATGAAGGTCACATACCTCCTTCGTCCCCCTTTCTCAGCAGTGCTTCTCAATAGCCCGCCTAGCCGAACATGAAGTACAACTTGTTTGGAGCAGGTAGTCAAGGACCTTCTTCCAATGCCATGCCGGTGGATTCTTTTTCATTCTCTTTGTTTGACACATTTGGTAACAACGCATTCTCGTCAGCTTCTGTATCGGTCAGGGGAAACACTGGTTTTGGATCAAAAAATTCTATGTAGGGTATTATTCCTGAACAAGAGGAAAACACTTATCAAGGACCCTGGAATCTGTGGCATGGATCAATCATCCGAAGACGCAGGTAGCCCATGTTTCACTCTCTATCATTTGGAGATGCCACCTTCTCACTCATTAATTTCCCATCTCGATAGACTGGGTTTGAACTCTTTATCATGTTGATACCCCACCTCACCCATCGGATGGATGAGTGACTTCGTACCTTTTCTTTATGAATTTACCATCTGAGAAAATCTAGAAGCAAGGCAAACCATTGAACTAGCCTCAGGGATGTTGATCGGGGGCAATCCCTTCCATGTTCAATGGAACCCCGGGCAAGGCTTTGTACCTATTCCCATCGGATCGACAGGGGGCAACCCTTTCCAGAACCTTTGGAACACAGCATCAGGAGCAATCCCTTCCCATCCCTCAACCACCTACTATGAGAGTCAGTGGATGACATCTCAACAAGCGCAGTATCTGAATGCTAGCGTTGGCCATGGTTTTTACCAGAACCTGGGCCAACAACCTAACTTTTCCTAGAAACCTGGTGCCAGCCAAATTATAGGTTCCTTTCCTCCTGTACATACTCAATAACCCAAGCTATCGTTTCTGGAAACTTTGCATTTTCCAGACTTGTCAAGATTGTTAAACGACCCAATATGTCACGATCCGCGTTGGCCTCCCATGCCGACAAAGTTTCCCTCAGACACAAGGGCTAAACATGAGGTTTCCTATGGAAAGGTAGAGGAGATAACCCCTCCAATTCCGGATCAAACATGGTGGGGAACACATATAGAGGACTTGTCTTGGGATTCCGTTGATTGCATTTTCCATGGAGCTTCGTGTGTCTCAAATCTATTCGAAGTCCTCAGTCGTCTTCTAGAACACTTTATTTTGATAAACTCGATAGGTTTTAGGCTTGATAACCTGCTCATTATGGTCCACTCGAGTGTCAACTGTACCTGCCTAGTAATTGTTCATGAGTTGGCAACCTAGCTTCTTTTATTTTAGGGACTGATATAGGTGATTGCGGGGGTATACTGCAGTACCTAAGGCAGACATCAGGCCATGCTTTGCAGAGTATACTTGGAGGGAATACTGGAAGATCAAGAGCCCCGTTGATCGCGAAGGCTTTTGGGCCTGTTGTCGGTTAACTTGGAGCCACCACCACCACCGCGAAGGTCAACACTTGACCAACAATGGTCATTTGAGGCCACCAGGCTAGAGGAAACTGTGCCAGAGCCAACTCCGAGAGGAGAACACTCGTACCGAGAGGAACTGACTATTTATAACCTTGGAGCAGAAGCCCTCAGTCCATATAACTCTCCGATCACTGACTTGTTGGTGTCCATCATGGTTCAAGTTGTCCCCCCAAGGGTAACACATCACGAGCTTCAGATAATTCTATAAGAAGTGATGGAAGAAAATGATACTACTTCATCAGGGACTCCTCATACTCCCTCTATGGCTACCACCACTGGGGGCGTTATTCCTCATAACTCACCTTCACATGTTCAGACCACTATGGTCTCGACCGCCTCTACTTCGAGCAACGGTCTGATTTTGTCTATGGAAACGATCATTGCACCGTTCACATAGAGTGCGACGGGTCCTCTATTTTCATACAGGATGCCCAGTTTTGATATGAACTCGGTCCTCACCTACTCCACCCTACAAACCATGGGTTTGGGGGTAGGGAGCTCGAACGCTCTTCTGCAAGGGCCCATGGGGGTCACCTCCACCCCCTATAATTCTTTCCCTTAAGACTAAGGTCACATGCCTCCTTCGTCCCCCTTGCTCAGTGGTCCTTCTCAATAGCCCACCTAACCGAACATGAAGTACAAATTGTTCGTAGTAGGTAGTCAAGGAACTTCTTCCAATGCCACGCTGATGGATTCTTTTTCATTCTCTTTGTTCGACACATTTGGTAACAATGCATTCTCTTCAACTTCTGTATCGGTCAGGGGAAAACCTCGTTTTGGATCAAAAATTCCTATGTAGGGTATTATTCCTGAACAGGGGGAAAACACTTATCAAGGACCCTGTAATTTGTGGCATGGATCAATCATCCAAAGACGCAGGTAGCCCACGTTTCACTCTCTATCATTTGGAGACGCCACCTTCTCACTCATTAATTTCCCATCTCGATAGACTGGGTTTGAACTCTTTATCATATTGATACCCCACCTCACCCATCGGATGGATGAGAAACTTTGTACCCTTGCTTTATGAATTTACCATCTGAGTAAAGCCAGAAGCAAGGCCAACCATTGAACCAGCCTCAGGGATGCTGATCGGAGGCAATCCCTTCCATGGTCAATGGAACCCCGGGAAAGGCTTTGTACCTATTCCCATCGGATCGACAGGGGGCAACCCTTTCCAAAACCTTTGGAACACAGCATAAGGAGCAATCCCTTCCCATCCCTCAACCACCTACTATGAGAGTCAGCCGATGACATCTCAACAAGTGCAGTATCTGAATGCTACCTTTGGCCATGGTTTTTACCAGAACCTGGGCCAACAACCTAACTTTTCCTAGAAACCTGGTGCCAGCCAAATTAGAGGTTCCTTTCCTCCTGTACATACTCAACAACCCAAGCTATCGTTTTTGGAAACGTTGTATTTTCCAGACTTGTCAATATTGTTAAATGACCCAATATGTCATGATCCACGTTGGCCTCCCATGCCGACAAATTTTCCCTCAGACACAGGGGCTAAACATGAGGTTTCCTACCGAAAGGTAGAGGAGATAACCCCTCCAATGTCGGATCAAGCGTAGTGGGGAACACATATAGAGGACTTGTCTTGGGATTCCATTGATCGCATTTGCCATGGAGCTTCGTGTGTCTCAAATCTATTCAAAGTCCTCAATCGTCTTCTAGAACACTTTATTTTGATAAACTCGATAGGTTTCGGGCTTGATAACCTGCTCATTATGGTCCACTCGAGTGTCAACTATACCTGCTTAGTAATTGTTCATGAGTTGGAAACCTAGCTGATTTTATTTTAGGGACTTACACAGGTGATTGTGGGGGTATACTGTGATACCTAAGGTAGACATCAGGCCATGATTTGCAAAGTATACTTGGAGGGAATACTAGAAGATCAAGAGCCCTGCTGATCGCGAAGGCTTTTGGGCCTACCGCTGGTTAACTTGGAGCCACCACCACCACCGCGAAGGTGAAGACTTGACCAACAATGGTCATTTGAGGCAACTAAGCTAGAAGAAACTGTGCCAGAGCCAACTCCGAGAGGAGAACACTTGTACCGAGAGGAACCGACTAATTATAACCTTGGAGCAGAAGCCCTCAGTCCATATAACTCTCCGATCGCTGACTTGTTGGTGTCCATCGTGGTTCAAGTTTTCCCCCCAAGGGTAACACATCACGAGCTTCAGATAATTCTATAAGAAGCGATGGAAGAAAATGCTACTACTTCATCAAGGACTCCTCATACTCCCTCTATGACTACCACCACTGGGGGCGTTATGCCTCGTAACTCACCTTCACATGTTCAGACCACTATGGTCTCGACCGCCTCTACTTTGAGGAGTGGTCTAATTCTGTCTATGGCAGCGATCATTGCACCATTCACATAGAGTGCGACAGGTCCTCTATTTTCATAAAGGATGCCCAGTTTTGATACGAACTCGGTCCTCACCTTCTCCACCCTACAAACCATGGGTTTGAGGGTAGGGAGCTCAAATTCTCTTCTGCAAGGGCCCATGGGGGTCACCTCCACCCCCTATAATTCTTTCCCTTATGATGAAGGTCACATACCTCCTTCGTCCCCCTTGCTCAGCGGTGCTTCTCAATAGCCTGCCTAGCCGAACATGAAGTACAACTTGTTCGTAGCAGGTAGTCAAGGACCTTCTTCCAATGCCATGCCGGTGGATTATTTTTCATTCTCTTTGTTCGACACATTGTGTAACAACGCATTCTTGTCAGCTTCTGTATCGGTCAGGGGAAACCCTAGTTTATGATCGAAAAATCCTATGTAGGGTATTATTCCTGAACAGGGGGAAAACACTTATCAAGGAGCCTAGAATCTGTGGCATGGATCAATCATCCGAAGACGCAGGTAGCCCACGTTTCACTCTCTATCATTTGGATATGCCACCTTCTCACTCATTAATTTCCCATCTCGATAGACTGGGTTTGAACTCTTTATCATCTTGATACCCCACCTCACCCATCGGATGGATGAGCGACTTCATACCTTTGCTTTTTCTTTATGAATTTACCATCTGAGTAAAGCCAGAAGCAAGGCCAACCATTGAACCAACCTCAGGGATGCTAATCAGGGGAAATCCCTTCCATGGTCAATGGAACCCCAAGCAAGGCTTTGTACCTATTCCGATCAGATCGACAGGGAGAAACCCTTTCCAGAACCTTTCAAACACAGCATCAGGAGCAATCCCTTCCCATCCCTCAACCACCTACTATGAGAGTCAGACGATGACATCTCAACAAGCGCAGTATCTGAATGCTAGCCTTGGCCATGGTTTTTACCAAAACCTGGGCCAACAACCTAACTTTTCCTAGAAACATGGTGCCAGCCAAATTATAGGTTCCTTTCCTCCTGTACATACTCAACAACCCAAGCTATCCTTTCTGGAAACGTTGCATTTTCCAGACTTGTCAAGATTGTTAAACGACCCAATATGTCACAATCCGCGTTGGCCTCCCATGCCGACAAAGTTTCCCTCAGACATTCCTAAGTTCGAAGGTAAGCCTGACAAACATCCAGGTGATCATGTGACCACGTTTCACCTATGGTGCTCGTCCAACTCTTTGAGAGATGAATCTGTTCAGTTGCGTCTTTTTCAACGCACTCTTATCGGGAGTGCCACGAAATGGTACATCAAGCTCGACCGCTCAAGATACTCTACTTTTGGTGAATTGTCAATGGTTTTGTTAAACCATTTTCAATTACCTGTGAGATATGATGCCAACACTGAACTGGTTTCCAACTTTGAGCAAATGAAGGATGATCATATCTTGGATCACATCCGAGAATGGTGGTGCCAGAAAAGTTTGATAAAAGTATTAGTTCCACCAGCATTCCTGCTGGAATGGTTCCTTAAGTCTTTGGTACTCCAGTTATCCAAGGGTGTAGCAACGTTGGGAGTCTTTTTAGAGGAGGAGGTGATAATGAGTTCTCAACAACTTGAACTAATATACTCTCAGTCTAGTTTACCTTACAAGGTTTTTCCAGATGCGCCATGGTCTATACTTGACAAGACCAGACACGATTGTGGACCACATGTCGATGGCATCGTTGGTTCAGCACAAAGAGAAGCCCACTCATCATTTGTCGAATCAATTGCAACACTTTTCGACATAGCAGACAGTGGCCACCCCAACCACTGGTTTAGTTTCTCCCCCTAATCAAATGTTGGATGTACACAGTGTGCAATCGACGAGCCCGAAGGCCAACCAACAGGATGACGGAAGGAAGAAACAACAAAAGAAGGGTAAGGGTGATAAGAAACCCACCAATAATATTGGTGGGGGAAACATAGAGAAAAATAATTTGAAGTATCTCTGTAACCTTTGTGTCGAAGACCACCTGACTCACCTGTGCCCTCGTCTTGTGGAGGCCCAAAAGTTATTGGCACAAAAACAACCTATTGTGTTAACGAACCCATTTCCACATTGGAAAAATTTGACTCAAGCCTCTTTGAGCGCGGATGGGGGCAGTCAAGGACCCTCTCCATCTTCTAGTAACCCCTCGGTTGTGAATGCTTATATTTTGAAGGGTGACACTCACATAGCTACTATGGAAAACTATGACGGAATTCCAATCACTATTGAAAAGGGTAAAGAAGATGAGAACCCATATGTTCCTCTCCATATCGAGTGAACGATGGGAGAAACAATGACATGCATCCCGAAAGGGGCGTTTAAGAAGGATTCACACAATCCAAACATGAGGTTCGCCCAAAATTACTCTGTGGTGGAGGATTTTTCACAAACCCCTTGCGCGATGTCTACTTTGGAGGTCCTCTAGAGCTGCCCTTCACAAAGAAAGGCTCTTATAGCCTCCTTAGGATCCGATGAGATCTATAATCTAGGAACGATCATGCTTGATACGACCGACCTGAAGCCTCATCTCCCAAACCACGTTGTGTTTCAGATAGTAGTGTCTCACCCCATGAAATATTTTACTCAAAACATTTTTTGCACGATGGTTGATGAAGCTTCCTCGACATGCATGATGTCATTGGTGTGTTGGAAGGCCATTGGCCAACCCATTTTGTCTCTGTCACCTACTCTCCTTACTACATTAGATGGTCATTCTTTAAGACCACATGGAATCATCCCTTATTTCTCCATAAAGTTGGGAGGGAAGACCGTGTGCATTGAGGTTGAAGTGGTTGATGTGCCTCTGGACTACAACCTCCCATTAAGAAGGATTTGGACATATTCCATGCATGTAGTGGTTGCCACTGTTTTTTGGGTCTTGTTGTTTCCACATGAAGGATGAATCGTGAACATTGATCAATTATCCTTCTCCAGGCCCGACCCTTCATCGGGGGCATCCACGGTCCCAAATATTGATAACCCACAACCCGACATCGTTAATGTGGGGGTTGGTTTGTGCCCACATCTCATGGGCACTTTTTATTACCCTCCTCCATCCAATGATGTCAGGATGATATCGGTTGTCCCTGACTAGCCTAAGGCTGAGATTTTTCAAGTGTCATCATTCCGTACGAATTACTTTAACGATATGTGGAATGTTCCTTCCTCATCAGCCACGATGGAAGGGATAAGGCACCATGGCATGTCCATTCCATTTTCCACGACAGAAGTTGCATACTCCATTGTCCAACAAGCTTTGATCGACCCCAATCTGACTCCTACACCATAGTTAGATCCATTTCTTGAGCCTATTTGGGCTCAAGGTTCCCTTGCCACCACCAATTCTTTAGACTTGGTATTTCCCTTTGAAGAGGCTATTTTATAGGCATTGACTGATCTGGATAGACCCTAGGACGATATCCATCATAGATCATATTTTCTCCCAGATTTAGGAAGAATAGAGGCAGGAGAATTCGTATTGACTATGACTAGAGATAGTCCTTGTCCTATTCATCCTCTGCCTACGCACACGTTTTATGCCGAGGGTAATATGGAAACCATCAAAGAAATGATACCTATTCACATCTCCATAAACCATGGAATCGTGGAGAATGTATTCGTCAAAGTGGATTTCTCCCCCAAGGAGATTCAAATCCACACAAATTTATTTAAATAATTCCCTGATGTTTTTGCCTGGTCTTATGAGGAAATGCTAGGCATTGATCCAATAATCATTGAACATGAAATAACAACTTATCCTGACGCAAAAACGATCTGATAGAAGCTTCGTCCAATCAATCCTCAGAAAGAGACAGTTATTAAGGTTGAAGTAGAGAAACTGCTCAAAGTTGGTTTCATCTACGTTGTTCAGTTGAATCAATGGGTGTCAAATCGTGTTCCAGTCAACAAAAAGAAGGGAACGATTTGCATATGTATGGACTTCAGTGATTTGAACAAGGCCTATCCAAAGGATAATTTCCCCACCCCATTCATTGACTAGATCGTCGATGAGTGTGAAGGTTGTGAGGTATTTTCTTTCATGGATGGTTTTTGGGGTTACAATCAGATAGAGATTAAACTCGAAGATCAGCATAAAACAACTTTTATCTGTCCATGGGGTACATTTTCTTATCTAAAGATGCCTTTTGGCTTGAACAATGTTGGAGCCACTTTTCAGCGGACCATGTCTTTTGATTTCCATGAAATAAGACATATATTTGAGGCTTATCTCAATGATTTAGCATCACGATCGCATAAGAGAGTTGATCATCCCTTGCACCTCCAAATTATCTTTGAGCGATGTCGGTACTATTGGATTCACTTGAATCCAAACAAGTGAAATTTTTGTATGACGTTGGGTCATCTACTAGGTTTCATAGTGTTGAAAATAGGGATCATGGTCGATCCTCTAAAGGTGGAGGTGATAGTTCAATTGCCTCCCCCATGCACAGTCCCACAACTTCAAATCTTACAGGGTAAAGTGAATTTTCTTTGGCATTTTATCACAAACTATGTCGAGATCACAAAAAGGTTTATGTTTCTACTGAAGAAGGGCGTTCCTTTCCATTGGGATGAAGCTGCTCAACACTCCTTCATAGCATTGAAATGCACCCTCACGTTTTCCTCTCTTCTCTAGCCTCCCAATTATAATAAATATTCTTATTGTACTTGACCGCTGTAGAGTCGACCATCGGTATGGTCATGGTTCAAGAGGACGATATTCTTGAAGAGCATGTGATTTATTACCTGAGTTAAGGCCTGGTTGGACTAGAAATCAACAACTTCCACATTGAGAAGCTAGCATTGGAAGTACTGCATGTTGTCCTGCAGTTCCGTCATTATATTATTCTTTGTAAGACTGTTACACGTCAATATTACTCAACTGGATATGTGTCGCATATTCCTCTCAACTATCGTAAGTGTCGCGTGTTCCTTACAACTATCGCAAGTGTCGCATGTTGTTCACAAGTGTCACAAAAATCAAACAAATCATACTTCCATGATGACGACACTAAGGAGGCACTTAGAATACCTTAGACACTTGATTTGGAGAAGGGAAAATGATTAACTGAAGTCAAGTAACTCTTATCACCTAAAAGGATCCCTTAAAACAAGATTTTGAAGGAGAGCGCTCCCCTATGGCATCCTTAGGAGCATTGGCGCTCCCCCACAAGCTATTGGGGAGTGTTATAACCTCAAACCACCTCTCTGAAGGAGTGCTATCCATACTTAGAGTGTTGGCGCTCCCCTTGATCCTCCTAGGGAGCGTTATAGCGCCCTGATTCCCCTTTTGAGGGAGCACTATCTAATTTGAGGCAGTGGTTGGCCCGTTGAGGAGAATAAGGGGAGGATCTCTCAAGTTTAGAAGGCAGTTGCATTCAAATTCTTGGTGTCATCAGGAGATCCTTGATCTAAGGAGGGGATTCCTCAACTTATTCTAAAGATAACTCAAGAGGTTAAGCTTCTCTTAACCTATATAAGTAGGCTCTATGATGGTGAAAAGGGGGAAGAATTGCTTGCATGAAACCTATGATCTCATAGGAAACACACAGTGAACCAGAGGAGAGTAATCATCGAAGTTGCTGTCGTCTGGATCATGGATATTTCTAGCAGGGGTTAAGACAAAGGGGACTTGACAAAGTTGTCGCATTCGCATCTACGATTGTAAGTAACTGCTGTCACTGTTCTCATTAATATGGCATGCTTGGCCTGTTTCTTTCTAGTTTTTGTCTGATCTTACATGAACTTATCTCTAGTAGATAGATCTATTTTCAAGCTAATATCAATAGAGTAGGAAGTGGTCGTACTATTGTTTTGTCTACAGAGCTCGTCGAGGAGCGAAATCTTGGAGCTCAACTCAGAGCGTGCGGGGAAAAACATCGATAAAAAGGTACTTCTATTCTCCTTCCTCCTCATGTATTAGTTTGTATAGATTTGAAAGGAAGTTAGTGTCCATGTTAAGCACTTTCTGTCTTAGAGTTAAGAGTCTAGCTCTTTGAGGCAATCTACCTGTCCCCAGGGAGATCTTCCTACAACAAAGACCATCGTCATTGTCGTTGTGAATCCATTTCAATACGTGTTGACACAACACATCATCGGCGGAAATATCAGTAGATGGATAGTTATCCTCCATGAATATGACTTGGATTTTGTTTCAGCAAAATCTGAAAATCCGTTGGTCTTGAGGAATTTATATCGGAACTTCCGGTCAAGTCAGGTGATGTTACGCCTGAAGAATCACTGACTAAAGGAGATTGTTTTATTATTTCATCTTCAGAACCCTGGTATGGAGATATACTAGTCTATATTCAGACTTTGAAGTGCCCCGCCTCTACTTCTCATGATGAGCGTCAACGTATACGCCATCAAGCGAAGAAATATCTCATACTCGATGACACTCTGTATTGTCGAGGTGTATATTTCATCCTTCTCCAGTGTCTCATTCATGAAGAAGCGAAACTTGGGCTTAACAACTAACACACTAGATCATGTGGTGGCCATTTGTCTGGGTTGGCAACAACCCAAAATTTTCTACGAGCTGGTTACTATTGGCTGATGTTGATCAAATATTGTGTTGAATCGATCTAGAAGTGCCACCCATGTTAGATCTTCTCTCAGAATATGAGGACACACCTTGCTCCCATGTTTCCCGTCACTACTGTCGACCCCTTCACCAAGTGGGGAATTGATTATACTACATGTCACCCCCCTTCAACTAAGGGACATCGTTATATCATCGTATCAATAGAATACTTCACAAAGTGGGTCAAAGCTATGCCGACATTCAATAATGATGGAGAGAGAACAACTCTCTTTTTGTTCAATCAGATAATAGCAAGGTTTGGTATCCTGAAGGAGATTGTCACTGACCATGGCAGTCACTTTCAGAACAAAATGATGTTTGATTTAACATCAAATCCTAGATTGAGGCAAGAGCATTCACAACCTTACTACCCACAAGAGAATGGTCAGGTGGAAGTTGTGAATAAGTCTCTCAAGACCATTCTACAACGAACAATCAATTCGACCAAGTCAAATTGGCATTTGATGTTGTACTCGACATTGTGGGCCTACCAAACATCTATGAAGACTGCCACCAGTTTTTCACCTTTCCAACTTGTTTACAGGCTAGAAGCAGTCTTGCAAATAGAGTGCCAGATCCTATCTCTTATGTTGGCAGTACAGTTATTTCCAGACACTTCACCGCTTGAGGAATTCTTATTATATCTCGAGTAGCTTGATGAGCAATGACATGATACAACCTTGGATAATGAGTCTCACAAGAAAATATTCAAGTGTCAGTATGATCGGTCTGTTCATCCTCGTATTTTCTCTAAAAGCGACCTTGTCCTGGTCTATGACCAAGATAGGGATCCCCTGGGGGCATACAAGTTTAAACCCATGTGTTTCAGACTGTTCATTGTGAAGGAAGTATTAAAGAAGGGTTCTTATCATCTGGTTGAATTTGAGGGGAACAATTTGGCAGATCCTTGAAATGGTCTCTACCTCAAGAAGTGTTACTCATAGGTGGGTCTCCTTGGGTGACTTCTTGTACATATGTATAGTTCTTATACATTTGGTTTTTTTTGTCTTTTTGTGTTATGGACGTGTCGTTTTTGATGTCATATTTTTCACTATGGCAGATGTCAAGTGAATCAGAGGTATTTTTTGGGTTCACAGACAATGCTAGCTGACACACTTGAAGGCTTGCTTTCGCAGCTTGGGTGATGTTCACACCTCAAGGCTAGTTTCTATCTTCTGTAGGTATCTTTCTAGGTGATGCAACGAACAATGTCACCGAGTATAGTGAAGTAATAGAGTTTCTTCATGATGCTTTGTCGCATGGTATCTCTCACCTCCGAGTCTACTTATCTGAACAGTTGGTTGTGTCCTAATTAAATGTGGTTTACTGCGTTTATGATCCTACTCTACACCGATGATTCTTTGGGGTACGTCTCTTAGAATGATGTTTTCATTACATTACGTATATCCATGTTCCTAGGATATTGAATCAAATGACATATACTTATGGCCCTTGACCAATTTTTGGAAAACCTTGATCATGTTTGACCATTTTTATGACTTCGACAGGCTGGTCAAAGGCGGAGCACAAGGAAAAGCAGAGATCGCGGGATATCATACCATTTTTAGGGATTTTTGGGTTTAGCGTGTATGTAACGGGTATGGGATGTCGACCCACGGGTTTACCCATGTTTAGGCCCCTTTTGTAAAAGTATAAATAAGTAGCTTGGCGATGTGAGTAGGAGAGACTTATGTGTGTTGTGCTAAGTGCAAGTGATGTAAGTAGTTGGATCTATGTGATTGAGTTAGCTCTATGCCTACTATGTGTTGAGAACTTGCAGAGCTAAGTGCAAGTGATTGTAAGGAGGCTCTATGCTTGAACCTAGCTTAGGGAAGGAGGATCTAGCAAGGTGCGCGTGGATCTCCTATCCTATGCGGAGTTGGTTGGTGGCTTTGTGCATGTAAAGATGTTGATAGAAGACAATAAATAATATGAAGAGTTGGTGGACATAGCCCCACACTGGGGTGAACCACATATATCCTGTGTTGTGGTTGATTTGTGCATTATGGTTGTTATGTTATTGATGTAATTTATGCCTAGTTCTGTAATATAGGTTAGATGCATCTGATATAGTATCTTAGTGCTTAATGATGTGAATTAATGATAGATCTGATCTATTTCTATGTGCTGAGTGCTTGGATGTGTTAGATCTTATTGAATATTTTGCTACTCTGTAGTTAGGGTTTTCTCCTACGATGTGAATAAGGGTTAAATACTAATGAATGTTAACTGCTAAGTTCTCTGTTAAGTACTTTGATCACAGATATGTGTCCTAGCTAGGTTGTAGACACTTGAGCCCTGCAACCACCCCTGCCTCTACCTCGGGTGAGACTTCATCTTCTTCACAAGTGTTGCCGAAAGGGCCAGTAGTTAGGGTTTTGTTGGTGCGTTGTTGAAGCGTTGAACCCTAGGTATTCCCTGTGTGACAAAAAATGGTTATGTTTCCATTACCTAAAGCTATGATTGCTGGGAACTGAATAAAATAAATCTTTGTGCATAAATCTATTGCTTTAGTGCGCAGTATTCTACTTGAATTGCAAATCTCTATGCTAAGAAAGGAATCATATCTGAAGAAAAGAGGTAAGATCTTAAATCTCTGTGCTCTGAAAAAGGTAAGATAAGTGAAAATTTTTGTTTCAAAAGAATGAATCTAGGTATGTTTGATAAAAAATTTCCTAGTCTGAAATCTAGGGCACAGCTAGAAGAAAGAAGATTTGATATGAATATATCTGATAAGAGTAATGAAAGATATGTTATTCCTATGCATAGAAAGAATGCTTGGACTAAAAAATGGATGTAGGACCCTAGAAATATTTTGTTTGCAACTTAGTTATTGTGATCCTAGTGCGCAGTACAGGAAAGGTTGGGGATCATTTAAAAGAAAGAGAGGAGTAACTCTTTGTTATAGTTGTAGAAAGATGAGACATATTGCTAAGGAATTCCCTGGTAGAGGTCCTAGTTGTCTTTGTTGTAAATATATGGACCATGAAGTTTTGGATTTCCCTAGAATGGTTGCTAAAGTTGAAAATATGAATATGAGACAATAAAACCATGAGAAAGGCCAAGAGATTAAGGATTTGATAGAACCCTAGAAAGAATCAGAGACTGTATTATTGTAGATGAAAGAAACATTGAATGATCACAGAGACATCAACTTATCAAATATCTTAAAAGAGAAAGAATGCATAGAAACAAGAATAGGATACTTCGATATAGACTGTTTTCTGGATGAGGAAACACAGGTGAATATCATGACAGAAAGAACTTGGGAAATTTTGGGGAAGCCTGCTATGATTCCTTCATTGGGAGGAATAAGACTGTTTAAAGGAAAATTGATAAACCTATGTGGAATACTTACCTAGATAACTATGAGTGCTCATGGAACTTTGACATAGGAAGAATTCGAGGTCATTAAGTTTTTTGAGAACAACACCCCATTTTCTATTTTGATAGGAAAAACTCGGATTAAGAAAGATCAGATCTGCAGGAAAGAAGAAGAGGAAGATCTAGAATAGAAAAAGCAAGAACTAAGTGATTTCACGGCTCGAAGAATAACGCACTTACTAAAAGAACAAGAGGACAATTCGAAGCTACTAATTGCCAGAGACTAGACTGTTGAATTTTAAAGAACACAAGAAGACATGAAACACTTGTCGATACATGAGAGTAGAGCACCTAGTTCAGAAAGAGAAGAAGTAGTACCCTCAGAACCTTTGGAAGACCCTCAACAGTGCGAAGTTACTATGCCAAGGGGAGATAAGAAAAATAATGGAAAGAGGAACCCAGTGACTCAAATCACAGGGAAGAAATCTAGAAAGCTCAGCAAGAAGAAAGCAAAGTTAGAAAAATTGCAGGAAGTTCCAGAGAGGACTTCGTAGAAAGAAAGATTACGGAATTTGAACTTCATCGGAATAGAAGAACAACGAAGACTAGCACTTCACCACGATGAAGAAATATGATTGTTGGAGGCGTCCTGACAGTTAGAACAACGCTCCAGAATGACTAGAAACGTAGTTATGGCTAGAAAGATCACCATTGGACCATTGAGACCACACCATAATGGATGGAATCACACTGATGGAATCATTCTTTTCCGTTGGAGAAACCCGTTACGACATTTTCTATTTATCCCATCGAGCATTGCACCAAGAACAATTTTGTGAATTGTGAGTATCTGAACTCGTAGAGAATTCATTTTTATTGCATACTGCTTATTGAGGCTTCACCACCCATTCAATTACCGTGAGTATTTGTTCGCCTACCTGAGATATTCGGCCTCAAGCGTGCATTTTGGGTGAGCGCAGTGCAGTGGAAAAGCCCGTAGAAGAAGTTTTGATAGATCTCATGGCTAATAAGGTCATGTCCGTAGGTGCACAGGCTTCATCAATGGGAGGATTGCAAGCCTCTCCATCGACTGCATGTCGATTTACACCCTCTAGAACTGTGATAGAGAAACAGAGCAAGCATTGCGATGACTTGGTGAACTCGAAGCTCATCCCATCTATCCTGCCTGACTATATCCTGCCTCTAGTTGACATAGTTAGTCGTGAAAGTGTACCAATGGACTTCGACTACACATTGATCACTGCATACCTCCCGAAGGGGATACACGTAGTTGGACCACAATTAGGACAGATTATGACATTGAAGATCAGTGACTTCAACTTGGGTGATCACAAGAACTATGGCATGCTCGCCCCACATAAGTATTTGACCAAGACAACAGGGAAGAAGTCGAAGATCATCCCCTAGCCATGGACCATGGACATTGTGAGGTCCACCATCATGAACATAATGAAGATACTCCATTTTCAAAGGCATCAGGAGGTTAACGCATGAATTAAACTCCCATTGTATTGCTTCCATGAATTAAACTCTCGTTCTATCTATGGTTGGATAGACGCATCACCGTATATCTGGAGTTGATACATTGGATCATCGGATTAAGCATGAAAGGGCTAGACCCACAATAATTTTATCCAATGAAGGATGTAGATCGCACCCTGGCACAGCGAATCAAAGATAGCTATGGTGATGTTGAGAAGGGGAAGCGAGGTTACAAGGTAGCATCCATATAGAATGGCGTAGTGTGCCTAGCCTACCAGTTGATCATTGGTAAGCTAGTAATGAAGAACAAACCCACGCAGGTCACGGGGTTTGTTGTTGACCTCGCAGGAAAATGCATCGAAGGGATACAAATGAACTGGGCGAGATGCCTTGTAAACTAGTTAGAACAAGACTTCCACGAAGCTCAGGATCAGGGCTACAAGTTCCATTTTTGTTGGTTTCTGATCCTCATCATATTTATTGCTTAGGAGATGCCATAAGGCACGACCTTCCCTGAAATTGAGCCATCTGAACCACTAGCTGTGAAGTTCACTACGATCTGGTATTCAAGCGACATGAAAAAAATGGCAGTCAAAAGCGATGTTCCACACCTATTACCTACAACTGAAGAATGCTATTGAGTCTTTCCCTCATATGATGTCGAATACCCTGCATAGGTTCAGGACAATTGCGAAGTTCCATGTAGATAGACATTTTATTTATATTATTGCACGTGAAGATGAACATAAAGAAGAGATCCAATCCTACTATAAGCTCACAGAGGAGGACATGGAATAAATAACTAAGGAATGGCCTCCAAAATTCCTTATACCAGTAGAATAGACATAAATGTCCGACCCTGACCTCATCGACAGGCCTGTGGTCACTCGCGAAGAGTATGTTGCACCCAACAGTAGAAGAAGGAAGAAGAAGGAAGAGGTACAAGAAATAAAAAGCCCATCAGATTCACCTAGAGGAGGAGGTGATGACAAAGTAGACAAAGAAGAGGACAAAGGGGAAGAATACAAGCAGAATCAGGGAAAAGTAAAACCACCTAGGGATATCATTGATGAGGATCATACATCCAAGAAAATAAAGGTTTTCCCCACGAAACCTTCATCGCGGGAGAAGATAAAAGATAGTAAGCCCAAGTTGTAGACCGTGTTTACAGTGGATGACATCGAACTCATCATCGTTGTTGTATCAGATACCTCAGAAGATATTTTATAGCACAATGAAGAAAAATAGGAGACCATGTATGATTAGATTGAAGCAGAGATGAAAGGGGTACAACAAGCCCTCTACTCCATCCACTCAGTGTCTACTATGCCATAGTCATCAAAAGGAACAGATTTGGGAGATGAAACTGCACAACTACGTAGGATAGAAGATGAGAATGAATCTTTCCTTTGTCATGTCTAGGAAGAAAAAGAGTAGGCCAAAGAGGCACTGAAGAAAGCCAAAGAGGAATCCCTAGAGCAACGTTGGGTTGTGCAACAAGAAAAATATCACCTCCAAGCAAAGTTTGTAGAGGATAGAGCATAGATCCATAAGGAGAAAGAACAGTTGCTTGCAGAGCAGATTGGGGTTAATGAAGAAGTCACTAGATCACTTCTCTCTGTGATGGGCTTATAACATATGGAAGAAGACCCAGTGGAGAGTGAAGTAGGGAATATTTCTGAAGCCATTCAATAGCTCCAACAGAGAGTAGTAGAACTGGAGTTACAAATAGTGCCAAGCAATTCATAGGAAGTGGGAGACCATAGAGAAGAAACTGCCTGGAGCACAGTCCAGAGAATCAAGGCATTTTCCTTAGAATGAAAACAACTCAATAGTCGAAGTGTGCAGACTTACGAGCACCTTGCAGAGGACCATGAACTAAGGACACCGGAGTCACAGCTTCAGGAGGCAAAGAAGAAAGAAGCATCAGTACAAGTGTAGTTGAAGCCATTTTCCATGGTCGAGAGGATGAAAAGGTCCCAAGAACAACGCATGGTTCAGAAAAAAGTCCATGCCATCCAGAGTAAAGTCATGGAAGTGACTCGGATGCTCCGACTAGTGAAGGATGAAGCTTGCACACTTTTTGAGGAGATTGAAGGACGAGGTGTAAAATTGGAACAAGTGGTCACCATGGTAGAACTGCGCTTGGAAGGAACTGTGACTGAGAAAGTTATTCAGGAGTTTGTCGAGTAGGAGGCTTTGGTGATGCAACAGGTTGAGGCATCTCGAGCCAAGCTCAAGGCCTTTGAAGTAGATCTACCTAGATCAACGTGACTCAAGACGAGTCACATGTGAGTGTTGGGGGCTTGTTGGCCCTTGACCAAGTTTTGGATAACCTTGGTCATGTTTGACCATTTTTGGGACTTCGACATGCTGGTCGAAGGTGGAGCGCAAGGTGAAGCAAAGATCATGGGATCTCTCACCCTTTTTTGGGATTTTTGGGTTTAGGGTTTATGTAATGGGTATGGGATGTCGGCCATGGGTTTACCGATGTTTAGGCCCCTTTTGTAAAATTATAAATAAGTATCTTGGTGATGTAAGTAGGAGAGACTTATGTGTGTTGTGCTAAGTGCAAGTGATGTAAGTAGTTGGATCTATGTGATTGAGTTAGATCTATGCCTACTATGTGTTGAGAACTTGTAGAGCTAAGTGTAAGTGATTGTAAGGAGGCTCTGTGCTTGAACCTAGCTCGAGGAAGGAGGATCTAGCGAGGTGTGCACATATATCCTATCCTATGTGGAGTTGGTTTGTGGCTTTGTGCATGTAAAGAGATTGACAGAAGACAATAAAGAAGACAAAGAGTTGGTGGACGTAGCCCCACACTGGGGTGAACCACATATATCCTATGTTGTGGTTGCTTTGTGAATTATGGTTGTTATGTTATTGATGTGATTTATGTCTAAATCTATAGTATATGTTAGATGCATATGATATCGTAGCTTAATGCTTAGTGATGTGAATGAATGTTAGATCTGATCTATTTCTATGTGCTAAGTGCTTGGATGTGTTATATCTTGTTGAATACTGCGCTACTCTGTAATTAGGGTTTTCTCCTGCGATGTGAATAAGGGTTAAATACTGATGAATGTTAACTGCTAAGAGCTCTATTAAGTACTATGATCACAGATCTATGTCCCATCTAGGTTGTAGACACTTGAGTCCTGCAACCACCCCTACCTCTACCTCGGGTGAGACTTCATATTATTTGCAGGTGTTGTCGAAAGGGTCGGTAGTTAGGGTTTTGTTGGTGCATTGTTAAAGTGTTGAACCTTGGGTCTACCCTGTGTGCTAACAAAACTCTAGCTAATCAAGTATTAGATTGGCATATTTCACACACATATAAAGAATCACACACATACACATGTACATACATTGTGAAAATTTAATCCATAAGACA
>ML782717.1:180620-239914 GCA_009831015.1 Picea engelmannii
ATATATCAAAAGTCTCAGAGTACATAGGTGGGCGCAAGCACCTCAAAACATAATATGTCTGGTATACAACGCAGGGCTTATGCCCTAAAAAATATACAAATATTTCCTTCGACACGTAAGTATTCCACCCTAAGCTAAGCACGGGGCCTATTGACCCTGCCATAGTGAACAACGACGTTCTCCAAATGCCGAAAAAGTTGGACCTAGGTTTGGGGCACCCAAACAATATGTGGTTGCATAGATGGCGGGAGATCCTTGATCTCAGCCATGGGCACTGTATGAGTGAGCGCAGTGAGGTTCCTCTCCACCCATCTCAACACTCTCTCAGCCTCTCCGATTGGAGGTCCCCCTGTTGCTGTTGCTGGCCCAATGACCTCTATTGGTGCTTCCTTTAGTCAAGGACGCCATCTCTTCCTTGCAAAGTCTGTTGGACACACTGGTCCCACATCTGTACATAACATATACATAGTTATCATATACTATGGTGCACATAAAAATGATATATATAAAAAGAATATAAAATTTTAAATAACTTTTAAAAGAAAATGTACCCATCTCTCCTGGATCAGCTCTAGGAGGTAAGGGCATGTCTGGGTCCTTGGAAAAGTTGAGTTCGACATAGGGGTAGTCCTTGTTGAGCCTCTAAATTGACATCCCCACTACCCTATTATACTCCTCATCTATACCTTTTTGTCTTACTTAAGCTTGGATAAATGACAAAGAACACTACCATTAGCCATTTATGAGGTCATAAGGTAAAGCATAATTAATTCATGCATTTTTGTGGTTTATTGAGCTAGGAGACTAAATGTTTTATGTACTAATGTTTCAATTTTCCATGTATAACTTTTGACCTCTAGATGAGTCCAACCTTTCTGTACCATCTCAGCCATCCGGTACTTATGTGCCACATTGCCACTGTCCGAATCCGGTACCAAGTGCACCTTCCATTCATATCCAGTACCAAATCTCACATGTCGCGATCTAGTACCAATGGCCACAGATTGTCATGATCCAATACCAACCACTTGTGCACTATTTGGATCCGGTACCATTTACTGAATCTCACCTGTCACGATCTGGTACTGATATAGGAAGCAAACTATACCAAGTTTAGCTCCAGATCGTACTAAAGATAATTGTTGGATGTTTGCTGAATCATTAAATCTCTAGCAAGGTTATGATAAGCTCATTTCTCTATTTCTTCATCCTCATACACTTCGTGTCATGAGGATGAATATTAAAATATGTAACCGAATATATAAATTTGACAATTGATTGATTTGCTAAATATTTCACCTCCTTGTGTTTCATGACTAAGACTGTTTAAATAGTCATGGCAAGGGTGGTGGAGGTAGTAGAGAGTTAGCATAACACAGTATGTGAAGCAACGTTACATATTTTAGAACACATTCTGAGTTGAATTTTTAATAGAAGAATGTCAATTATTTCCAGGTCTTGATCATTTATGAATGAATGGGAGTTGAGCTGTTAGCATAGTTTAATTCTATGTTTTGAAATTTAAGTAAGAGGAATGTGTGGATTGAAAGAAATCTTACTGTAGACTCCAGTCGCTGACCTGTTGAAGCAACAAGGGCTCACCGCCCAACAAAGGTAAGCATCCTTATATATTAGTGTTAGTAGTTGATTTCAATAGTATAGATGTTAGATTAGTTGAATCTTAATTCTTTCAGATGATAGCAGTATAGTTTAGACTAGGATTTCGATCATACGGTTGTTTGGAGATCTTTACTTACTTTGTTTTTCATATGTTTTGTTTCTATTTTTATGAAGTTGATTTTGTTTCATGGACATAAATGTTGGCAGCAGTAGTCAGACATATTTGAAGAAGAACTAGTGAAGCTTACAACAACACATTGTGAACCACAACATACTCAGTATATTGACTATTGAACTACCCATGCGATGTCTTGATGATTGATGTGTGATTTCCATTTCAGAAGTGTGATTTCATAGTTAGTTTTATGGGTTAGATAGTAGAGTTGATATGTCAAAAGAAATCCATCTCATACTTGCATGTGCCATAATGGAGTAGATAGCCTCTCTGTGAAAGACAACCAAAGTGTGTTTTGATTTGCTAGTTTGTCTTATTTCCAGCATGCTCAATCTAGAACAGTTCTATACTCATGACATTAGAATTACCTTTCTTACTGGTGTCTTGTAAATCTATTGATTACGAATCCAGGATTGATAATTAATGAGTGCATTATACTAAATATATAAGTAGCACAACATTTTGGCGCCATTGCCGAGGAGTTGCAAAGGGTAGGAAGTGATTTGTTTTAGCTTAGATTGTTTGCATAGTTTTTGAATGATTTTAAAGGTTGCTTGAGGGAGGAGGATAAAATTTTTAAGATGTGAGTAAAGCGCCATGCGGCCACTAGAGTGGGGTTCACCAAAGCCAAGTTGTCTTCTTACATTCTAGATAGAATTAGGATTTCAATTCAGTTAAGAATCAAATTTCCATTTTTTGCATAGATATAGAGATAATAAGGGTAGATTTGTAAGCTCTAAAGATTCAAAAACAACCCCCCCCACTAATCCAACTGACACTGGTGCAGGAAAAATTCCACCAGAAGAAAGTTCAAGGGGAGCCAGCAAGGCTCCAGAAGAAGAACCTAAAACGAAAGAATCAACATTGGTGCAGGCAGAACGTGAATCTACTAAACGTTCAGGAGACACACAAAATCAAGTTTCTAAACCATCTATCAGTGGAATGGTAGAAGAAGAAGGAAATGCAGCCACTGAAACTGAGATCTTTGGGTTTCCAATCTTGGATATTTCCATAAACATCAACATGAAGAATATCCCACTATCATCGTTACCCACTTTCAGAGGTATGTCAACTGAAGATCCAGATTTATTTTTATTCGAGTTTGTCATATTATGTAGAAGCTATAACTACTCAGACAATGCCCCAAAACTTAAGCTCTTTCCTGCCAAAATGAAAGATTCAAACTTAATATGGTTCATGAGCTTAGGAGAAAATACAATCCTCTCTTGGGATCAGATGAAAGACACATTTTTATGGAAATACCAAGACTATTGTAAGGATAATGCTAAAAATGACATTTTTAAAATGCAGCAAACAGAAGATGAAAGCCCTGAAGACTACTTGGAAAGGTTCTTATACAACTACCAGAAATCAAAATTATTCACCACAGACCCAGTTGTAGTAAGAACCGTATTTTTGAAGGGTATTAGAGATGACTGCATATAAGTTTTAAATTTGTTAAGTTTAGGAGATTTTCACCAAAATCCTTTTGCAGAGATTGCAGATTACTATAGAAGATACTCAAGAGGAAAAGCTAAAACAGGCAAAGAACCAAGAGATTCTTTTAGCAGAAATACAAGGCAAATCTCAGGAACTGTAACCAGAATTGAGTTAGGAAACTTATTAGAAAACTTTAAAACAAACATCTTGAGAACAATCAGTAACCAATTAGACACCCTAAAACTGAAAAAAGAAACAAGAAGAAGAGACTGTTTTAGCAATCTTCTGTCCTAGATGCCAAAAGAGGCATGGTGAGAAAGAATGTCCATTAAATGTCATAGAAATCTGTGGCCTATGTACACTAGAGAACCCCACATCTGAGTGTCCAACTTTGCTTGAACTACAAGCCATGTATAGGGGAGGAGGAGTCCCACAAGAACAATCATACCCTTCCAGAAGATCTTAGAGAGCACAAAACCCCAATGCATTGTATGACCCTAATGCACAGTATCAAAAATAACAATGGGGTCCTTCCCCAATGACCTATCCACAATGGACACCTCAACAAGCTCAAATTGAACCTTGGAAACAAGGTTGGAGGGGGCTTGTGTATGGAAATCCCTCTTACCCTACATATCCACAGTATCCTGCAAACATTTCCAAAATACTACCTGGATTCAACCCACCACAGATGCAAGCTTTACGCCCACCTCCTATACAACAACAATTTACAACCCCCTTGAACCCTAACCAACAACAACCAACACCTATAAATGCCAATCAACAGCCACAAAACCAAGCTGCCCACAACCTTCCGAGACCAACAGCAATCCATGGCCAACCAATCCCTAACCCCAATAATCGACCCACCCACCCTGTGAAAAATACAGAAGTTCAAACCTTTCCCACCTACGAAATTCAACTATGATCACGGAAAGCTGTAAATCAATCAAATCCTGCAGTAATAATTTAGGAAGAAAATGATAATCATTCTGAGGAAGAAAACACTCAAACCACCCCTGCAGAAGAAGAGACTTCCCCTCCTATTCCAATCACTTCTCAGTCTATATGAGTACCTCAACAAGTTAATCCTCCACCCTACCCCGAAAGACTACTAGTAAAGAAACCTGACCCACCCTTGCACAAAGATATAGAGGATGAATTACGAAATGTATGTATAAAAATACCTCTGCTGCAAGCCATTAAGGATATCCCCATATATGCCAAAATCATAAGGGATATTTTCCTTAAGAAACCAAGAAGGAAGAATAAGGAACCTCCCCTTGTTCAGGTGGTGGGACAATTTTCTAAATTTATTTCTGAAATTCCATACAAATATAATGACCCTGGGAACCTAGTAGTCACTGTTGAAATTAATGGTATTTCTTTACCAAACACACTCATTGATTTGGGTGCATCAATTAATGTAATGCCTTTTGACACTATGCAAAATCTCCAAATCAACCAGTTAATACCAACCCAAACCATGATAGAGTTGGCAGATAAGTCAGCCATTAGCCCTGCAGGAAGTTTAGATGATGTCACAGTCAATCTAGCTTCTTGGGAATATCCAATAGACTTTCTAGTCATCTACTCTAAATCATCCTCCAAACCAGGACACCCTGTGGTTCTTGGTCGTCCTTGGCTAGCCACAGTAGATGCCTTTATCAGTTGTCGATCTGGTGAGATGACTATATCCAATGGCACACATAGCCAAAAGCTTGTCCTCTTTCTTCCTGCCCAACCGACACAAGAGATACCTGTTTGGTTAGAAAACCCTTATGGAGAAGAATATTGCATCAGACCCCTATTAACACTTGAACAGGTAAGAGGAATGCAAGAACAATCGGATGAACAAGTCTTAAGTTTATTTTTGGCTGATACAAATTGTATTGGATACCCAAGGTCTTTTGCAGAATTGTACACATTTTCAGTTCTGAATTTCAACAAACTTGGCACCCTGATATCACTCAATTATATACTTTATCACCATCTTCCTTAGAGAAGGAAGAAAGTATTGAACTTGTTGAGATTAGCCCAGGAAAACCTTTGTATATCAACTCTAGTTTGGAACCAAAACAAAAGACAAAAGTAATTGAAATGCTTTTGTAGTGTCCCCAAGGCCGAGCCCCGTTACAGATCATGATATATGCAATGAATTGTAAATGTGTTCTATAGGCTGGTGAGCCAAGTTTTGTATAAGCTGGAAGGCTTATGTGTTTGTTAGGCCAGGAAGCCTAAGTGTTTGGGGGCCAGGAGCTTGTTGTTGTACTTGTATGTATGCAGAATAATCAATAAAATATAAACACCGCCAGGTGCAGACCGACCACAATGAATGAGTGAAGGGGGACTGAGCGTCCACAGAGTGGGAAAGGAACTAGGGGCTGGAAGGTGGGAAAAGGGGCTGAGTGTTGAGCCTAGGGGATAATCCTAGGGGCTTAGGCCTGGAATAATATTTTAATATTATTTCCTAAAAAGCCATGTGCATATTATTTTATCCTAAGTTCCTAGAAAAAAGGAAAGGCGTGTACAGGGAGGCATGCAGATGGAATGCATGCATATTCCAAGGTCACAAATGTCCACCCTGACGCATGCAAATAAAACAGAAAGGAATAGCCATGGGGGGGGGATCTCTCGCATTCCATTCGACCCGACTGCCCTGAGTAGGAGCGGTATGAGCCAGTCTGCAAGAGACCTCGGGTACGTCTATTACAGAGAGGAAGCCTGTGTGGGGTGTTAAAGAATGCATGTTGACCCTTGTTCAGAGCTGTGGAGTCTGTATGTGAGAGAAAACCAGTGTGTGCATTCCCTGAACGAAATGTCCATGTCAATTTCGGGGAAGAGTCTCTATTTGCCCAGGAAAAGATGAGTGAGCTTGTGCATGGAGCCCTATTCTGAAATCTTGACCGTGAGAATATCCTATGACTGCTGAACTGGTTCTTGGGAAGCCTGTGTCCATTTTCCCCGTGTTTGTTGTGGCATGCAGTTCTGGAGTGCGTGAGGCTTGTTGGCCTATGAGCGACTTCCTCTAGGTGAGAGAGTGCGCAGAGGAATGAGAGAGCTCTTGGAAAGAACCTTGTAGCTGTCGCAGAACTCAGAGACTTCCGGTCCGGTCTGTTCCTGTAAGCTGAAGGACTGTCCATGTGACAGAGAAGGTGCACTCTCCTGGGGTGGAACAGGCATGTGGGGAATGAGGGTATGTGAGCAGTGAGCGTGGGAGATTCCTGGGAGAGCATTCTTCCTGATGGTTGTGTGTGAATGAATTTCTTATAACCTCAGCCTGAGTCTGGATTCCTTGCCCTGGGGTGGAGCTCAGTTGCAGCTCGGGGGTGACCCACTGTTGATTTGAGGAGCAGTGCGGTCTATGGCTGGGAGGATCGTGGAAAGCCTGCATTTGGTTGGTGGATTTCTCCACTGTCACAAGATAAGTGTTTAATTATAATTTTACCACATTTTATCATGACTGTACTGGATTTGTTATCATGTTTTCCGCTGTGTAAATGAATTGTTGTTGAAAGCTATGGATTGTCTAAATTATAACAGTAACTATATGTTTATTCTGAGAATTAAAATGTATCTCTTTGTTGTTACGCATGTGATTATACAATTCTATATGTTTTATGTAAAAGACCATGTACAGATTGGTTAGCGAGAGGTTTGAAAGCCTCGGTAGTGAAAAGTGACACTACAATTTGGTATCAGAACCAAGGTTTCGACACTGAGCCTAGATGGGCCAGTGGAATGGTCTTTGGACCAAGAATGCAAGGGAAAATTGGGTCTGGAAGGCCAATTTCGGACCCTGGTTTTCTCCGAAGCGTCAAGGAGACACTTGATGAGTTTTTATTAAGCTCAGGAGGTATAAGGGTGCTATGAAACCGCAGCTGGTGTGGTCTATGGCCACGGGAAGACAAGTCTCTACACTAAGGGTGTTAGAACTGTAGGATCTGTTCGGGAGGGAAGGCAAACCCTTGTTACCGTCAGATCTGGAGAATGTGCACAAGGTTTAAAGCCTTTGCATATTGCACAGGGGATTGGAAAATCGCGATACGCGGAATCCCGATTTGGTTAGGAACAGTCTGAGCCGTCAGATCTTAGTCGAAAAACCCGACAGTCGTTGGATCTGTCGGGAGATGCCCGAAGGTTAAACCTTAGTATTTAGGGGTGAAAGATCTGAAATAGTGAGAAAGAATCTGAGCCGTTCGTTTAAGGAAGGACGCGTGTCACGTGATCGTCCAATTCGGAGATCCGGACACCCGAACTCACGTAGGAGAGCGTTTTTTGATCTTGCACCGGGCGAAGTCTCGAGATTTGATCTGAGCCGTCCAACAATTGGGACACGTGGAGGAGATAGAGTGACCCGTCAGTATACAAGCTACCTGGGTTTTGGGTTGAAAAAGGGTTTTGTCATCGGGGAATCAAAATTCCCGAAGTCCCAAGATTGAATCAGGATCGTCCATTCGTTGTGGACGCATGGCAGTTATCCAGGCAATCGGGGAAAGTCCCAATAGAAGAGTCATCCATCGGAAAATCGAGATTCAGAGAATCAGGAATCGCGGGGACAAGAAGTCTATGCATTGCGAAACTCTGAACCCCGAAATCCCGATGAGAGCTTTGAGTACGGTCACGGGATAGAGGTCACATGGACCTGGGCTTAACCGCGAAGGGTTAAAGCAAAAGTCACATCGAAAAACCGGAGATCGGGAGTTTATGAGAATAGGAACTCATGTCGTTGGGGATCACGAAACCCCGACACCCGAAACTTCAGTCGGGGAGATGTACCCCGTAGACACCTGAAGAGCACCACGTGATAGCAAGTGTGAAGACAAGCGAGAAGGTGGGACCCGATGACGTCGTTGAAAGTGACGTGGACCCTCATGAACTTGCCACGTGCCACCGTGGTAGTGGGCGACAGCTGTGCTGTGGACCCGTAGGGTAGAGTGAGTTGGAATTTTGGAAGTCAGGGTTTGGAGAACAAAGTGGGTTTGAAATCCTCGTGGGTTGAAACCCCGAAACTTGAAGTCCTGAAATATCAAAAATTAAAGTTTCGGACACCCGAAAAACACAGAGCTGAACAGAGCTCAGACAATTCGTGAAATTGAAACACTTTATTAAATATCGAGGGTTATGAAATATGATGAATTGTCAAGAGATGAAGGCTTGAAAAAATCAAGTCGTCTGCGCATTATATTGCAGAAGACTGACGAGTTCCAGAACTGTTTGGGAAATGGCCTCAAACGCAAAGAAATGGAAGAGATACATGATACTTCCAGTTCAAGAAAATTATTAAAACCGAAATGTCTTTTATTTTGTTCGAACTGGCTTATAAATATTGTGGATTGTTCATGAAGGTTTAATGGCCTGACAAATTTCAAATTTAATTGCACAGAGTGCGTGTGTAGAGTTCAACGAAGGCCAGAACCCCAGTTAATCAATGTCGAGTATGGAGTGGGGAAAAGTGCAGTTTACCCCTGAAATAGAAGATGAACGGGAAGGACAGGATGTTAACCTGGGAGTCGAAGGATCGAACTCTAATGGGCATGGAAAAGAGATGGATAAGGAAGGACATATGATGAAAATCATTGAAGGGCTGCAAAGAGAGGCCAAGGAGAGTCGATCCGATAGCCGAAATCTCATGAAAGTCAGGGATCGACAAGGGGAATTAAACTTAAAATTCTTGAAGAGCCTGGAAAGAATAGAGAAGAAACTTTAGAAGGGATCAGACTCAGGTACGACAGAGAGTCGCAGAAATCATGGGAGAAGAAGTAGATCGAGGAGTGGTAGCCGACATCACAGTCGCTCCCAAAAACATTCAGACGGGGAGACACACAACAGTTCGAGCCCATCCCCTACCAGAAAACATCGAAAATCTGGAAAGGAGGAATTGAAAGGAGAGATGAACAAGATTAAGCCTCCAACATTCGATGGAGAACATAAGAAGGAGGAAGATGCCAAGACATGGTTGCTTGGCATGAAGAAATACTTCCAATTGCAGAATTATTCCTCCCATGCAGAAGGAAGAATTGCAATGTACCAACCGAGAGGAAAAGCATCCATGTGGTGGGATCAGTTTGTACATGTACAACACATCAGAGAGAAAGAGGTCACTTGGAAGGAATTTAAGAAGTATTTGGAGAAGAAATACCTGACAAAAAGATACTATGACAGGAAGATGAAGGAGTTCTTCGAACTCAAGTTGGGAAGTATGACCATTGATGAGTATGAACGAAGTTTTCTGGAACTACTGAAGTATGTTCCATTCATTAAAGTCAAAATTCAGAGGTATCTGAGTGGACTGCCACCTTCCATTGGTGACAAGATTCAATATGATGATCCTAATACCATGGAAGAAACCATAAGAAGGGAGAAATGCCTATACGAACAACAAAGATAAAAGCCTACCTTTCGGAAGGCTTGGGATGACCAGAAGAGGTTTAAGAAAGAACAGAGGCAGAAGGGAAGCAAGCCTTCCTTTTTCAGAAACAGTCCTTGGGGACAGTCATCTTTTAAGAGCCCAGGAAAGTTGAAGGGAGTGAACAGATGCCAAGGCCTCCACCCATGGAGTGTTGGGGTTGTAAAGGGAATCATAGGTATAGAGATTGCCCCCACAGAAAAGACAAAGAAAGAACTGTCCATACTGTTCAGCAAGCTGAAACAGTGGAGGATATGGGCAGCAGAATGCCAAGGATCTATGCAGCCCTGGACAATAAGCAAGCAAAATTTCAATTGCACATGATTGAAGTGGAAGGTATGATCAACAACCGACCACTTGTTATTTTAATTGATTCAGGGGCTAGCCATAGTTATGTAGATCCTAGAGTGGTGGAAAGTTTGCGTCTAACCAAAAGAAAACATGAGAAATCTTGGTTAGTACAGTTAGCCACAGGGACCAAGAGGAAGGTCACTGAATTGGTTAAGTCATGTTCAGTGGACATGAAAGGAATGAGCACTAAGGCTGAACTAAACATTCTGCCTTTAGGCTCATACGATTGCTTAATTGGGATGGACTGGTTGGACCAACACCATGCCCTTCTAGATTGCCGTAACAAGAGATTCACATGTCTGGACGAAGAGGGAAATCAGGTAACAGTTCAAGGAATTCCCAGAGTAGTGGTTGTTAGAGAAATCTCAGCCATGCAGCGGAAGAAATGTTACCGGAAAGGCTGTCAATTATTTGTAGCTCGGGTGGAAGAATTATTCCAAAATGTGGTATCGAATCTGGAAGACCATAGGGTGCTCAAAGAGTTTGAGGATGTGTTTCAGGAGGTGCCTGGACTACCTCCGAAGAGGGACATCGATTTTTATATAAATCTGATGCCTGGAGCAGCTCCAATTTCAAAGGCTCCTTATAGAATGAGTACACCAGAGCTGAAAGAGTTGCAATTGTAGCTCGAAGAGCTACTAAAGAAAGGTTACATTCGTCCCAGTGTGTCACCATGGGGAGCCCCAGTCCTATTCATGAAGAAGAAATATGGGATGTTGAGGCTATGCATTGACTTTTGGCAGTTGAATAAGGTCACTGTCAAGAACAAGTATCCTCTGCCGAGGATTCATGATCTTTTCGATCAGTTGAAGGATGCGAAAATATTTTCGAAAATAGATCTCCAATCTGGATATCACCAAGTGAGAATCAGGGATGAGGACATCAACAATACCTCCTTCAGAACAAGGTACAGTCATTATGAGTTTACAGTGGTGCCGTTCGGATTGTCCAACACATCTGCTGTCTTCATGTGCTTAATGAATGGAGTGTTCAGAAATTATCTGGACAAGTTTGTCATAGTCTTCTTAGACGATATCTTGGTGTATTCCAAGACAGAGGAAGAACATGAACAACACTTGAGAATGGTGTTGCAGGTGTTGAGAGAACACCAGCTCTACGCAAAACTGAGCAAGTGCTCATTTTACCAAAAGCAGATCCATTATCTGGGACACCTTATTTCTGAAGAGGGGATCGCTGTGGATCCTGAGAAGGTACATGCCATTCAAGAATGGCCAGCACCAAGGAATGTGACAGAAGTTAGATCCTTTATGGGTCTGGCAGGTTATTATAGGAGGTTCATAGCCATATTTTCAAGGATAGCTCATGCTATCACTTCCTTGCAAAGGAAGGAGAAGAAGTTCCAGTGGACTGAAGAATGTGAGAGCAGCTTCCAACAATTGAAGCAGTTGCTCACAAGTGCTCCAATCCTAAAGATTGTTGATCCAAATAAGGATTATATAGTGTGCACGGATGCATGTAAGGAAGGGATGGGAGGAGTTCTCAGCCAAGAGGGATTTGTAATTTATTATGAATCCCAAAAGCTGAAAGAGAATGAAAAGAATTATTCCACTCATGATTTAGAGCTGGAAACAGTTGTCCACGCATTGAGGAAATGGAGACATTACCTCATGGGAAAGAAATTCGAATTAAGAACAAACCACAATGGTCTGAAGTATTTATTTGATCAACCGACCTTAAATGCCAGGCAAATTAGATGGCTGGAATTTTTGTGTGAATATGACTTTGATATCAAGCATATCAAAGGGAAAGAAAATAAGGTGGTTGATGCACTCAGCAAAAAAGTGCATGAATTACATGCTACAACCATTAGCATGTACAGAACTAAGATTAAAGACAGAATTCTTGAAGCTACAAATGTTGATTTGCAGTACAAAAGACTTGTAGCAAAGATACAACTGCATGAGAAACCACAAACCAAGGAAAGCTACACCTTGGGAACTGATGGTTTACTTCTGCATAAGAACAGATTATATGTACCCAATGACCGAGAATTGAAGCTGGCAATTCTAAAGGAGATGCATAACGTGGCTTATGCTAGACATCCTGGATATCAGAAAACTGTGGCAGCAGTCAAAAGCCATTATTTTTGGCCAGGTATGAAGAAAGAAATTGTTGAATACATCGCCAGATGTATGGAATGCCAGAAGGTCAAGGCTGAGCACAGACACCCAGCAGGGTTGTTGCAACCTTTACCTATTCCTGAGTGGAAATGGGATGTGGTAACAATGGATTTTATCACCGGATTTCCCAGAACAAGCAAGAAGCATGATTCAATCATGGTGGTGGTGGACAAGCTTACTAAAGCTGCCCATTTTATTCCACTGAAAACCACCCACAAAGCAGTAGATGTTGTTGATATTTTTTTAAAATAAGTTGCACACTTGCATGGAATTCCTAAGACAATTGTGTCTGATAGGGACCCGAAATTCACTTCAAATTTCTAGAAAGGATTGTTCAAGGGATTCAGAACGAATCTGAACTTTAGTACAACGTATCATCCCGAGTTTGATGGACAGACAGAGAGAGTGAATAGAGTAATCAAAGACATGCTGAGAATGTATGTGATGGATAAACCATCAAGGTGGGAAGACTACCTGCATTTGGTAGAATTTGTCTACAATAATGGGTATCATGCATCATTGAAGATGAGCCCATTCAAAGCACTTTATGGAAGAAAGTGCAACACTCCAGTGAGTTGGGATAATCCAACTGACAGGGTAGTAGTTGGACCTGAACTACTCAAAGAGATGGAAGATGAAATGATAAAAATCAAACAAAATCTGAAAGTTGCCCAGGACAGGCAGAAAAGTTACGTTGATAGTAACAGAACCCATAGAGAATTCAAAGTGGGTGACCATGTTTTCCTAAAAGTGAAAACTAACAGGAGTTCCCTGAAGCTGGGAAGTTGCGCCAAGTTGGCAGCAAGATTTTGTGGTCCATTTGAGATCCTGGAAAGGATTATACCAGCTGCATACATGCTTGCATTACCTACATCTATGACTGTACATAATGTGTTTCATGTTTCACTACTTAAGAAATATGTACCTGATGCTAATCATGTTATCGATTGGACTATGATTGAGGTGGAACCAGAAGGTGTCCTACAAGTACATCCTGTACGCATATTGGACAGGAAAAGAAAACAACTCCGGAATTGAGCTATAGAGCTTGTAAAGGTCCAGTGGACCTGGTACAGTCCTGAGGACGCGACATGGGAGCATGCAGATGTTATACGGGTAGAGTGCCCACACCTTTTTGAAAATTTTGAAGAACTTGCAGATGTGATGTAAATTTGCACTGAGGACAGTGCAAAAATAAGGGGAGGGGGATTGTAGTGTCCCCAAGGCCGAGCCTCGTTACAGATCATGATATATGCAATGAATTGTAAATGTGTTCTATAGGCTGGTGAGCCAAGTTTTGTATAAGCTGGAAGGCTTATGTGTTTGTTAGGCCAGGAAGCCTAAGTGTTTGGGGGCCAGGAGCCTGCTGTTGTACTTGTATGTATGCATAATACTCAATAAAATATAAACACCGCTAGGTGCAGACCGACCATGATGAATGAGTGAAGGGGGACTGAGTGTCCACAGAGTGGGCAAGGAACTAGGGGTTGGAAGGTGGGAAAAGGGGTTGAATTTTGAGCCTAGGGGCTAATCCTAGGGGCTTAGGCCTAGAATAATATTTTAATATTATTTCCTAAAAAGCCATGTGCATATTATTTTATCCTAAGTTCCTAGCAAAAAGGAAAGGCGTGTACAGGGAGGCATGCGGATGGAACGCATGTAGTTTCCAGGGTGACAAATGTCCACCCTGACGCATGCAAATAAAACAGAAAGGAACAGTCGTGGGGGGGGGGATCTCTCGCATTCCATTCGACCTGACTGCCCTGAGCAGGAGTGGTATGAGCCAGTATGCAAGAGACCTTGGGTACGTCTGTTACAGAGAGGAAGCTTGTGTGGGGTGCTGAAGAATGCATGTTGACCCTTGTTCAGAGAAGTGGAGTCTATCTATGAGAGAAAACTAGTGTGTGCATTCCCTGAACAAAATGTCCATGTCAATTTTAGGGAAGAGTCTCTGTTTGCCCAGGAAAAGCTGAGTGAGCTTGTGCGTGGAGCCCTATTCTGAAATCTTGACCATGAGAATATCCTGTGACTGATGAACCTGTTCTTGGGAAGCCTGTGTCCATTTTCCCTGTGTTTGTTGTGGCACGCAGTTCTGGAGTGCGTGAGGCTTGTTGGCCTGTGAGCGACTTCCTCTAGGTGAGAGAGTGTGCAGAGGAAGGAGAGAGCTCTTGGAAAGAACCTTGTAGCTGCCGCAGAACCCGGAGACTTCCGGTCCGGTCTGTTCCTATAACCCAAGGTAAGGGAGACTGGAAGCCGAAGGACTGTCCAGGTGACAGAGAAGGTGCACTCTCCTGGGGTGGAACAGGCATGTGGGGAATGAGGGTATGTGGGCAGTGAGCGTGGGAGATTCCTGGGAGAGCATTCTTCCTGATGGTTGTGTGTGACTGAATTTCCTGTAACCTCAGCCTGAGTCTGGATTCCTTGCCCTGGGGTGGAGCTCAGTCCCAGCTCGAGGGTGACCCACTGTTGAGTTGAGGAGCAGTGCGGTCTATGGTTGGGAGGTTCATGGAAGGCTTGCATTTGGTTGGTGGATTTCTCCACTGTCACAAGATAAGTGTTTAATTATAATTTTACCACATTTTATCATGAATGTACTGGATTTGTTATGATGTTTTCCGCTGTGTAAATGAATTGTTGTTGAAAGCTATGGATTGTCTAAATTATAACAGTAACTATATGTTTATTCTGAGAATTAAAATGTATCTCTTTGTTGTTACGCATGTGATTATACAATTCTGTATGTTTTATGTAAAAGACCATGTACAGATTGGTTAGCGAGAGGTTTGAAAGCCTCGGTAGTGAAAAGTGGCACTACAGCTCCAAAGACAATTTGATGCCTTTGCATGGGATTATGCAGACATGAAAGGCATTCACCCTGACACATGCACACACCATATCTACACTAATGACCAAATCAGACCAGTTAGACATCCCCAACGAAGGATGAATCCATCCCTTAAAGATATTGTAAAAGAGGAATTGCAAAAAATCTTTCAAGCCAATCTCATATACCCCATTTCAGATAGTCAATGGGTGTCTCCACTTGTCATAGTTCCCAAGAAAAATGGTAAGTGGAGGATATGTGTAGACTTCAGGGAGTTGAACAAAGCCACCCATAGGGATTATTTTCCCTTACCATTTATTGATCAGGTATTGGATACCTTGTCTTTAAAGAAGTATTTTTCATTCCTGGATGGGTTTAGTGGTTATAACCAAATACAAATAGCACCCGAAGACTAGGAGAAGACCACTTTCACTTGCCCATGGGGAACCTATGCTTATAGGGTTCTTCCTTTTGGACTTTTCAATGCCCCAACGACTTTTCAAAGGGTTACCCTAGCCATTTTCTCTTACTTAACCAATGATTGTGTGGAAGTCTACATGGATGACTTTACAGTCCATGGAAAAGACTTCCAGGAAGCTTTGACCAGTCTAGAAAAAGTCTTGATTAGGTGTAAGGAAACTAATCTTTCCCTAAGTAATGAAAAGTAAAAAATGTTGCTCACTGAAGGTATTGTTTTGGGACATCACATCTCTGGTTCTGGAATGAGAGTTGATACGACAAAGATTCATATTATCACACAAATCAGAATACCTTCCTCACAAAAGGAAGTTCATAGCTTTTTAGGGCATGCTGGCTACTATAGAATATTCATTCTGAACTTTACAAGCCTAGCTACTCCTTTATTCAAGTTATTATCTAAAGAAGCCGAATTCAAGTGGGATGATGAATGCCAAATATCTTTTGAGATTCTAAAATAGAAATTGTCAACTACCCCTGTATTAAGAGGACCAAATTGGTCTCTTCCTTTTCATATATGTACCGATGCCTCAGACATAGCTCTTGGGGTAGTTCTTGGACAAAGGGAAAATCAAATGCCTTATACTATTTACTTTGTCAGTAAAAATTTGTCTCCAACTGAAGTTAATTATACGGTCACGGAAAAAGAATTGCTAGTTGTGGTCCATGCTATCAATCAATTTAGGCACTATATTACAGGATATCAAGATTTTGTACACACTGATCATTCGGCCATCAAATTCTTAATGAAAAAACCTGTAACAAATCCTAGAGTTACAAGATGGTTGTTATATTACAAGAGTTCAATATCAACATTATTGATAGGCCTGGTAAGGATAATCTTGTGGTTGATTTCTTATCTAGAATGATCCATCTGGGAGATAACACACCAGTAGAAGATAACTTTCCTGATGAAAATTTGTTTTCTATTTTTACATTCACTCCTTGGTATGTAGATGTAGCTAACTATCTTGTGACAGGGAAGATGCCTCAGAAATTGTCTCCTAGAGAAAAACAGAAAGTAATTCAGCTAAGTGCAGACTATATGTGGCACGATGATTGTCTCTACAAAATAGGACCAGATTTGGTAATCAGGAGATGTGTAAGGGAAGAAGAAATTCATGATATCTTGCAAGCCTGGCATGATGGTCCTTGTGGAGGACACTTCGTAGACAAGAGGACCGCTTATAAAGTTCTGCAATCTAGTTATTATTGGCCTCATATTTTCAAAGATGCTAAAACCTATGTATCCAATTGTGATGAATGCTAATGAATGGGTAAGCCTACTGCACAAGACCAAATGCCACTTCAAGACCAAGTAGTCATTGAGCCTTTCAAGAAATGGGCATTAGATTTTGTAGGGCCCATTAACCCTACATCTAAAAAGAAAAAGTACATACTTGTATGTACTGACTATGTGACTAAGTGGGTTGAAGCAAAAGCTTTACTAGCGGCAAGTGAAAAATCAGTGGTAGATTTCATTTTTAATGACATCTTTACTAGATTTGGTGTACCTCGAGAAATTGTGACTAATTAGGGAACAAAATTTACCTCTAATCTCATCAAAGCTGTTACAAAACAATACCAAATTAAACACAGGAAATCTACAACCTACCATCCACAAGAAAATGGACAAGTAGAATCTACCAACAAAGTTATTGAGTCCATTCTTACCGAAACAGTACAACTACACCATAAGGATTGGGCTGACAAATTACTAGAAGCCTTATGGGCTTATAGAAGCACCTAGAGGAATACAACAGGACATACACACTATGAGTTGGTGTATGGGAAGTAGGTACTTCTCCCCATAGATTTCCAGATCAAAACCTTCAGGACTGCAGTACAAGTTGGCATGAACTTGGATGAAGCCCAACAACAAAGACTCTTGTAGCTTAATGAGTTGGATGAAATTAGGTAGGAATAACTTCAAAGAACCACCCTCATTCAAGAGAAGAGAACAAAATGGCATGACAAGTATCTCAAAAAGAAAAAATTTCAACAAGGAGATTCGGCCCTGTTGTATGACAACAAATTCAAGAACTTCAATGGTAAGTTAACTACTCGTTGGATGGGACCCTATGAAATTGACATTTTTTATGAAAATGGTTCAATCAAGATAAAGACAATAGACGAACAACAGACACCACTACTTGTGAATGGTCACTGACTGAGAATTTATAACAAACCCCTATCAAGAGAGGAATTTTTGACTCGTATACTACAAAATTCAGATATGCAGGTGATCAGTAAGGAAGAATACCTTCCTACTAATCCACATTGATTGATTGGTTTATTTTTAAAACTTTTGTACATAGGTTTGGATTGTGTTTTGTTAATAAGTTGAAGGTAATAAGGGATTCTTACCTCCTTTTGTTTTAATTTCGCATTTTATCTTTGTAGGTAGATTTCTATAATTTATTTGATCCTTCGAGAACTTGCTAAACATCAGTTTGTAGGCATCAACAATACTCTGGTACCAGAAGTCTATCCTTATATGGTACTATCAGGACACATCACCTAATTGACAAGGAATGCTACGCATATTTTAAAAAAATCTTATGTCAATTAATATGAAGTATGAAGCCATGCAACAACCACTTAAGTTGGAACCAAGAAGCCGAATGTAGCATCAAATGGAAGCTCTTATGAAGCAATAATTTCTTTTGGTTCTGATTAAAGGGAAGTATCTTTAATTTATTTTGGTTCTGTTGCTAGTTAAAAGGAAGAATTTTTAATTTCTTTTGGTTTTGTTGCTACCTAAATGGAAGTATTTTAATTTCTTTTGGTTGACAAAGAAGACATAATCTTTACCTATGATTGTTAAAAGAACCATGCTTAATCTGCTTTAAAGTCTAGAGGTTTCCCTTATCCAGTATTTTAGCATGATTAAAGGGATAAAAACTATATTAGCCTACAAGTAACTATCTCACCCTAACTAGACTTCAATAGTATTCATTATATGATCTTTTCTAAAAGAGTAACATATGAGTATATGAACACTCTCTATCATGGGCACACTAGAATTTTTTTTATGGAAGAGGATGTATCAGTACCCTAAGGTAACTTTAGGTCATTCTCTTATGGACAAACACAAATAAAATTTTACATCTGGATCCAATGTGCAATACAAAAGTTTATTTTTTTCTTCAGACAAATCTTTAAAGACATCCAAATAAGAGACTACACCTTCCAACCCAATACCATCCCAGCCTGTAAAAAGGTTTTCAGAGGAGCCTCCCTTGTCACCATGCAAAAGCACTCTTTAATAAAATCAAAATAGGTTACTATGGACAAGAAGCCTCTGATGGAAAAAGGGTTTAAGAGACTAACCCACCAATATACTGAACAAGTTTGCTGGCCGTGGGTACCGATCGGTGGTATGACTAGGAAAAACCATCAGGGTACTGAATAGGCTTGTTGGCAATGGGGCATTCTGCCTGGGGAAGGGATGTCTCTCACTAATTATCACAACTACCCCACCAGAGTACTGAATAGGCTTGCTGGCAGTGGGTTCTTGTTGAGAAATGTCTCATCTATACTTGTCTGATTGAAAAATCCACTTTTGTCATCTAAAAGATGAACACTACAAGCAAAGCTCATTGTTAACATTTATGAGATACAACTCCAGATTACTAAACAAAGATAATTATTACAAGAAAATGTGCATTTGAGAATTACCCTAAGTCAACCTTACTGGTCTAACATCTAAAGCCTACATTACCTAAGAAGGAAACTTCTTAAGAGTGGAGCCCTAACTAAGGAGTCTAATCTACTTATACTGTGAAATTTATCCATAACATCTAATGATAGTAAATCTCTGAAGCAAGTTAGGTTGGATCTGTTCTTCTGGCAAAAATATAAAAACCTCCCTTTTTTCACTGTTGAATGCTACCCTTGTTAATAAGTCATCAAAATAAAGGAAATTTCAATTTTTTTTATGCATGTGATCATATGCTAGGTGATAAATGTACTTCTGGAATTTGATTTGGTTTCTTTTCTCTTATCATCTTTTCTCCATTATGATACAGAGTGTTGAATCTTCTTGCATAAGGATATGAAACATCCTTGGCATGGGAGAGGGTCAAAGAGCCCTTTCAGAACTCTTTTTCAGAGTCACATCTCATCTTCAGAAACCAACATGATCACCCTACAACCCTGCAGAACCAGACACAAAAGAAGATAAGCACAGAATAAAGAAGTTTCATGAAGTACAGGAAATTCCAGTACCAAGCTTCCAGAAAACTCCAGCCTAAAAACATGAACTTTGAAAATCTACAAGCTTCAAATATAAAGGCAGATGCATATGCTATGGGTATTTATCATACAATTGTAAAAGCAAAGGTAACATGGTATTATTTATTTTCCTTTGCTTATAAAACTACAATAGGTATGAAAATGTATACTAGAACTTATGAACTTAGTGTTAAAACCATGCACCTATCCCTCATACCCATATGCCTAACCTTAATCAATCCTCTCATCACATAAGTGCTCGAAAATGATTGAGGGCAAAATCACATCAAAAGTATGAATATGAAGCATGTCTAGTAATGATGGGCCACGAACGTGCTTCATCCCTAAGCAAATCACAAACTTATCTTGTGTCATGAGCCATGATTCAACATCAAATTCACCGCTCAGAGGTCCAATCACCTATCCCAAACAACAATGATGCTTCGACACCCAACGTTCTGTCGCCATCATTACGCTAAACGGGAAGAAATGAAATGACATATTTGGGTGGTGAAGCCATCTAGATGAGCCTCATCTTGTCTTAATTTCCCTTTGTGTCATATTTACTTAAACTCACCGTTCAAATTAGAAACACCATCACCATATCTTTTTTCATTACCAACCTTTCTCCAGTTCCAAGCCTTACCTCTCCCTACGATCTCCGGTACCAAACCCTTACCCTCATCAGCTGACTAAATCCTTGCACTAAAACCCGATTTTTTCTCACAATTTATAAAGATGGTTGTAAGTAGACATGCACCGATCTTCCATATTTATAGAGAGACCGAGGAGTTCCAACTGTGTAGAGAGAAGTATGCTAGATCAGGATGGATGCCATTTTTGGAGAAATTCACAGGCTGGCATTAGAAGGTATCTCACGCCTTTATTTAGGGTTACGATGGAGAGATTGTGCATATATCCAATCTGCAGCTAACAATCAATGAAGCAACTTTAAGGGAGGTCATGGTATTACCTAACAGAGGAGCCAAGTATTTCAAAGGAGTAGGAATCAACAAGGAAATGTGCCAACGATTTTTTAAAGAAGACCATCAGCACCCTAATTGGAAAAAGGGAATCCCTAGGAACTATATCAAGGAAGAGTATCATCCAATTCTTGCTAGTCTTCAACGATTCCTCACTTGTGAGGGTAGGTATGTTGTAACCTTGATATATCTTTGAAGGAGGCCCTGAAATTGATTTCCCATATTTTTTATGGATGATTCTGAACAAGATGGTAAGAGGTGTCAAATCCCTATCCAAAACTGAGAAGACTAGCATTTACCATCAAGGTCTTATTAAGATGTTAATTTTACATGAAATTAGAAAGTAAAGGATTAGTTGGAAAATCCTCATCACTCAACACCTTCCCATAGAAAACAAACCTGTGGAGGAAGCCCAAATTTCTCTATAGAAAGATAAGGAACCTCAAAAGAAAAAGGGCAAGAAAGATAAGGAAACTCCATCATCATCCAGAACAGTGAGCCAAAATGAAAAATCTAGTAAACAAGCAGGGCCCTCTTCCATAGTCAATAAGACTTTTAAAAGTCAAGAATCAAAAGGTAAAACCAAATTAGTAGAGGAGACTTCAACAGTAGCACTTGAGGAGAAGGGTCATAAGACAAAAACTATAAGGAAAGGGAAGAATAGATCAGAGAATAAAAGTGAACAGTCTATAGAACAATCCCCTGTAACCATTCCGCAAATATAAAAGAAGAAAAGGAAGCTTGTGAGCACCCCTGATTCAGTACCCCCTTGTAAAAGAACCACAAGGAGCATGGCGAAGAAAGGAAAAGCAGTTGTTAGCCCTCATACACATGAATATCCAATAGATCTTACCTCCCCTTCTGAAGACCTATCAGTCTAGGATGACATCCCTAGTTTGACCAAGGAACAAGTCACTATTACTTTATGTGGGATGAGGGAGGAAGTGGAGGAAAGAGAATACATCCAGCTAAAAACAATGGAGTCAACAAGGACCTTAACAAAAGAACATATGAAGAAAAATATTGAGGAGCTATAAAAACAAAACTAGGAACTCAAACAAGAAGTGAAGGAATACCAACTATTGGAAAAGTATATCAAAAAGGAAAATGAGCAATTGAAAGCAACCAGCCAACAACTTCAAGATGACCATGAAGAGACTTTTAATAAGCTCAAGAAGGTACTAAGAATCTCACAATACATTAGGGTCATAAAAATGGAGCTGAAAGCAGAAGCTACAGCCATCAACATCATTGATCCACAAAAGTAAAGAATGGAGTCTCAAATTTTGAAAATTTTTGGGTTTATTTCAGTTGCATGAGGACATGCAATGGTTTTGGGATGGGGGAATGTTGAGCCTCTAAATTGACATCCCCACTACCCTATTATACTCCTCATCTATACCTTTTTGGCTTACCTAAGCTTGGATAAATGACAAAGAACACTACCATTAGCCATTAATGAGGTCATAAGGTAAAGTATAATTAATTCATGCATTTTTGTGGTTTATTGAGCTAGGAGACTAAATGTTTCATGTACTAATGTTTCAATTTTCTATGTATAACCTTTTACCTCTAGATGAGTCCAACCATTCTGTACCATCTCAGCCATCCGGTACTTATGCACCATATTGCCACTCTCCGAATCTGGTACCAAGCACACCTTCCATTCAGATTTGGTACCAAATATCACCTGTCGTGATCCGATACCAACGACCGCAGACTGTCACGATCTGGTACCAACCACTTGTGCATTGTTCGAATCTGGTACCATTTACCGAATCTCACCTGTCACGATCCGGTACCGATATAGGAAGAAAAATATACCAAGTTTATCTCCAGATCTTACTAAAGATAATTGTTGGATGTTTGTTGAATCGTTAAAGCTCTAGAAAGGTTATGATAAGCTTGTTTGTCTATTGCTTCATCCTCATACACTTCGTGTCATGAGGATGAATCTTAAAATATGTAACCGAATATATAAATTTGACAATTGAGTGATTTGCTAAGGATTTCACCTCCTTGTCTTTCACGAATTAGATTGTTTAAATAGTCATGGCAAGGATGGTGGAGGTAGTAGAGAGTTATAATAACACAGTATGTGAAGCAACATTACATATTGTAGAACACATTCTAAGTTGAATTTTTAATAGAAGGATGTCAATTATTTCTAGGTCTTGATCATTTATGAATGAATGTGAGTTGAGTTGTTAGCATAGTTTAATTCTATGTTTTGAAATTTAAGTAAGAGCAATGTGTGGATTGAAAGAAAGCTTACTGTAGACTCCAGTCGTTGACCTGTTGAAGCAGAAAGGGCCCACCGCCCAAGAAAGGTCAACATCCTTATAGATTAGTGTTAGTAGTTGATTTCAATAGTATAGATGTTAGATTAGCTAAATCTTAATTCTTTCAGATGATAGCAGTATAGTTTAGACTAAGATTTCGATCATACGATTGTTTGGAGATCTTTACTTACTCTATTTTGCATATGTTATGTTTATGTTTTTATGAAGTTGATTTTGTTTCATGGACATAAATGTTGGAAGCAGTAGTCAAACATATTTGAAGAAGAACTAATGAAGTTTACAACAACACATTGTGAACCACAACATACTCGGTATATTGACTATTGAACTACCCATGCGATGTCTTGATGATTGATGTGTGATTTCCCTTTTAGAAGTGTGATTGCATAGTTAGTTTTTTGGGTCAGATAGAAAATTTGATCTGTCAAAAGAACTCCATCTCATAATTGCATGTGCCATAATGGAGTAGATAGCCTCTCTGTGAAAGACAACCAAAGTGTGTTTTGATTTGCTAGTTTGTCTTATTTCCAGCATGCTCAATCTAGAATAGTTCTATACTCATGACATTAGAATTACCTTTCTTACTAGTGTCTTGTAACTTTGTTGATTACGAATCCTAGATTGATAATTAATGAGTGCATTATACTAAACATATAAGTAGCACAACAGTCCTCTATCACCAAAATATGTCGTGCCCACCAGTTAAAAAATGTGTCATCGAAGGCCTATATGGTCCTTCCATCCCCCTTTCATGGAAACAACGTTACCCATCTACACACTATTGGGCGCGAGGCCACATGCCCTTGCACTGTCTCTTGTGGACTGAGAATGGGAACCCTCTCAAAAAATAACAAGCATAGAATAGTCATGAACCCGAAGTTTTTTTTGCTCTGCCCGTGGCACTCGGTGAGTTGTCTTTTCATACTGTCCAGCATGGTTGTACTCCAGTCAAAGATTCATGCATTCAAGAACTGCACTGCACAATGCATGTGCATCCGAGAGGCCTGATGTAAAGTTGCAGATCCAGTGATCTGTCCAATGAGTAAGACTATCACTTTCAGTGATAGGTTGGTGATATTGTTGATTGGCACCTAAGAACCTACTTTCTCAGTGTTGGCCTCGCATTGTAGTTCAATCAACTCAACAATGTTGTGAGGCCCATGGGAAAAGCATGCAAATTGACTGGTTCACCCCTCCTTGAGAGGCTAGTCAGAAACTAAATGTCTTCAGTCGTTGGAGTCAATGACTTCCCCTCGAGCATAAATGCCTCAGTGTCGGGATGTAAATAATCTACCAAGGCATTCAACACCCTGGGTTTTTCCCTCATGAATGGACACCTGAAGAACTTCCACAACCCGCATTGTCTCAATGCAGCCATAGTTGTAGGTTCCTCATCGACCAATATATATATATATATATATATATATATATATATATATATCCTCATGCTCCCTTTCTCTCCAGTGGACATACATCCTGTTACAAGCAAATTCATGGAGGAAGTTAGCTCTTGCATTTTTATTTTTATACCTTTTTGAGGGTGTATGCAAGCTGTCTTGGACACTGTCACGTATGCACGTGGGCAAACGTTTTTCTTCCCATGGGCATACGTGGGTTGTAATTGGACAACCCATGTACACGCAGGGCCACCCTTTTTTAAAGGCGCATGCCCCCCCAAAAAATAAAAGAAATGAAAAATGGAAGTATGGAAATGTAAGAGGGGTTGATTTGTACTTACTTGGTCCGAGAGGAAGTTACTTTCATCCTCTAAAGATCCCGTAATCAAATCTTTTAGAAAAGGGTTGTTTTTGTCTTTTTGGTCAATTCTCAATTTACAATGGTGATAATGAGCTGCCAACTTCTATTTATAGACATTTTTGTCCCTTTTGTCATTTTTTGAGCCCTTTTGTCATTTTTTCCTGGTTTGGAAATCATTTAAATGGTTCTTGAGATTCTCATTGGATGTTACGATGCACTTTACTTTTGGTTGGGAGAAATTTTTGAGAGATGGGTCACTTTTGAAGGTCCTTTGGTAAAAGTTGTTTTTCCAACTTTTTGCATTTAAGTTAGGATTCCACCTCCACTTTCTACATCTCGTTGTATTTTCTTCTTTACCATAGGATCGAACCCACCGAATTGCGACACAGAACTTTCATTGCTTCTTTAGAAGTGTTGTAATTTAATGGTAGAGCCTACCTCCACATGGATGCCTTAGGTAGATCCTAATTGCATTTTGATGTCCATGTCGTCATGAATGACTTTAGGCTCGGGAGTCCTTGTTAGTCTTGTCTTCATTATGATATTGAGCCTCATATGTATAATATGTTATCATTATTGACCTCACACTTGGGACTCCCATAAAAAAGGTCTTCTTTTAAGCCCTTTTTAGACCCTCTAAACATGAAAAGATTGTCGAGCGATCTTGTTGTCCTTCACGCTCGCCAAACTAAAATTTGAAGGCATGTCTTTCTGACGGTAGTTTACCCATTTTTCGGTCTGAATGGTCAATTGTACGAACAAAGGTATGCTCTAGGAACTATGATTCACTAGAAGAGTATTCTCAGGTATAATTTTAACCCTTTTTCGGGCTTGAGGGACTAAATTTACGAAAAAGGAACCCCCACATAGTCCATAGCTAAGCTCTTTTCAGACTCCCTAAAATTGAAAATATTGTCGAGTGACCTTGTTCCTTCACACTTGTTAAGTTGGTCTAGAAGAACATACCCTACAGAGTCCATAGTTAAGCTCTTTTCAGACTCCCTAAAATTGAAAATATTGTCGAGTGACCTTGTTCCTTCACACTCGTTAAACTGGTCCAGAAGAACATACGCTATAGAGTCCATAGTTAAGCTCTTTTCAGACTCAAAATTGAAAAGATCATTGAGTGACCTTGTTCTTTCACACTCATTAATTGGTACAAAAAAACATCTACTAGCATGAATTTACCCCTTTTTTGGCCTGTAGATTAAAGAGGAAAAAGGTACACCTTGGGAGATTCATCTTGCCAGGAGAGTTCTCCTAAGTAGATTTTATACTTTTTTGGGCTAAGGAGACTAAATCTAGAAAAAGGCTATGAGTCCATAGTTAAGCTCTTTTCAGACCCCTTAAAATTGAAAATATTGTTGAGTGATCTTGTCTATGTCACACTCATTAAAATGGTTCTGAATAGACATCTTTTCGGTGCTAGTTGATCCCTTTCTCGAGCCGACTAGACTACTTTCGAAAAAGGTACCCTAGTGGAGTCTTCTTTTATGCTTTTTCATACTCTCTAAAAAGGAAAAAACACGTCGAGCTTACCTTCTCTGGGCTTGTGAAAAATACATTGAAGGGGGTTTCATCGTGTCCTGCTAATAATAGTTGCATCTCTACATCTTTGGCCTAATTTCGGATCCATGTTTCTCTCAACTGAACCTTTGAAGCATGCCTTATATGCAAGCCTTGTAGCGCTTTTCCTCTGTGATTTGACACCCTGACCCATGGAGGAATTTTCCCTGAGTGTCCTTTTCCTACACATGTCTCATTTCTATGAGAATTAGTGTGTTCCTTGCGCTAGGAACTAGTATGCTTGCGACACTCGTTCCTCCTTTGTAATGTAGCATTATTTTATTCTTTTTCAATCTCTTCAAAATATTGAAAAAGACAAAAAAATCAAATATACCCCAAAAAGAGGATGGGAAAAGTATTTTCTTTTTTTTGGCAGCACAATGAGTCTCCCTTGGACAGAGTACATCCTTTCATTTTTTTTCAAGCATTGGGATTTAAATATGATCTTAGGAAGTTGTTATCACTACATAGAGTTTTGTCTTCCTTCGTTTGGTTATTCTTCCAAACATATGGAAAGTTTGCATTGCCTCCTGCATCGTGAAATTATGTCAATGCCATGTTTCCTAAGTCAGATCATCTGTTGTGCTATTGTCTAAGGGAATTTTTACCCAACTTGAGTCATCACTTCTGCATTTTGTCTCTTGACCTCATGCCCAACTATCCCGAAAGTCCAATCAAGTCCTTGTTCAAAATCAGTGAAGTTTTATGCCTGATCACCGAGATCCTCTTGACTATTCACGACGAGTTGTCAAAAACCTCTGGGTAGTGAAGTCATAGACTCACATTACACTCCTACCCGAGTTTGAAGATCTTGAATTTTTTTCTCGAGCTCTGAAGGCCTCATCTCCACCCATCAGGTGTCATTTGGCTTCTTGAAGATGGATATTATACATGTATATCTTTGATTTTGAGATGTAGATTCATTGTGTATTGCTCACGGCTACACTTTATATAGCTATATGACATGGATATGCAGTGTATTTGATTGGAATCCATTATTTATTTCATCCCGAGCATGGGTATGTCTGCCTCGGTGAGACAATTATTATTTTTTGCAGATGGCACCTCCCAAACTCTGGTCCCAGGCTCACTCGCTTCGTACGTTGGTGAAGATTTGTAATGTATTTTGGCCATCAAATTCTCTTTTGACCTCACACATTAGGGGGCATCTTTTATAACCCTATATTGCACCATACATGCATACCTGGCATCGGGCCATCTTACTTGCTATTTTTTCCAAGCCAGCACTGAGCATATCTTCTTAAAAACACTATTTTTGAAGATGTACGCGCCCTGCACCACTACTGCCCGTGTATGTACGCTAGTTGCACCAATACTTCTTGTGTACGTATGTTATCTGCACCATTACATCTTGCGTATTCCCACAAAAGTTGCAAAAATTAAAAAGTTGCAAGGAATTCGTTGAGATTACAGGCTACTGGATAGTTTTCCAACTGTCCCACAACCTATAGCCCATCACCCAACCGAATAGCCATCCTTTTGTCATATAAAATGAGGTGTTGAGGTCTCATTCCAATAATAATCATAGGAATAGTGAAAATATGCATGTTTCACATCCCTTCCTTTCCCCAAGAATTTGCAGCCACCATGTGAGTTTTGAGCTAGAATTCCCTATTCTTGCCTTTTTCCTCATTCATAAGCCTATGCCTTTTTCCTCATTCATAAGCCTATGCCTTTTCCCTAGAGAGAAGTGTGAGAGGAGAAAGATACATGGAATCCGTTGGAACTTGGTGAAGAGGATCCCAGACCAGGTTCGATGAGCAGTCACTGATCTCATTTTAAGTAACTTTGTGAGATTAATATAAAGAAGTACTTTTTTTGTCCCGCCATATGATGTGTTCAGTATTTATGTTTGATTTACATTTTATTATGACATATAAACCACTAATTCATATATGAGATGCATGTTTGTAGTTTCTTGTTTGTCTTTTGGTGAATGCAAGTTAGCCTTGGGTGGAGACTTGTAGTTGAGGAGCGATTGAACACAAAAGAATTGACACTGGATGCAGAGTTTAAGGTAGAGTTACCAGATCCTATTATTTTGTATTTCATGCATGAATGTGGGGTATATTTGGGGTAGTTATAAAAATTAGGAGACTTTAGATGGTTAGATATACCTACATGTTGAACCCTAGTGTAGTCCATAGGGGGTTTTTACCACTATAGCATATACTCATAATTGTTGCAACCACCAGGAGTGTGATCAGACCATTGCATTAACATTTTCAATCGATGCCTCCTCTGTCATATTTTTCAGTCCTCCTCATGTCAAATGCGAGCCAGGCATAGTTATGTTCTTTACAGGAAAATATGTCCATAATTGATAGTCTTCCTTTACGACCACTCTCTGCATGTTTTCCATTTATGGGGTGAGATGAGGTCTCAAATGTTGCATCACTTTCATGAACTATATTCATCGGGATCAGGATGGGTCACACTTTGAACTTCACCATTTGGAGCTTTGTTGTATGCTTGCAAGGAGTACTTGGTAGGCAGACGTGGACGTTGATGATAGGGAGCTGATGAGATGATTGGGACTATGTGGGTACTACAATGTCATATCATCGTTCGACTTAGGATAAAAACATTTGATGGGTTTTTTGAGCCCTCTTATTTCATTTTTTCTTCGTCAGAATGCCACTTCCTAGCGAAAACATCCCCCCTAGATCAATAATTTTGCTAACATTAGGCTCCATGGGGGATGGTATGCTCCTTGTGAGTTACCAAGAACTTGCAGCTTTAGTCGCCTTTCTTCTAGGTTGTGGAGTTACTTATTAAAAGAATAAAAGAAAGGAAAACTTATATTTACAATGACATGGGAAGCCATTCATGGCTTAAACAAAAAACTTCTTCAGAAAATGCCTATTTACATGGCCTCCAAAAACTTCATCACCCTCCAAATTATGCAATCTGTAAGTATTATTTGGAAACTTCCCAGAGATCTTGAAGGGGTCAATCCATAAGGCTTCAAACTTCCATGTTTTCCTTTGTCCTGCTTGGGTGCATCCCATTTTAGCACTAGATCTCCCAACTGCAAATCCTCCTTTCTTAACTTTCTGTCAAAATCCTACTTGATCTTCTGTTGATGGTCATGTGCTCTATCTAGTAGCTTCTCTCTGGTCTCCTGCACTTCTACCAGTTGTTGTATTCTTTTGATCATATCATCAGGCTCTCCTTGGTATTCCTGGAAGAATTTTTCCACAGGTAAGGTTAGCTGAGAAGGAAATATGGCCTCAACTCCATATATAGGCTGAAAAGGAAAGACGCCAAGATATCTCTTTGTTGTCACTCTATCATCCCACAGAGAAAACTTGAGCTTTGAGTCCCATGCTTTCTTATTGTCCTCTAACAATATTTTGATGATATTTATAAGGCTCTTGTTTGAGGACTCTGCCAGTACATTCCCTTGGGGGTAGTAAGTAGTTGAGTGAATCAATGCAATTCCAAACTACTCATAGAATTGAATTAATGGTTCAGCCTCGAAGGATGCAGCATTATCAGTGACCATTCTTTTTGGAAAACCAAACCTTGCCATAATATATTCAAGAAAACCAATGATTACTTTGTGGGAAGCACTCCTTGTGGGTATGGATTCTATCCACTTGGTAAAGTAATCTGTGGTAGTCAATATCCACCTATGCTAACCACTTGAAGAAGGATGAATTTCCCCAATAAAATATAAGCTCCACTGCTGAAAGGGTCCTAAAGCTACCACAGGCTTCAAAGGGAGGGAATTGAGCTTCTATTTTCCTGAGAATTTATGACACTTGACACAAGCCCTGATTTTAGCACAAACATCAGTGAATAGGCAAGGCTAGAAATAACTATCTCTGAGAATCTTGTAGGCTGTGGTTCTCTAGAAGTGATGTCCCCCACACAAACTGTCATGAAAATCAGACATGATCTTGTGGGCTTCCTATGGGTATAAACATCTCAACATCACTCCTAGAGGATCTTTTCAATATAAAACTTGATCAATGAGGAAATACTTAATTGATTTGAGATTTAAAGATCTTATCTTTCTTTTTTCCATGCCATCAGGAGGTTGCAACTTCTATAGAAAGAAAATGATGTTCATGTACCAAGAACATCCTGCTAATGGAGGGCTGACTTGAGAACTTGTATCAGATAACTCAGCCTATTGATTGTCTGAGCAATTGTTGATGAAATTCACCCCTAAGGCTTTGCAATTAGATTCAGCCAGTAGCTTGGCTAAACCTTGACCCATAACCAATTTGGTGGGCCTTATCTCCAAGTCAAATTCAATGATTTTAGCATTCCACTTGCTCCTTCTCCTGTCTATGTCAGGTTGAATGAGAATCTCCTTCACAAAATCTCAAGGGACATATGCAATGAACTTTGAATGCAAAACATAGACCCTAAAGGATTTGAGGGCTTTAACCAGAGCATAGGCCTATTTTTCCATGGTTTCATATTCCAGCTCTACATTTCTCAATGCCCTACTGAAAAAGGCAATGGGTTGTTCAAACCCTTCATCATTATTTTGCAACAAAACGACTGCCACTGTGTCAAATGAAGCAAACGATAAAATCATAAAATCTTTAGAGTAATTAGGATTGATGAGCACAGGTGCTTCGGTCACGAACTTCTTTATTTGATCGAAGGAACTACGAGATTCAACAATCCATTTGATTTCGTTTCCTTTCCTCAACATGACTGTAATGTCATTCACCAGTCCAGAAAAATTAGAAACAAACCTTCTCAGAAAATTAATATTCCCTAAGAAAGACTGAACTTCTTTCTTGGATATAGGGAGTGTTAAGGTTTGGATGGCTTCCACCCTGCTGGGATCAATATTTTCTCCCTCAGTTGATACTATGTGCCCTAGTAGTTTTCTCTCCTTTATTTCAAACAATGACTTCTTGGGATTTAGGGAGAGACCAAATTTTTTGCATTTTTGGAAGGCCTTTATCAGATGATGACAATGTTCTTTATCAGTCATGGAGAAAACTATAATGTCATCTAGATAAATGACTACAAATTTATCCCTTTCCCCAATAAAGGTGATGTCCATAGCGCGCTAGAAAGTTGTTCCTGCACTCATCAATCCAAAGGGAATCTTGGCATACATGAATGTACCCCATGGAGTGGTGAATGATGTCTTCTCTCTGTCCTCAGGTAAGACAAAAATTTGATTGTCTCTAGAAAGGGCATTAATCATGGACATCCTGGATGCACCTGTCACCCTCTACAATATGTGCTCCATTTTCGGCAATGGGTAATTATTTTTCTTGGAGCTTCTATGTAGGTTCCTGAAATCAACACAAAGTATGATTTCTCCATTATTCTTTCTCACTGGGGCCAAGTTGGCCACCCATTCAGAATACCTCAAAGGAACGATAATATGGGCATATAAAAGTTTTGTTATCTCTCTCCATGATAGGCTGTAGCATAGGGTTGATCTTTCTCAGTTTCTGCCTAAATGGCTTGGCCTCTTCCTTTAGTAGGATCTTATGCTCAATGATGCTTGTGTCGTATGTTCTAAGATCCTCATAAGTCCAGGCAAACACATCAGCAAACTCCTTTAATAGCTCGACATATTCAACCCTTTGTTCCCTTGACAGACTGCTCGACAACTTGACAAATTTTGGATCTTTCTTTGTACCAATGTTGCATTTAGTTACATTAGCATCATCAAATGATCCTTTAACATTCATTGCCACATCATTTATATCAAATAGTCTTTCTAAAGGAACTAGTCCCCTCAGAATGTGATTGCTAGAAACTGAACAATATGGTAATTAGCAATTTTGTTCAGGAAAACATCAGCATGAGGATTATTTTCATAATCCTAATCTTCATCAATATGTAGTGCAGAAAAATCATCAACAGTCTCAAGGAATATTTTTATCTCAAGATCATCCTCCAATACTTTCCAATGCTTAACATTGTTAGGTATAGAGGGTCTGTATTTTAGTTCTACATCATACCCTAGTTTTGGTGGCAAAGGGACTCTGAAATTGCTTGTTTAAACAACCAGAGAATCAACCATGATGTCTTCTTCTCTTGGAATAAATGAAATTTTGAAAGATAGGAAAAAAATGTCAATAAGGTCCCACACTTCATTTCTATAACTTCTTAGTCTAGGGTGATTAGCTTGATAAAGATTTTTGATCTGATTGACAATTAACTCAACATCCCCAAATATTGAAATCTCTTCAATCCCCATATATTTTGCAGACCTCAAACCTAAGACGAGATCTTCATACTCTGCCACATTATTGGTAGCTTCGAATTCTAATTTGTATGATAGAGCTATAGTCTCTTGAGCAGGTGAAACAAAACCACTCCAACACCAACACCTTCCTTAGAAGAGGCTCCATCGAAGAACATTTTCCACACAGAGGTGATAGGAGGGGAATTTTCACAGAAAGTAATGGGCCATTTTTTGATTTCTAGAGGAGGTTTAGGAGCGTCGGTGAGCTGCAACAAACTAGATACTAAATCTGTGTCAAGAGAAAAGATAGGATGGTTTGTAGGGTTTGCTTCATCACTAATAATGTAGGCCAATTGAGATTCCCTGTAAAGTCTTCTATGCTCCCACCCAAACACTATAATTGTAGCATAGATGAGGTCCATTTGCAAATTCCCCCTAGTCTTTTTATCGTAGATATAGACTGAAGCATCACGAACTTAGGGGGAACGTCAACTACCATGATGTCCATGATCACACTTTTCATTGGCAGTTGGAACAGAGATATGACCAAGTATTTGATAACCCCAATGAACTTCACCTTCCTGGAGTCAAATGAATACAGATCATGATAAGATTTTGTAATCTCGAGACCGAGCTCTTCCATGACAATCTTAGGCATAAGATTGTGAGATGCCCCTGAATCCATCAAACAGTTGTGCAACACCTTGTCATGTATGTTCAGTGAAGTATAGAAGGGAGGGGATGAATCATCTCTATCTTATACCAAAGGACCTAGGATGACTGCAGGATTCTCATATTGGAGGTTTACTAAGTCTATATAATGAGACAAAGGTTCAGGCTGCAATGTTTTGGAGAGGCACCTTTTGAAGTCTTCATGCTTGACCAGCTCTGAAATGGGTACAGGGATTCTAATATTTTGTATTTAATGATAAAATTTGAAAGAGGAGGGGGCCTTTAGAATTGCTCTCACTTCTGGAACATGACCTTTGACCACTGGTGGGGGAGTCTATGCCTTCTTTTCCTTGTTTCAGTCTACAATATCTTTTGCAGGTTTTTCTGCTCTGGTATGCTGATCAGGGATGTCAGATTTCTCTTCTTTCTATTTGGACCTCATATCATATTTTTTTGGGTTGTTGGTGTTGGCTTCCTTTCTCAACTCATTAAGTTGGTTGCCCATGAGAGACTCCCTGTATGCAGATTGAGTCAAATGATGAAAAGAGGAGATGTCTTTGAGACAATGGATTTATGGGTCAAGGTCTTCTTCCTTCCTTTCATCATCAGTAACAAGATTATTTTGTATAGGGGTCTAGATATTCTGGTCATCTCTATATTTGTTTCTCTTCTCTCTTAGAATAATCTGAGGAGCATTGTTAAGTCTCCTAAAATTACCTCCGTTATCATCATTTTTTGAATTTCTATAGTTTTGTCTCCCTTCAATATTTAATTTATCCATCTTAGCAGACATAGATTTTACTAATTTGGTAAGTTAATCATATTGAGGATGGACAACAAAGGACCTAGAGGTTTAAGCTTCAAACCTCCCTTTTCTTCTGTCTTTGTCAGCATTGATCCTAAGCTTATCAATTGCAAATATATTGGACTCTACTTCAAGGGTTGCATCTTGCATATGAGCCAAGGAAGTAGCTCTTCTTTCTCTTAATAGGAGACAGAAATCAGGATCAAAAGCGCTAGCATAGTAATATTTGCAGAGGTTTATGTAGGCTTGAAATTAGTGGGGATTTTATTATACATTTTATTAAACCTCCTAGAGAAGTCAGAATCAGATTCCCCTTCCTCCTTCTTTAGAAATCCAAAATTTGTAATATAGTACAAGAGATCCTTTTTGTCTCCCCAATCCTTTAAGAAGGATTCATCTAGGGCCTCAATCCTATCAATAGATCAAAGAGGCAAGGCCCTAAATCACATCCTAGCTTCACCATCAAGGCTATGAACAAAAATCCTCACACATACATCTTCATGTTGTATGGCATGATTATCTGTAAAACTATAAAAGGCTTCAAGGTGTACCTCTGCATTTATGTCTCCCTCACCCGTGAACTTAGGCAACTGCTTAAGGTATCCATCCACTGGGAGGGCATTCAGAGGCTGAGGAAAAACAAGAGGGGCATACCTAGCAGCTATTGTTACAGGCGAATCCTCCTGTGGACAAGTGGATTCCCTCTCGGTCTCTAGACTCCGAAGGCCAAGATACAAAAGTTCTTAACATGGACACTAACATCATTTTAGATCTAATAAAGCTAATATATGAAGGAGAAGAAGGAAGATATGTACCTTATTAATGACGTTTGTCCTTTCAAAGTCTAGGCTGAGCTTCGATCCTGAGCCCCGATAGATCATGTAGAACAAACAAAGATACAATGGACTTCCTACTCTACTGAGATTATCTCAAATATAGATCCATCTATTGTATACAAAATCATATGGAACAAGCATAAGTTTGAAAGAAACAGGCCAAGAATTGATTATTAATGATAACAAGTAAAATTACTTACAATCCTTTAGATGAAGGTGCAACAGTTTCTTCTAGTTATCCTTGTACAACCCCTTTTCTCAAGTAATCTACATGGATTGCTTTGATGAAATTTCACTCATGAGATCATAAGTTTCTCATCTCCAATCTTTCCTGTCAATACCACTTATAGGATCATAAGTTTGGTATCAATCTCTAGTCTTCACCCCTCTTTCACAATGAGGAGGCCTCCTTATATGACCTTGGAGAGGTCCAACTACTTGAGAGATATTTGGGATAAGTTGAGGATTCTTCTCCTTCATTTGAATATCTTCCCTAAGATCATGCCTTGACCTTCTATTCGAATCCAACCACCTTCATAAATTGAGGGGATTCTTCCCTGATTTGGCTCAACAAACCAAAACTTGCTCAGAAAGGGTAGCACTCCCCCAAAAGGGTGCACAGAGCGCTCAAAAACTCCCCCAAAGAGGCTCAGGGAGTGCTAGCACTCCCTGATAGTGGTTATGGGAGCACTCCTCTCCAAAATCCATATTTGAGTGGTTTTTCCAATGGAAAAAGGCTTGTACTTCTTGTCAACTGATTTCTCTTTTTCAAAACTAGTCTTTGAGGTGTCTTAAGTGTCCTTATGATGTCGTTAGAGGAACGACATTGAAAATATGGAAGTATGATGTTTGTGACTCTTGCAACACTTGTGGTCAATATGTGACACTTGTGGAAAACATGTGACACTTACAACACTTGTAATGATGACACTTGCGACACTATCGAAGTGAGTAATTTTGATATGTAACAGATTTCCCCCCAAAGTGTGAAGTCAGAAGACAATGATGACTGAAGTACTTTGTAGACTTTTTCGAGCAAGGGTATGGATGCAGAGAAAATGGAAAAATTTGGACACAACCATCAAACAAATATTATGACATGTTTCAAACCCAAGGTAGGCATACCTATGCTTGAGTGATAAAGACTTTTTAGGTATGGCCTCCATAAAATACACTGTGGATCCATAATTATATTGATAAAAGGTATAGCCACTGAAGATACAATGTGGATCTATACTCCTATGACCTGAACTGATCGTAGCCACGAAGAATACATAGTGGATCTATGAGATGACAAGACATAGCCACGATCAATACAGTGGATCTATGTTACAGTATATGTGCCATAGTTCAAAATAACTACTTCACAACCTAGGAAAAGTATACATACGAGTGAAAAATCAACCCAGGGTATTCTTACCGATCCCGATGTAGTACGAATATAACATTGTGAATATATGTCCTGATGTCGAACATGGCAGAAACCACTTGATTACCAGTCAATGATGTAAACCGTTAAGAAGCGCGAGGGAGATCACCATTGATGTCAATGATTCCCAAGGTACTCTAGTAAATTCCAACGAATGTGAATAGATGAGATGAAGTTGAACATCGATGGAATCATCCGATCAGAGGTCAATGATGTAAACCCATTGTCAGACATGAGGAGGCCTGCCATTTAGGCATTCAGGTCCCAAGGTACTAACTGGCTTCTAAGTCTAGTTCCTGGATAATGTGTTGAAGTCAACAGGAATAGACTCGTCGAAGGAGAGCCTTGATGTATCCCCCATCAATGACATGAAAAGGACAAATGAACATAGACTAACATGGGTATTGAAACAGGATATTTGTGATGGATGACTCTCGAGGTAGATACTTCCCTTAAACACTGAGGCACATAAGCAAAAATGTGACATGGACCAAAACTTGATAATGCAGTGGATGTTGTGACTTTCGTCAGGTGACCTAAAGGAGTAAAATAAACTCAGAGGATTGGCTCAGTGCAGAGGTTCAATGGATTACAATGCATGCAAAGACAAAGTTCCATGTTCAAGGGAGACCGTAAGAGTTATTGGTAGTGTTCTCAAAATTATTTGCCTTGCTTCCTTCAATTTTTCCCCCATCCTGATAGACGAGTACCTCTTCTTAATTTAATGATCTTGAGGAGGGTAACACATGCTTGATATGACTCACATTCGATAAGTCCCTCTTCCTTTTTCTAACAAACTGGAAGAAGTAAGGGTTCGGTCCCATATGGGCCCTCCAATGTATGATTGTTTAACGAGTCCAAAGAAGGTAAAATCAGTGATTTTTCATATTTAAAGAGTCTGAAAACAACTTAAAAATGACTCCAGTGTTGTCCTTTTTCGTAATGTTAGTCTCGTGAGAACGAAAAAGAGATAAATTATCACTCTAAAGACGCCCTTTCAAACCTTTTAACGAGTGGGAAACGAAGTAAGATCACTCAACAATATTTTTATGTTTAGAGAGTCTAAAAAGAGTTTAAAGACGACTCCAAGGGGTTCCTTTTTTGTATATCCATGCGAGTCTGAAAAAGTGATAAAAGTATACTCGGTTACATTCTAATGTTTTTTTGAACACGAGAAAGAACAAATATTAATCTCGATATGCCCCCATCTTGAAATCTAGTGGCTTAACTCCAGAATGATCATCAAAGGCTGGAGACATGCCCTCCAAGCTTCAATTCATTCACTGAATTTGAGGTTGTCACCAATTTCTCTACTAGATGGAGAAAAAGGATAAGAGTGGATGAAAAAAAGGTTCAAGAGAGGTGACTATTTCATTTTTTAATGAGATTGACATAGGAAAAGAACTATTCTCAGGGCTCCGGGTCCAATCCCCAGATTTATGTTTCATTTTTTAATGAGCTTGCTACAGAGAGGAAAACTATGCTCAAAGATTTTGTTTCATTTTTTAATGATCTTGCTACAGAGAAGAGAAAATTATGCTCGTAACCTCTATTTCATTTTTTAATGATCTTGCCACAGAGAGGAAAAACTATTCTCGTGGAATCTCCTTGATCATGGCTTCCAAGAGAATAACGCTCTGGAAGGACACCATGTCAAGGGACAAAACTTGATCATGGCTTCCAAGAGATATATACTGGATGGAATAAAATCACTCTGGAAGGAACACATGTCGAGAGCCACAACAGGGGTAAGGAGATCAGGCTCTAATAACCCTACTAAAGAAATCACCATGTCAACTACCAGATCCAAATCATCGGAAGTTGAAGTCATGGGAGACAATGGAAAATCAACATCAAGAGGGAAGATAGAGTGTATATCTCCCTGAATTTCTTCACGAGGGGGAAGAAAAGAGGATCGATGATGGTTTTCATCCCGAGGTATCTCGTCAATGCTCATCATTTCCCTAATAGATTCATCAGAGAGAAAAATTTGGGAAATGTGGTCGATCGCAGACGATAAGGAGTTGAACCGTGATGGCATCGAGTAACTATCGGGTGCCAATAGATGTTGGTCATCTGAAGAGGGAGAAGCAGATTGGACAACAACGTATGATTTTTCGGCTGGACTAAGTGGCATGGTGTCACCTAGCGCATCAAATTCCAAGGGACTAGGTACAATCCAAGGGTCAGATGATTCCAAAGATTGATAAGTCATGGTCGAAATCATATCAACGATGGAAATATGATGTGTAGTTGGTGGAAGTGGTGTAGGGGAGGTACCCATAAGGATAGAATATTTCAACAAGCCAACACCAATCCTTTCATAAGTGATATTGTGATCTCCCAAGAATGGAATATTGTTGGTAGCGGGAGCATGAGCATCGGGTGTACAGAAATCTAGCTGATCGACAGTGGCAATTTTTCCCTGATGAGGGAATTGTACACATCGAAATATCGACGAGGCAATGACATTCATAGCATAAAACCAACTTCTTCCAAGCAATAAGTTGTAATCGAGGGGAGCATCGACCACCTTGACATCAACAATGATGATTTTTCCACCCAACTGGACGGGCAGGGACTGTAAAAGCCCATGGGGATCAAAACCTCACCCATCGAATGTGCGTAACATCATTGGGGATTTGTTAAGTGCGAGTGATTTGAAACTTTTCCAACATGTTAAAGACATGACACAAGTAGAGGCTCCCTCATCTAGAATAGTTTAATGGGTTTGTTGATTGTGAACAACAACATCAACTTGGAAAGCAAGTTGGTGGGAGAGTCAAGATGTATAATTGTCTAGATTAAACATGATATGGTTGGATGAATCAAGATCAACAATGCCAATAGCAGCCAAGAGTGTTCTATGTTGACTAGGGCAGTGTTGTATAACTTCTAACACAGATATAGCACACAGTGCTTGAGCCAAATCTTCAACAATGTTGTAGTTCTAGGCGACACGTGAACTAGGATTAAAGGTAGATTTACAGATAATTATCTTAGGAGGGCGTAAGATAGATTCAAACATAGGTTTCTCAATCTAAAGTGGTCCAGATGGAAGATTAACTAATGGAGGACTAACGGAGGACAGTGATGGATCCGGTAAAGTATCGGTACTATTAGTGACTTTTCCTTTGTCAGGTTTAACCGATGTGTCATATGTCTTAGAGAGAGTGGTCAAATTAATCCCATTAAACATATAAATATGTGCACTTGTCGATGCCTCATCATGAGGATGTCTAGAACTGCCCCTGGGAGAGGGGGTTTGAGAAACCATGGATTTTTGTTGTGGAAAAGGTTGAGTAAGCACAGTGGGTTGTGAATTTCCTTGGAAAATTTTGGCCACTTCATTGTGATGTGGACAGTCTCGAGTGTAGTGATCGTCTCCACAAATGATACATGGGAATTTTAGTTTTCATTGTGGTTTCTTTTCAGTAGCAGGTGTTTGAGATTGATATTTTGGTTGCTCATTGTTATTAGTATTTATTTATTTATTTATTGCCTTCTTCTTACCTCCAGATTGTTGTGAAGGGGAAAATTGGATTGCATTCACCTCTTAGATCTGAGTTTGGGGGGAGGTAGAGGAGAGTGTGGTCGACTGGGAAGTATATTGTGTTTTGACGGAACCAATAACACCATCTGCATGAGATGAGGATGATGTCTTGGATGGATCGGTATTAGCTTGAGAATCATTCATAAGAAACTCATACAAAGTACCAGATTGTGAATAAAACAAATCTAAGTACTGAGCTCGAGCAATGGTTTCTTCCTTGGTGACTACACCACCCATAGCAAAATCACACGCGATCGGGGGTAAAAGTGATTTAGTAAACCACTCTGCCAATAATATGTCAAGAATGATTTCTTTGATCATCCTTTGTCATCGTCTCCACTCATGAATATGGTAAGAGATATGCATGGAGTTAGTTTGACGAAGGGAATTCAAGAGTTCAGTACCCGTCTCATAGCGAATAGGTAGTTGAAAGTGCGTGAAGAAAGACATGGCAAGAGAGTTGAAATCATGAAAAGAAGCACGTGGTAGTTCAATATACCACTTTGTTGCAGAGCCCGTAAGTGTTCATTGGAAAAGATGCAAATGTGGAGAATCATCCATGAGGGAGTTTGATTAACACCACAAATGGATATTCATCACATGGTTATTTGGATCTTCTCCAGATTTTCCGTCAAATTTTGGAATATCAAAAGGAAGTTTAGCTGGAATAAATGGCCAAACTAGTGAATGAAAATAGGATCATTGGTTAACCGAGACAAGTCTGGGAGATCCAGAGTCACAAGGAAAGGTAATTGTCGGTTAATTTGCAAATTATACTAGTGTGGCATAGGAACACTAGTAGGACCATAAACTGGGTTAGGTGGATAACTGTAACCAGTAGGTCCTCCTACATATGGTTGTTGTTGACTAGGATAAGAAGTATTAGATGATGGCTGAGAAATATTTTCATAACCCGATGGGTTCTAAGCATTATAAGCCGGGTGATTTACTTGCCCATAAGGAGGATAAACATGTTTCCCTTAAGGAGGGTAAGAAGTAGATCCCAGAGGTAGATACACATTAGGGGGAGGATAAACATTAGACCCTTGGGGAGGATAAGGTTGTTGACCTTGAGGACTCCAGGTGGTGTTTGGGACGCCCAGATAAGGTTGTCCATAAGATGGATTAGAAGGAACAGGATTTAATACTCCTCCTTACGGGTTATGATATGAGTGCCCCCCAACGTGGGGTTGGGTAAATGTGCCTCTCGAAGATACTGCCCAGGATTGTGAAGGGTTTATAGAAAATGAAGGTTTCCCCCTGCCAGTGGTGGATTAACGATCGGGGTATTACTGGCAAAGGGAGGTTTCCCTCCAGGAGGAACATGAAAAGGGGGTTGTCCCCCAGGGAGGTAGGCCCACCATAGAATGGTGGTCCTCAAGGAGGGATAGGTCCGCTAGATGGTGGTTTCCCTCTAGTCAATTGTATTTGGCTGGCAAGGGTCTGCATTCTCTGGTGCAAAGATGCCCCGGCAAGATCATGCGGAACATGTGGAGCTATAGAGTGAAGGTTTGTAAAAGTGGGGGTAGGGATCAAAGTGACTTGGGAATGAGTAGAGGTGATGATCCTAGCATTAGGATGGACTTGTGCTGATGTAATAGTAGGGTTAATGACCTGATTGATGGGGTGATTCATAGTTTGACCGGATGGTCCCATTTCACTAGGAGGGTCATGAGGATTAAACGGTTGTCGAATGGATTCAAAATTCTCATAAAGATCACGTCTTGATGAAGATCTCCATACAGAATGAGAAGATGTGGGATTTGTATCTACTGCAGTGATAGGACGAACAAGAGTCCTATACTCATCACCAAAGGTTGGTTCTGTGGATCACATATATGTTTCAGTAAATGCTCTCTCAGGTAACTGTGGGACCTCTTCATCTATAACGTTCCCAAGGGAGTCTAAATGAAGAAAACGTGGTTCGAGAGGGGTTGCCGACACAGATGTAGTGCGAGGAGTGGGGTTCTCAACCGTAACCAAAGCACCTTCTTGATTGTCTAACGGAGGAGTAACAACACTCCCAGCGTCAGATTGATTTTCTACATCTCCACGGTAGTTGTTTTCTGGAGGTTTAGGAGGTAAGGGTTGGTAGCCTTCCAGAGGCATCCCTTGCATCCTACGCAATTGACAGAGACCTTTATCATATATAGGCTCAATTTTGGAGAATAACAGTACACGCTGAAAATCTAGGGCCAACTAACGAAAAGAAACAACATGCGCTAATAAAATCTAGGAATCAAAACCAAGAAAACAAAACTTCTATCAATGATCGTACTAGTTGGTGATGAAATCCAATGTCGCATGATCAAGTCAAGAAGGGGCTAGGATATGGTGGAACAGTTACAATGGTTACCTGCTTAACGGACTTTCACCTTCGTGCAAGCTTCCACGCAGTAATTGTGGATTTATCCTCCAAGGAGCTCGAGTGAGTTTGACCAATGTTTTTTCCAGGTACAGTGAGACTTCCCTTCACTGTCACCTTGTGTAAGTACCTATAGATTATGGCAACTAAGGACACCAACTCACAGTCATCCCCTGGGCAGGTATAGTTGACAGTCTGATCGGAACGTATGGGTAGGATAACAAGTCCGAAATCAACTCGAGAGGCTCCCACGCATAATCATGGGTATAACCTCAAGTGACCCCCAATATACGATCCGACCACTACAAACAGTTCAACCACGGAGGGATAATCTTCATAATTCTCCCGAATACGACCTCGTGCGTAACCCCTGTGTGAGAGGGGGATCCCAGAAAGCCTATACGACAATTGGATTTTCTCTCCCTATCGCAATATGCTAATATTTGTTTTGAAAAACTTTGGAGAGTTGTACTCACAGCCTAATCCAAAGTGCTAATCCTAGTCTAATGTTGGTGGAATATCCTAAAAACAATTTTTTCTAGATAATTTTTTAATTAGCGTTCATTTTTACAGTTCTTCTTTACTCAAAGGGTGTATGACAATCAAACTGATGGTATTATGACTCAATTCCCAAAAAATGCACAAGAAAATGATAAGCAATCTTGTCTTTCGATGAATGATTATTTAAGGGAAAGAGAGAAAGTTATTTTCATTATCAAACAATAAGATGCAACATCCTCATACAATCATTTCTCAATCAAATCCAATGCATGCTAAAAAAAATCAGAAATGCCTTCTAATATCCAAACCAATCACTAAAATATGTCCTTTTGTTTGTATGTGAATGATAATCATATGTAAAACTTCTAATGTCAATCAAACTTCAGGATTAAACAATCAAAATAAAAACTCACAAAACCCAAAATACACTCTCATCGTGAATAAACAAGAAAGACAAAGATAACCAAGTTTACAAACAAGAACCAAAAACCTCAAACAAAAGAGAAATGTTGGAACACTGACCTCAAAGATCAAATGAAAATTTCACAGACCTTTGGATTTCCTCACAAAAGCTTCCACTCTATCAGATAAGTGAGGGTAAAACAATAAGTTAACTCTACGTCAGCAAACACAAAGAGTGACTTCAAGGCAAGGAAATAAAATGTCAAATTTCCAAACAAGAAGAGGATCAATTAATAGAAAATGTTGGCCCTTGACCAAGTTTTGAGGAACACTTGGTCATATTTGACCATTTTTGGGACTTCAACAACTTGTCAAAGATGGAGCGCAACGCGAAGCAGAAATCAGGAAAGCTAGACCCCTTTTTGGGTTTTTGGGGATAATATAATGGATTGGGATGTCGGCCCATCGGTTTACCCATGTTTAGGCCTATTTTGTATATATATAGATGTCTAGGCCATATAGAGGGAGCGAATGATATATCTGTTTGGTGTAGGCTAAGTGCCAAGGGTTGAATCTATGTGATCAAGGCTTTGTATATTTTTTGTAAGACTTGCAAAGCCAAGTGCAAGTCCCTGTGAGAGATTGTAGAAGGCTTTGTGTTGTATTGCAAGGAAGAAGGATCTAGCGAGTTGCACAGATCTTCTATCCTATGCGAAGAGGGATTCAGATGGATCTATGCTGCAACCTGATTAGTTGAAGCTAATAAAGAAGAAGACTTTGTGGATGTATCCCTAGGGTGGGGGTGAACCACGGTAAATATGTGTGTTGTGCTCTGTGCCTCGACCTGATGTGTTTGTCTCTTTCTTTGCTAAGTTATTTGATGTGTTTAGATAGATCTATTTATGTTTTGTGATTCTGAGATATGAATGAATATTAGTTCTGGTATGTAAGATGCTTAGTACTTGATCTACCGAATCTAATCTATCCTGTTGTGGCTAAGTCTTGGATTATCTAAAATATAAGTACATACTACGATTCTCTGTGCTATCTGTGAAGTATCATGAGGGTTGAATATTGATGAGTAATCTATGCTAGGTGATTTATAAGTGTTATAATCACAAATCTGTGTCCTAGCTAAGGTTGCAGACACCTGAGTCTTGCAACCACCCCTGCCTCTACCTCGGGTGAGACTTCATCTGCTTCACAGGTGTTGCCGAAAGGGCCGATAGCTAGGGTTTTGTTGGTGCATTGTTGTAGTGTTGAACCCTGGGTCTTCCCCTTTTCCAACAAATGGTTCCATTGTTGGGACCTGAAACTGTGATTGTTGGGAACTGAGCAGAAGAAGCTTTGTGCAAAGATTCATCCTGAAATTGTGAAAGCTTTCTGCATGGATCTATGCCCTAGTGCACAGTGATCCACTTGATATGAAAATCTCTGTGCTGAAGAAGGAAGGATAGATCTGAAGGAAAGAAGTCAGATCTACAAGAAAAGAGGTTGATACTGAGGAAAAGAAGTAATATCTGTAATCTATGTGCTCCGATTAATGTAAGAGTAGTTAAAAGTTGTTAGATCTGGAATCTTTGCTCCCTTTAGAAGTAAAATAAGTGAAATTTTTTGTTTCTAAAGTATGAATTTAGGTATGCTTGATAGATTTTGTCCTAGCTTGAAAACTAGGGCATTATTAGATGAAAGAACGTTTAATATGAAGAGATCTGATAAGAATAATGAAAGATATGTTATACCTATGCATAGAAAGAATTTTTGGACTAACCAATGTATGCAGGATCCTAGAGAGAAATTTTTGCAGGCTAACCATTACGACCCTAGAAAGCAGTACAAGAAAAATTGGGGATCATTGAAGAGAAAGAGAGGATTAACTCTTTGTTACAGTTGCAGAAGACCAAGACAGCTTGCTAAGGAATGCCCTGGGAGAAACCCTAGTTGCCTCTATTATAAGGCTATGGACCATGAAGTACTGGATTTCCCTAGAATGATTGCTAGACTTGAAAATATCAATATGGAGCAAGAAAACCCTGAAGGAGATCAAGAGACTAAGATTATATAAGAACCCCAGAAAGAATCAGAGATTATGTTGCTAAAAATGAAAGAGACCCTGGATGAACATAATGATGCCAATTTGTCAGAGATATTCAATTAAAAGGAGAAAATCAAAGTAAGAATAGGAGACTTTGACATTGATTGTGCTATGGATGGGGGAACAGAGATGAACATTATGACATAAAGTACTTGGGAAACTCTAGGAAGGCCTGTTATGGTTCCTTCACTAGGAAAAATAGGGTTGTTTAAAGGAAAAATGGTAACCCTATGTGGAAGCATTACTCAGATAGCTATGAGTACCCATGGAGCTTCGACAGAGGAAGAATTCAAATTTATTAAATTTATTGAGGACTATGCCCCATTTCCATCTTTTTTAGGCAAGATCTGGATTGAAAAAGACCAGATCCAAAGAAAAGAAGAAAAGGAAGCCCTAGAACAGAAGAAGTAAGAACTCATGGAATTTATGACTAGAAAGATCACCTACTTGATGGAAGAACAAGAGAACAGATCTAAGCTATTGAACACTAGGGACTTGGATTTCGAAGCTATAAGAGAATTAGAGGAACCACAAAAGACCAAAATACCTAATCCATATAATGAAGGTGTATTACCCTTGGATCTGAAGAAAGAATCTCAGCATCGCGAGGTGACTATGTCGAGAGAAGATAACGATCAGAATGGAAAAAGGATGATTGAGATGAAGCTCACTGGGAAGAAGGCTAGGAATCTAAGTAAGAAGAGGGCCAATATTGAAAAGTTACAGAATATTCCAGAGGAAACTTCGCAGAAGGAAAATCGTAGGAATTGAGCTTCGTCGGGATCTCAGAACAACGACATATTGTTAATGTTTAATCCATTATTATAGTTCTTTTCATTTAAATAGATAAAAATAGCATAATACAAGATCACTGAGAAATACACAATCACAAGAGACACAACATTTATCCTAGGAAACCCTCTAGGGTAAGAAAACCCAGCAAAACTTCCTTATTATAGATAGCCAATAGAATGCCAAGAGATAACTCAAACTAATACAGAATATCCTCTCCCAAAGATGTGCCACTCTCTCTCTTTATTCTCTAACTATAGTTCTAAAACTTGTCTCTCAATGAGAAAGTGATTTGTGTGTCTAAGTGAGGTGCTAGCCTCCTTATTTATACAAGACTGGAACGTGTGAAGTGTCTCTTCACTGGTAGGGCCAACTTCTCCAACTAGGTGGTTATAACCACCTTTATTATATTTCGGGGCCTCTTGATATATTCTGGGGATGACTTCTTCTTTTTCCTTTTACAATTAGATAATGACCAATCTACAAAAGGGGATTTGGTCCTTTTACAATAGCCGACATGATCAATCCACAATGGGGATTGATCCAATGAATAATATATCAAATAATAATAAGAATACACTTTGCAGTTACATTATTTTAACACTCCCCCTTAACAAGAAGGGTATTCTTCAACAACATCAGGCGAGAGAGAGAGGACAACATCATCAACAACATCAAGTGGGTTAGAGGACAACATCATCAATATCATCTTGGAACACTGACTGGCGTATCTATAAATCATCGAAAGTTTTCTTCATCGGCAACATCGTCATTCTCAAAGGAATGAAATCATCATATGCATCAATATGTATTAGTATAAAACTGATACATCATCATCATCATCATCACAACACGAGGTTGGCTCATCATAAAAATACTAGACTGGCTTTACATCATGGCTATCAAGATGGAAGCACAGTTCTAGTCTCATCTCATAGTCTTTCTTTACGTCACAACTGTCAATATGGAAGCAAGATGCTCGTCCTTCTTTACTTCACAACCATTAGGTCAGAAGTAGGATACTAGACTGGCTTTATGTCACAGCTATCCAGCCAGAATTTCAGTGCCAGTCTTATCACATCATCTTTATTTACATCACAACCATCAGGTCGGAAGCAAGGTACTCGTCCTGCTTTACTTCACAACCATCAGGTCAGAAGCAGGATACTCGACTGGCTTTACGTCACAGCTATGCATCCGAAAGAACAGTACTAGTCACATCACATCATCTTTCTTTACACAACAACCATCAGGTCGGAAGCAAGGTACTCGTCCTACTTTACGTAAAAACCACCAGGTCGGAAGAAGGATACTAGACTAGCTTTACGTCACAGCTATCCATCCGAAAGCACAGTACTAGCCACATCACATCATCTTGGTTTACGTCACAACCGTCAGGTCGGAAGCAAGAGATGTCTCATCACAACAACTACTCCCCCTTTCGAGGAAGGTCCTTTCGGACTATTCCAATCTTATATCAAAAGTTCTCGAACTTTACATGAGATAGAGGCTTGATAAACACATAAACAACTTGTTCATCCGTGCTAATGTACTGGAGCTTTAAGGCTCCTCTCTGCACCATGTCACGGATGTAATGATATTGGATCTCTATGTGCTTCAACCTGTTGTGGAATACAGGATTATCTGTCATCTTTATGCAGCTTTGGTTGTCACATAGGATCGTGGTTTCTTCCATCTCTAGGTCAAATAGACCGGTCAACAACTTTTGAATCCATATAGATTCACATCTAGCAGAACATAAAACAATGTATTCTGCTTCCACTGTTTTGAGAGCAATGTTGGATTGCTTCCTACTCTTTCACGACATCATAGTTGATCCCAAACTGAAACAACATCCTGAAGTGCTTTTCTTGTTAGAAACACTTTCTGCCCAATCTGCATCAGTATATCCACTCAATGTGAAGTCATGATCTCCATCATAGCTAAGATCACAATCTATTTTACCCTTAAGGTACCTCATCACATGTTTTGCAGCCACTAGTTGAGCATGTCTGGGTTCTACCAGAAACTGACTCAAGGTGTTCACGAAAAAAAAAATGTTTTGTCTAGTGTTTGTTAGGTACATCTGTGATCCAATAATCTGTCTGTACAGTGTGGCATCAATCAACTCTGACGAAGTGTTGACCAATAGCTTCAGCTTCACTTCCATGGGTGTATTCATGGACTTTCACTCCAACATGTCAAATATCTTCAGGATTTCAACTATATACTTCCCTTGGTTAAGGAAGATCCTCTCAATACTTTGCCATACCTCAAGACCTAAGAAATAATGCATTAGGCCAAGGTATTTCATTTCAAATTCTGAGAAAATTCTCTTCTTACATTCAGTGATGAGATTTTCTTCTCCAGTTAAGAATAATTCATCCTCATATAGAAGTAATATTGTTGGCTCATCATTCATGATCTTGAAGTAGAGGTTAGAGTCTGCTTTACTTTTGGTAAAGCCTAAGCTTGTCAAGAAACTGTCTATACGGCCATACCAAGCTCTAGGAGCTTGCTTCAATCCGTATAAGGCTTTCTTCAATCTGCAGACATGAGATTTCTTGTCTTCAACTTCAAATCCTTGAGGTTGCTCTATATACACTTCCTCTTCAATGACACCATTTAGGAAAGTTGTCTTTATGTCCATCTGGTGCAACTTCCACTTCATCTTATCTACAAGAGCTATGATGGTTCTGATCAAAGTGTATCTAGCTACACGAGCGAATGTCTCTTCATATTCAATGCCTTCCTTTTGATAAAATCCACAAGCGACAAATCTTTCTTTATACTTCTCAATACTTCCATCAGCAACATGTTTTATTTTGAAGAGCCATTTGGAGGATACCACATATTTAATATTCGTTCTGGGAACTATTTCCCATACTTTGTTCTTCATTATGGAATGGTATTCCTCTGTCATGGCATCTTCCCATTCTTTCCTTTGAATGGCTTCTTCAAAGCAGGTAGGCTCCTCTTCTAGAAGATCACGCATCAAAGCCGTATAACTGGAGAATGGCTTTGGTCTTTTCGCCTGTCTCGTAGTTCCTTGGGGAACATCGTACCTCTCTCCATATTGAATAAGCTCTCTAGCCCAAGGTGGCTTCCTTTTATGGAGGATCATCATCTGAGGAGGTTCTTGGACTTCTGATATATCATGGTATTCTAAAATTTCCTCATCAGGGGAAGTTATGACTTCCCTCACTGGTTCTGTGGCTCTGGGAACCTCCCTCATTGCAGTACTGGGGATTACAGGTTTCTCTTCATAAACTTCTTCAAGCTGACATCTTCCAGATTTCTTGAGCGTTGTATCCTCATCAAAGGTCACATCCCTACTGATATCAATGTGATGGTGACCTGGTATATAGATTCTGAAGGCCTTGGAGACCTCACAGTATCCCACAAATATTCCCTTCTTTCCTGAAGGTTCCATCTTGTTTCTCTTCTCTTTCGATATAAGAATAAATACTGGGTAGCCAAATATTTTGAGATGGATTACCTCTGGCTTCTTTCTAGAGAACATCTCTTCCGGGTTCTTGATCCCAAGTGAACTATGGGATAATCGGTTTTGCACATATACAGTTTCCATTGCTGCTTCTTCCCATAAGCACATAGGAAGATCTTGATCATGGATCATAGTCTTCACAACTTCCATTATTGTTCTATTCTTTCGTTCAGCTACACCATTTTGTTGGGGATTATAGGGAGTAGTGAGTTCCCTCTTGATCCCAACATCTTGCAGAAGTTCACAAACTCTTTTGAGGTGTGTTCTCCTCCATTATCTGACTTGAGTATCTTAATCTTTCTTTCATAAAGATTCTCTATCAAGGCTTTGAATTCCTGGAACTTGCTGAACACTTCATATTTAGATTTAAAAAAATATATCCAGGTCTTACGAGAATAATCATCAATAAATGATACATAATATGCATACCCACTAATGGAGGATGATGGCATTGGGCCACATACATCTGAATGAATGGGCTCTAGGGATCATTATGCTTTGTTGTCTCTCTTCGGAAACGGGTTCTTGATGTTCTTCCCTTGTGCACATCCATTGCATACGCCTTCATGGTCACCTTTGAGTTCTAGTAAACCTGTGAGTGCTTTGCATATGTATGGTAGCACCTTGTAGTTGATGTGATCTAATATTCTATGCCAAAGTTCACATGAGTTTCCAATGGCATGGGTCATGGCAGCCTCTGAGTGACCCTTTAGTATATACAATCCATTTTCTTCACTTCCAATGATGATTGCTTCATTTAAGGTTTCTCCTTTATCCCACATAAGAACTTCTCCATCTATAAAGGAAACTTTGAAGCCTTTATTTTCTAAAGATGAAATGGAGAGTAGGTTCTTGGTCAAACCTGGTACATATAGTACATCCTTCATATTCAATGAATTCCCTGAATTCAATTTGTGGTTTGATTCTCCCACTCCCTTGATCGAATATTGGTAATCATCTCCAAGTGTCACTTTCTAAGAAAACTTATTTTCTGAGATACAAGAGATAATGTTTCTTTGTCCCGTCATGTGCTTGGATGCACCACTATCAATGAGCCAAGTGTCCTCTCCAGTTGTTACAAATCCGAAGAGGGTCGAGATTAGGACATGATCTTTGATCTTCTCTCTTATCATCTTTGCGGGTGGATCTTCATATTTAACTACATGGGCATGGTGCCTCTTATGTTTTCTCTTCTATTCTTCTCGTCTGGGTGGAAAAAACTTCACAATATGTCCCATCTTGTCACAATGATAGCATTGTACAGATGAGTTGTCTCTTTCCTTTTGTTGTCCTTTCTTCTGAAATCTCCTTGGATGAGATTCTTTATGATTGAATTTGTTTGAATGTTGAGGCTCTTTATGAGTCTCCTTTTGGAAGTAGGGTTTCTTCCTTCCGCCTTTGGTGTGAGTAGCTATGGATTGATCATGATCTCTTGCTAGTAATGCTTCATGATTCACTACTCTTGTTTCTTCTTGGATGCACTCTTCCCATAGACCATCAAACAATAGTTTCTCTATTCTGGCACAAATCGTGTGGATGAGTGCATCCCAAGGTCTTGTGAGACCATTTAGGGTTGTCATCACAAGTTCATATTCGTCTATAGTATCTCCTATTGCTTCTAGTTGTTCTTTGAATTGAGATATTCTGGAGAAATATTCCTGAATAGTTTCTCCTTTCTGCATCCTTGTATTCTTCAGTTGAGTTCTTAGATTCATCTTTCAGTTTATGTTCTTTCCTTCATACAGTCTAGTCAAGGAATCAAAAATTTATTTTGGAGTCTTCTTAGATGACACATAAGGAATCAGGTGGTCTTTGATTGAATATGCAATGATTCTTTTGGCCCTGATTGTGTCCTTTTGATGCTTTGCCTTCTCTGCAGCATTGGCGGGTTCCGACACTTCTTCTTTGATGAATATTGCTAAGTCATTCTCTTCAAGAATGAGGCCAATCCTATAATTCTAGGCATGAAATTTTTCAACTCCTTCTAGCTTGTCAACAAGTTTAACGCTTGCAGACATATTTTACCTAGAGCTAGGAAAATGACCGAAAAATGAAAGTGCTCAAAATCAAAACATGAACTTACCAGGAGGTGCGCTTGGCTGAGGTGAATATCCTGGTGTGTTTGGATCTGAGAAAATCCAACTTTTTCTCCTCCAAACTTGATCTGCGGATTTCTGGACTGGTGCTTCTAGTTTTCTAGTACCTCTGGTACTTCTGGTACACTGGGTTTCTGGTACTTCTGGTACTTTGTGAAACTAGGGTTTCACTTTCTGGGAGATCCATCCACTGAAAAGGTGCACTAGGAGTGCCAAAGTAATCCTTGGGGGAGGGCACACTTTTCTAGGTGGTTTTAGGGATGAAAAGATTCACCGTCAAAAAGCCCTAATTTGTAGGTACGACAACAGTGACGTTTTTCACTCTTATGAAAGATGCTTCCTTCAACTTGGATATGAAACCATGTTAATGTTTAATCCATTATTATAGTTCTTTACATTTCAATAGATAACAATAGCATAATACAAGATCACTAAGAAATACACAATCACAAGAGACACAACATTTATCCTGGGAAATCCTCTAGGGGAAGAAAACCCATCAAAACTTCCTTATTATATATAGCCAATACAATACTGAGATATAACTCAAACTAATACAAAATATCCTCTCCCAAATATGCGCCACTCTCTCTCCTTCTTCTCTAACTGCAGTTCTGAAACTTTTCTCTCAATGAGCAAGTGAGTTGTGTGTCTAAGTGAGGTGCTAGCCTCCTTATTTATATAAGATTGGCACGTGTGAAGTGTCTCTTCACTGGTAGGGACGACTTCTCCAACTAGGTGGTTATAACCACCTTTATTATATTTCAGGGCCTCTTGATATATTCCGGGGCTGAATTCTTCTTTTGCCTTTTACAATTACATTATGACCAATTCGCAAAAGGGGACTTGGTCCTTTTACAATAGCCGACATGATCAATCCACAATGGGGATTGATCCAACGAATAATATATCAAATAATAATAATAATACACTTTGCAGTTACATTATTTTAACACATACGACACTTCGTCGTGGTGAAGTAATATGGCTGATGGACCGATATACCCATTCGACTTTCACCCTGAATGGATAGAAAAGCATTAAAGGATCACCACCAGACTGTTGGACCATGCCATAATGGATGGATCAACACTCATGAAAGCTTCATACCCATTGCAAGCAGACCATTGATGAATTTCCTATTTATCTCGTTACGCCGTGCCCGAAGAACACTTTTACCAACTGAAAAATCGAAGCCCGCAAAACTAGTGATTGTCTACAGTGACCATTACAAGTAGATTGTTCATCTTAGTGCATCATTTTGAGATCATAGTGACCCCGATTATGTTTCTCGAGTGCGTATGTCCAACGAGCTCACCGAACTTGAGGAATCCATCACACAGGTCGTTCTCGATTTAATAACTGAGAGATTCATGTCAGAAAGAAGAATTTCCACTAGAGTCCAAGCATCATCGACGGGAGGAGTGAAAGCCTCTCTGTTGACTGCTCGAGCAAGAACATCTTGAGTCAGAGCAGAAAGAAGAACTAAGTATAAGGATGACATAGCCAACGCGAAGTTATCATCATCCATCCTACCAGCTTACATACCCCCTCTGCATGGTGAGATTAACAGGGACAGTGTCCCTAAAGACTTTGAATACACCCTAGTCATTGCATATCTACCGAAAGGAGTACGCACCTACCACGCAGATCAAGACAAGGTTACAACATTGAAGTTTTGCAACTTCAACCTGGGGGACCATAAAGATTACAATGTTCTCGCCCCGTATAAGTACTTGATGAGAACTAAGGGAAATAATTTGAATCCCATCCCTCAGCAATGGACGATGAATCTCGTGCAGTCTACTTTGCTCAATGTTATGAAAATACCACATTTCGGCAGACACCAGGAGGTGAATTCTTTTGTAAAATTGTTTCTAGCAAGTTACCATGGAGGATACCTGTGGTTAGATCATCACATAATTGTTGATCTGGCATTGATCAATAGGATCATCAGGCTTAGCATGTAGGGCCCTGATACCCATGAGTACTATCATGGAAAGACCACAGACCATGCTCTTGCGCAGAAGATCAAAGAATCCTATGGCGATGTTGAGAAAGGCATGAGAGGCTACAAGGTAGCTTCTATTAAAAGTGGCGCAGTGCGCCTCGCATGCCAATTGATCGCAGGGAAGTTGGTATGCAAGAATTGACCAACACAAGTATCTGGCTTTGTAATTGACCTCGCAGGAAAGTGTGTAGAGGGACTACAAATGAAATGGGTGAAGTACATGGTGAATCAACTAAAGATTGATTGCAGAGAAGCCAAGGATTAGGGGCATGAACTCCATTTTAGCTCGCTCCTAATACTGATCGCTTTTGTTGCATGGGAGTTACCGGAAGGTGCAACCTTCTTGGACCTTGACCCCTTTGAGCCACTAGCCGCGAAGTTCAGTACATTATGGTACTCGAATGACATGAGAAAGAAATGGAAATAGAATGTCGTTTTCCACACGTACTATAACCAATTGAAAGAAGCCATAAGGAGTGAACCACACATAACCCCGAACACTTTACAGATATTCCAACCTCTGATAAAGTTCAGCACAGACCGCCACTTTATATACCTAACCCCACACGCTGATAAGCACCAGGAACAACTTCAGTCCTATTATAAGATGACAGAAGAAGACCTGGAAGAAATCACCAAGGAATGGTCGGTTGATCTCCTTGTTTCAGCAGACCCCACAAAAATGTCCGACATCGACAACCTCGAAACTACGCAGGATACACCTGGGCCGAGTAAGAGAAAAAAACCAAAAATGACAAAGAAGACTGAAGAAGTATAGGATTTTGACATCCTATATGTAAGGACGAATTCCATTACACCAAATGAAGAAGGTGATACAGAAACTCAGAAAGTCGAAGTACCACTGCCTAGGGATGAAGAAGACTCATCGAAGAAAAGGAAGGTCTCACCTCTGAAACCTTCCTCCAGAAAGAAACCAAGAACCCCTGTAACCAAGATGCAAACTTCCCTCACGTTGGATGACTTTGATTCATTGTTTCAGTGGTCAATGATGCTTCAAAGGAAATCATAGAGAAGCAGGAGGTGAAGCAGGAACAAATGTATAGCCAAATTGAGATCGTGCTCCAAGGAGTACAACAAACACTCCAGTCTAGCCGAGCAAACTCTACAACACCTCTGCCAGAAGGAACAACAAAAGTGGGAGATGAATCAGTTCAGCTCCGCAAGATTGTTGATACAGTTGAAGTACGCCTTCGACATGCTCAGGAAGAAAAAGAATAGGTCACCCAGGCCCTCAAGAAAGCACAGGAGGAAATTATTGAACAACACCAAGCTGCGCAACAAGAGAAGAATGCTCTCCAAGAAAAATTTGAAGAAGACAGAGTGAATATCCAAAAAGAGAAAGAGAAGTTGCTCACAAAGCAGATAGGAATTGAAGAAGTAATCAACAGAGCATTTTTCTCTGTGAACATCTTAGAGAAGAAGGACGAAGAGACCATAGAGCGCCAAGTGATGAAGCTGGTTGAAGTTATTCAACAACTTCAACAAAGGGTCGTGGAATTAGAGCTTCAGACCATACCACAGACTCTGCAAGAAGTGCGTGACCAACAAGAATTGAATGCTTAGAGTGTGGTTGAGAGGATTAAAACACTTGTTGCAGAATGTAAACAGCTAAGTAGAAGAAGCATGCAGATATATGAACAACTATCTAAAGACCCGGATTTGAAGAAAATGGAGTCCCAACTCCAGGAAGAAAAGCAACACGCAGAAATAGTACAGGTGCAGCTTAAGATCCTATCACCCATCGAGAGGATGAAGAGATCCCAGGAATAGTGCACTGTCTAACAACTTGTTCTTACCATGCAGAACAGAGTGATGGAAGTCACCCAGAAACTCCAGCCGAGCCAGGAGGTGGCCTACCTACTGTTTGAAGAAATTGAAGGCCAAGGAACACTACTAGAAAAATTAGTTGTTACAGTCGAGCAACAACTGGAAGGACCTATCAACAAAGCGATTGTTCAGGAATACGTTGAGAAAGAAGCAGTAGCACAGAGACAAGTTGAAGTAGCTCGAGCCAAGCTCGAGACCTTTGAGGCAAACTTACCTAAACCTGAGTGACTCGGGACGAGTCACTAGTGAGTGTTGGGGGCATGTTGGCCCTTGACCAAGTTTTGAGGAACACTTGGTCATATTAGACCATTTTTGGGACTTCGACAACTTGTCAAAGATGGAGTGCAACACGAAGAGGAAATCACGGAAGTTAGACCCCTTTTTGGGTTTTTGGGGATAATGTAATGGGATTGGGATGTCTGCCCATGGGTTTACCCATGTTTAGGCCTATTTTGTATATATATATATATAGATGTCTAGGCCATATAGAGGGAGTAGGTGATATATCTATGTGATGTAGTCTAAGCGCCAAGGTTTGAATCTGTGTGATCAAGGCTTTGTGCATTTTGTGTAAGACTTGCAGAGCTGAGTGCAAGTCCCTGTGAGAGATTGTAGAAGGATTTGTGTTGTAGTGAAAGGAAGAAGGATCTAGCGAGCTACGCATATCTTCTGTCCTATGCGAAGATGGATTTAGATGGATCTGTGTTGTAACCTAATTAACTGAAGCTAATAAAGAAGAAGACTTTGTGGATGTAGCCCTAGGGTGGGGGTGAACCACGGTAAATATGTGTGTTGTTCTCTATGCCTCGACCTGATGTGTTTGTCTCTTTCTTTGCTAAGTGATTTGATGTGTTTAGATGGATCTATTTATGCTTTGTGCTTCTGAGATATGAATGAATATTAGTTCTGGTATGTAATATGCTTAGTGCTTGATCTGTCGAATCTAATCTATCATGTTGTGGCTAAGTGTTGGATTATCTAAAATCTAAGTACATATTGCGATGCTCTGTGCTATCTACGAAGTATCATGAGGATTGAATATTGATGAGTAATCTATGCTAGGTGATTTCGAAGTTTTATAATCACAAATCTGTGTCCCAGCTAAGGTTGCAGACACCTGAGTCTTGTAACCACCCTTGCCTCTACCTCGGGTGAGACTTCATCTGCTTCGTAGGTGTTGCTGAAGGGGCCGATAGCTAGGGTTTTTTGGTGCGTTGTTGTAGTGTTGAATCCTGGGTCTACCCCTGTGCCAACAGAAAACATGGTGTTGAATTCCAATACCAATATGAACTGAGAGTATGAGACTCTGAGCAAGTGCAAAAAACCAAAACTGAACCCAGCAATTGAAAACCTAGAGGATTTTTCACAAAAAAGGGGGTAGCGCTCTGGGGTAAGGGGCACTAGATCATTCCAGTGCTCTGTGTAAGACCACCAGGGAGTGTTAACACTCTGGTAGTAAGGGAAGGGGAGGGATATGCTTCAAAAGTTCATAAAAATGCCCAGAAACTCAAAACATCAAGCAATTTCAGTAAATCAGGGTGATCATGATGAAATAAGGAGGCAATCAAACAAATATAACAATCAAAGAGACAGTATGGATAAGGTCAAATGAGTGGGAAAAGGGCCAAAACAAGATCTGGGAATGGAAAAAAAAATCAGAGCTCCTCCACAGTGGAGTCGCCAATTTCTGTTACAGGTGAATCCTCCTACGAACAAGTAGATTCCATATTTGTCTCTAGACTCCTAAGGCCAAGACAAAAAAGTGATTAACATGGACACTTACATCCTTTTATATCTAATCAAGCTAATATACAAAGGAGAAGAAGGAATATATGTACCTTATTAACGACGTTTGTCCTTGCAAAGTCCAGGCTGAGCTTCGATCCTGAGCTCCCTGATAGATCCTATAGAACAAACAAAGATACAATGGACTTCCTACTCTACTGATATTAGTTCAAATATAGATCCATCTACTATAGAAAAAATCATATGGAACAAGCATAAGTTTGAAATAAACAGGCCAAGCATTGATTATTAATGAGAACAAGTAAAAGTACTTACAATCCTTTGGATGAAGGTGCAATAGCTTCTTCCAGTTCTCCTTGTCCAACCCCTTTGCTCAAGTAATATACATTGATTTCTTTGATGAAATTTCAATCTTGAGATCATAAGTTTCTCATCTCCAATATTTCCTATCAATACCACTTATAGGATCATAAGTTTGGTATCAATATCTAGTATTCACCCCTCTTTCACCATGAGGAGGCCTTCTTATATAACCTTGGAGAGGCCCAACCACTTGATATATATTTGGGATAAGTTGAGGATTCTTCTCCTTCAGTTGAGGATATTCCCTAAGATCATGCCTTGACCTTCTATTCGAATCCAACCACCTTCAGAAATTGAGGGGATTCTTCCCTGATGTTAAGCCCTAATATTGGTTCATTACCACTTAATTGGGGCATATTATATTAGTAATGTTATTTTATTTATGTCAACTTTAGGCATTAGTTGTAATTATACCTCCTAGTCTCCTATATATACCAAGGAGACATTTTCATTTTGAATCATTTTGTACTTGAACATTTAAGTGGGGTAAAAGGAGGTTGCCCCCTCAAAAATGCTTATTATCTAAAATTATCTCTTTTTCAAGGCGTTGATTACTTTTTCTGAGGTTTTCCTATGCTATTTTGATATTTGGTTCTTAACATATGGTATCAGAGCTCAAGGCCTTGGGGTTTCGCTGCTACATCTGAGACAGCTTGGAATTTTCGCTATAACTTGTTTTCTACAATGTTTCAGAAGGAACATCTTGGAGGATATTTAGTAGATAGATCAAGGTATGTTGGGTTCAAAATTCATCTCCCAAGGCCTTATACTTTAGGATATAAATCCTATACAAGATAGGGTTATGGAATCATCCTGAACAGAGTCATTGCGGAATTTTCACTATAAAAACATTTCAGACCCTGAACGCCAGAGGATATTTACATAAATTAGTAAGGTATCTGTGGTAAAACTTTTAGCTTCTGGGTCATCTTAAATTTGTAGATACACTCTGTGTAAGATAGGGTATCTGACTAGTCCTATTGACTAGTCTCAAGAAGGTGTTCCGGGTAAAAAAATCATAACTTCTTCCTAGAGTATACAAATTAAGTGGGACTGGTTTCATTGGATCGTGGATAGTCTGTAGTATATATGATGTGAGTTTCAGAATTTTATATCAATTATTTTGTGTGGGGCATGCTATACAAGTGAGATCTCCTGGAAAGGCAAAAAATCGGCAAGTTGTGGGGAAGTTACCATAAATTCCACTTGGCACATCCAATTTTGATCAGACATGTGGCATTACAGAGAAGAAATATCAGAGAAATACATAAAATAAAGTTTCCTACCCAAAAGGGCCGAAACGTGGGAGATACAATAGAAGAAATATTGTCTAGCAGAACCACCTCAAAATCAAGGTTCAAAAGTGATACTTGGCCAACATGCCACCAAAAAAGGGAACTTCTACACCAAATAAGCCTCCATAAAATCCTACTTGGACTCTTGATGAATGTGAAGAAATGAGTAGGGACATAAATGAACTACAAAAGAAGATGGATTCAATGGAAGCTAAGTTTGATACTAAGATGGATGATTTAAAAGGGGAGATCATGGAAGTATTGAAAAATTTCGTAATAGAGAAGACACCTGGAAGTGAAAATGCATCCCATGAAATTCATGATGAGGACACAAGGAAGGTGAATCAAGAGTGGTGAAACTCCAACTTTGGTTTGAAGACCAACCACGTTCCTAAGATTGATATGAGGAAGTTTGATGGCAAGGACCCAATCACATGGATACTTTAGATGGAGCAATTCTTTGATCTCCATAATGTGCCACATACACAAAAGGTACGA
>ML782717.1:273480-304756 GCA_009831015.1 Picea engelmannii
CATGCCATTGAATGTGATATGTAATCAATTAATTAATTAGTATTATTAATACTAATCATTGTTTAATTAAAACCATATTAGGACAATTAATTATCTAATTAATTATACTTAAAAATCCCTATGAACTATTTAACTAGGGTTGTTATAGGTTTCGTGGGAGAAACCTTTCTTTTCTTGGATGTCTCAGCCTCATCAATGAGATCCCTAGGCGGTGATACTTCGCCCTGCTTCTGTTTGTCTTCCTCCCCTTTGTTCTCATCTTTGTCTACTTCGTCATCACCTCCTCCTCTAGGTTAATCTGATGCAGTCTCTTTCGATGTGTTGTTCAGCTCTTGGTGCAACGTTCGACGGGATAAATAGACAACATCTTAATGGGTTTCTCTAACGGACAAGAATGCCTCCATTAATTCGATTCCATCCGTTATGGTGTGGTCTCAACGGTCCAATGGCAATATTTTCAACCATAATCGTATTTCTAGCCATTATGGAGCATCATTATAACGGTCGAGACGCCTCCAATGGTCATATTGCTTCCCCGTGGAAAAGTGACAGTCTTTGTTTTTCTTCTATTCCGACAAAGTTCAAGTTCTGTAATCCTACTTTCTACGAAGTCCTCTCTGGAACTTCCTGCAATTTTTCTAACTTTTCTTTCTTCTTGCTGAGATTTCTAGCTTTCTTTCCTGTGATTTGAGTCACTGGTTTCCTATTTCCGTTATTTTTCTTATATCCCTTTGGCATAGTAACTTTGCATTTTTGAGGGTCTTCCAAAGGTTCTGAGGGTACTACTTATTCTCTTTCTGGAGTAGGTTCTCTACTCTCCTGTATTGACAAGTGTTTCAAGTCTTCTTATGTTCTTTCAACTTCAACAGCCTGGTCTCAAGCCCTTAGTAGCTTCAACTTGTCCTCTTGTTCTTCCAGTAAGTGCACTATTATCCGAGCCATGAAATCCCTTAGTTATTTCTTTTTTTGTTCTAGAGCTTCCTCTTCTTCTTTCCTGCAAATCTGATCTTTCTCAATCCAGGTTTTTCCTAGAAAAATAGCAAATGGGGCATTGTTCTCAAAAACCTGAATGGCCTCGAATTCTTCCTCTGTCGAAGTTTCATGAGAACTCATAGGTATCTGGCTAAGTCTTTCACACAGGGTTATCAATTTTCCTTTAAATAGTCCTATTCCTCCCAATGAAGGAATCATAGTAGGCTTCCTCGAAATTTCCCAAGTTCTTTCTGTCATGATATTCACCTATGTTTCCTCATCCAGAACACAGTCTATGTCGAAGTCTCCTATTCTTGTTTCTATGAATTATTTCTCTTTTAAGATATTTGATAAGTTGATGTCTCTGTGATCATTCAGTGTTTCTTTCATCTGCAATAATACAGTCTTTGATTCTTTCTGGGGTTCTATCAAATCCTTAGTCTCTTGGCCTTTCTCATGGTTTTCTTGTCTCATATTCATCTTTTCAACTTTAGCAATCATTCTAGGGAAATCCAAAACTTCATGGTCCATAGCTTTACACAAAGACAACTAGGACCTCTACCAGGGAATTCCTTAGCAAGATGTCCTGGTCTTCTGCAACTATAACAAAGAGTTACTCCTCTCTTTATTTTAAATGATCCCTAAACTTTCCTGTACTGCGCACTGGGATCACAGTAACTAACCTACAAAAATTCTTTCTAGGGTCCTGCATCCATTTGTTAGTCCAAGCATTCTTTCTATGCATAGGAATAACATATCTTTCATTACTCTTATCAAATCTATTCATATAAAATCGTCTTTCTTCTAGTTGTGCCAGAGATTTCACACTAGGACAAAATTTATCAAACATACCTAGATTCATTCTTTTGAAACAAAACTTTTCACATATCTTACCTTTCTCAGATCACAGAGATTTAAGATCTTACCTCTTTTCTTCAGATCTGATTCCTTTATTAACACAGAGTTTTGAAAGTCAAGTAGAATACTGCGCACTAAAGAAGCAGATCTACGCACAGAGTTTTCTTTTCTTCAGTTCCCAACAATCATAGTTTCAGGTCCCGGAAATGGAACCATTTGTTGGCACAGGGGCAGACCCGACATTCAACGCTTCAAAAACACACCAAAAAATCCCTAACTACCGACCCTTTCGGCAACAGCTGCGAAGCAGATGAAGTCTCACCCGAGGTAGAGGCAGGGGTGGTTGCAGGACTCAAGTTTCTACAACCTAGCTGGGACACAGATCTATGATCACAGTACTTAACAAAGCACTTAGTAGTTAACATTCATCAATATTTAACCCTTATTCACATCGCAGGAGAAAACCCTAATTACATAGTAGCACAGTATTCAACAAGATCTAACACATCCAAGCACTTAACACATGGAAATAGATCAGATCTAAAATTCATTCAGATCACTAAGCACTAAGCTACTATATCAGATGCATCTAACATATATTACAACACTAGGCATAAATTACATCAATAACATAACAACCATAATGCACAAAGCAACCACAACACAGGATATACGTGGTTCACCCCAGTGTGGGGATACATCCACCAACTCTTAGTCTTCTTTATTTTCTTTTGTCAATCTCTTTACATGCACAGAGCCACAAACCAACTCCGCATAGGACAGGAGATCTATGTGCACCTTTCCATATCCTCATTCCCCGAGCTAGGTTCAAGCACAAAGCCTCCTTACAATCACTTGCACTCAGCTCTGCAAGTTCTCAACACATAGTAGGCACAGAGCTAAATCAATCATATAGATCCAACTACTTACATCACTTGCACTTAGAACAACACACATAAGTCTATCCTACTTACATCACCAAGCTACTTATTTATACTTTTACAAAATGGGCCCAAACACGGGTAAACCCATGGGCCGACATGCCATACCCGTTACATAAACCCTAAACCCAAAAATCCCTAAAAAGGGTGTGAGATCCCACGATCTTCGCTTCGCAATGTGCTCCACCTTTGACCAGCATGTCGAAGTCCCAAAAATGGTCAAATATGACTAAGGTTCTCCAAAACTTGGTCAAGGGCCAACTTCATCCTTAGAAGCTAGTACAACTAGTTTTACATAGCCAGTCTCTACCACATCTCAGACATCTACACCTAAAGTGATTATGTAGGTTCTCATCCTAACTTTCTAGAAGGAAAAGTTTGTTCCATTAAACAGGGGGGCCTTATTGGTTGAAGTTCCTTCATGGCTAGTCATGTTTAAGCTCTAGGATCTACCCTTAGATAAAGGGAACTGGCTCCGATACCAATTGTTGGAATTACTAAGTCAGCTGAGAGGGGGGGGGGTGAATCAGTTGTTACTGTTCTTAAACAATTTTATGCCTATTAAATTATTATTAACCATCTCCAATTGATCATCAATATTATGCAAGACATGAACAACATAAATAGCAAACATCAATCACACATATGATATACACATAGACATATATTCACGAGGAAACCCATAAAGGGAGAAAACCTCTTTTTCTTCGAATGATAGGCATTCTTTTAAGTTTTGTACATCATTTTTCTTTGAGCACCAACTCAAAATGAGGCTTCAACCTCTTCTTTAACAATATGAAACTTACTGAGAGCACCAACTCTCTGGTTTCTCAAGCACCAACTCCCTGAGTGTTCCAACACTAGGTGGATGGAAGCACCAACTTCCAGTCACACAGGCACCAACCTGTATAACAGAGAACAATGGTTCTCCCTTGCACCACCCAACTACTACCCTGGTTTTTTTGGTTGCAACCAGATGGAAGATACAACTCCCCATGTTCAAGCACCCACTTGAAAATATGAGGAAAATCGTCCTCCCTAGCACCACCCTGATATATAAAACTTTACTTACTTGAACTGTCTCTGATATGATCTTTTACAACTCCATGTTTCCTCTGCTTACTTTAGCTTCTATATTGTGTTCTTCTTCTATACACGACACTACTATGTTCATCTTCTCTTCTCCATTTTATTCTCTATGCTACCTCTCCATTCTATACATTGCGCCTCTGATCTCCACTTCAGATACTACACAACTTCTACTCCTACACACATGCATCACCTTTGAAAAAGCACACTATACTCTTTGTTCAACATGTCTTTTGCACATTGAGTCCTCTGCCTGATCATCATTCAAACTCTTCATCTTCCCTGGCGGTTATCTTAAATTTGTTCATCATCAGAGGTTGTTATCCTAAGATTCTCTAGCTTATCTGGAAGTTGTACCTCTTCGCATTCTCTGGCAGTTACAATCAGTCATTTTGTATTTTTTGGCTTCTAATCTCGTTCCTTCACGTGACCATCGACGGTGACCAAACGTGACGTAGTGAGATAATCACGACCACCTCCTCGTTGCGCTCCCCTACTCACAGGATCGTTCTAATCCCCTCTTCGAGCCGAATTAGCTCCTTGGACTCCCAAATGGAATCCCTTCGAAAATTGACCCACAGGTCTTCTCTTTCCCTATCTCGGCCTCTGCACCGGACCGTGAACAGATTCCCCATAGAAATCTGAATATCGGGCTTCCTGCTGTTGAGAATTCCTGACCTTTTGAACTCTCAATCCCCAAATTACCAATGTGCCTTTGTATGTGTTATCCCCTCCTGGCTAAGCACATGGTCCACACGACCGTGCTCACAAGACCGCAGCCTTATATTTTTCTTTTCGTCGGGGTTTCAGGCTTTCTAACGCCACAATGCATATTCCCTTTGGATCCACGATCCTTCGATTCCCGACGCGCTCCAACTTTCGCTAGTCCCCTTGGGCTAGGCTTCAGGGTCCATACGACCTCCCTCTATATGACCGCAGCCATACCCCTTATCAAGATTTCGGACCTTACAATGTCGAAATGCACATGTCTTCTAGACTCGCGATTCTCCGAGTTCCGATACGCTATAACTTTAGCTAGCCCTCCTGGCTCAGCTCTTGGTCCACGTGACCACTACCCCGTGACCGTAGTCAAACCTCTCGTTGGGGCTTTGGGGTTTCCAATGCCAAAATGCACTGGCTCATGGGATTACCGACTCCTCAAATCCCGACTCTCCGTTGCGCTGACAGCTGGCCTCCACAATCGCGCTTTCCTCTTCTCTGATGTGCTGACAGTTGGCTCCCACTTATCGGAGTTTCGGGGTTCGTGATTCCAAAATGCACAAACACCTTGTCACCAGGATCCCCGATATCCCGATGACCCAAACGCCGATCAACAACTTCTTGTCGGGACTTTCCCCGATGGTGCCGATTTTCTGCCATGCATCCTCTCTGATGGACGGTCCCGATTTCTCCTGGATTTCGAGACTTGAAGTGTCTCAACTTTCTTGTCCTTGTGACTCCCGATTTCACAATGGCTGGAATCCCGATGGTAAACCTCGTGCAGCTCCTGTCTAATCTGATGACTGATGGGTACCTTCTCAAGATCTGACGGTTCAGATCTGTCCTTCCGCGCACACTCCAGAGACTAAACTCCGAGCGTCTTCTCCTAATCCAATGAATGACGGGATTCTGTGTGAACAACCAACTGTCCACAATCTCTTGGGATTGCACCTTGGAAACCTATTCGTAACCTCCTCGCTTCTTGTCAAATCTGACGGCTGACAGGATTTTCCTCCAGATCTGACGGTGCAGATCATTTCTTCCCGTGCACTCTCTCTGGTGCTCTCTGGACGTGAAGTCTTCAACGGTCCAGGTTTCTTCTCCTCTGCTAATCTGACGGTTTTTGTTCTCTCCAGAACTTGCACACTCCTTCTTCCTAGACTTGGAAGAATTTCCAGTTCTCAAAGGCCTCGACCTTTGCTTCTCTTCTTCCCCTGCGAACTCCTCAGCTTTGAGCTTCTCTTGCGTTCTCCACGACATTGTTGCTCCTGAGATTTTTCTTCAAATATTTGAAGATTTTACCTCTACCTCCTGTAGAGCCTTCGCGCATACACCACGCTATCTCTCCTGAGCTTCTCAAACGCTCAGACCCCTAAGGGATTTTATCTTTCTTCTCCCACAGATGGAGAATATGGACGCTCTCCTGGAAGTCTCTCAGCTCAAGCAACCTCTTGCTGAGTCTTTCTGGCTGTTCAACAACCCAGTGAAGATCCTTTAGTGGATTCTTCCTCTAAGTTCCAGAACTCAAAGAGTTCTCTTCACTTCTGTGCCTATCTGCACACTTACTCAATGCCCACCTGGCAGAGTTTCCTCTCGCAGAACGTTCAGCAGTTCTGTTTTCCTTCTATGCACCCTTTGCACCTGCTCAATGCCCACCTGGCAGAGCTTCTCAGAATCCTCAGTGATTCTGTTTCTTTTGATCTCACAAAAGAGTTCCTTCCTCTGTGCACTCCTTGCACTGGCTCAATGCCCACCTAGCAGAGCTTCAAAGAACTCCTCAGAGCTTCTGTCTGAACTCACAACAGAGTTCCTCCAACTGCACCTTGTGCATATGCTCAATGCCCACTTGGCAGAGCTCTACAAAATTCACAACAAAATTCTATCTACAACTGTGTCTCTCCTACACAGCCTTGCCTCCAAGGTATTCAACAACCTTGAGGTATTTCTTTATGTTGTTGGCTCAGCTTCTGTGCCGCAGCACATCTTTGTCTGACTCCGCAGAATTCAGAAGTCCATCCTCTGTGCAATGGTATTCAGAGTCTGCAGCACTCTGTCATGCCCTCCTGACATGAAACCTCAAAACCCTTCAAGCCTGAAACAAAACAACTCCTGCAGAATGAATCAACATAACATACATCTACAACATACATAGAGAACACACACAGACATCCACATAACACACAATAATGCAGGAAAAATTGCTCTTTTGTATTAAGATGGCAAATGCCTGTAATTACAAGGTGTTCTCGAGCTCTCTCTGGCTCTACTCATCTCAACCTTGACTAACTCCAAAATGAGATATGAAAATCTCTTTTTACCTGAGGGGCTCTTCGAGATCTTCCCTCCAAATCTACCTACCCTATTCAATTACATTGAATGGGCTGTCTAGTCCGCTATCGGATCTAGATCTCAGCCATTACACACATTAAAGGCCGATCTACTCTACGCTTGCACAAAGGCACAACTCTACAACTCACCAGCTTAAGCATTTAAATTACATTGAATTCAGATTTAAATGAGGCTGTGCCTCTCTCTTTTCGTGCGATTTAAATTCGCTGGCGAGGATGACTGGTTGGTTGTCTGACATGGAGAGATGCTCCTGCATCAAAATGCCTATTCAAAAGGTGCTTCCCAAAATCGGTCTTGTGAGCACTAGCTCTATTTCCTGATATGAACTTGGGTGATGGTCTCTCCTGACCATGTGATTGCGGGCGTGAGCTCTCTTCTCATTAGCCCCCTGTCGTATGTGACCTCGGGCTACATTCTTGTGTAAGTGAACAATTGTGGGCACATCCAAGAGTGGTTTCAGATCAATCTCTTTTCTCCCCGCAATCCACCTCAAGCTGCCATGTACCCTTTCTCTAAAACCGTAGTTTCAATTGCAACCCGCTCATGAAAAATTAAGACCCGATCATGTTCTGACCCCAAAATGCGACAGGATCGTCGATCTCATGATATTGACGGTGATCCTGAATGAATGGTTTAGATATGTCCTTTCAAGTTCTATGGATTACTACCACATGTCCTTGCTGACATTGTTTGCCACATGTCCTTGCTGACATAGTCTACCACATGTCCTTGCTGAGGTGGTCTATTGACGTGGGTGAGACGTGTAGGCAGTGTAGTGGAGTGTGATGTGTAGCGGGTAGTGGGTGTGATATCAGAGCGTAGAGGTGGTATGTATGAGTGTTTTGGTGGTTTTCACAAAGGGGGAGTTAAGCAGTAAGTGGTAATGAGCGAGGGGGGTCTGAGTTGACAGGAAGGTGACATGCAGGGGTGATTTTAAGAACCCCCCCTAAATTTATATGTATAATAAATGGGTGAATCCCCATGATACATAGGAAAATTCAAAGTCTATTTTATCAATAATATAATATGTATATATAATGTTTTGGCTAATCTTTTACTATTTTATAAAATCTTGTAAAATCTTGGCGAATATTTCACTGAATTATAAAACCATGTAAAGTCTTGGTTTTTTTTTGATAAAGTATAAAACCATATATAATAATAGGATAATGCATTAATTAAATTGTAATATAATCACTTTACATATTTGGAAACATAAACATAACTTTTCCATCCTCTAGACAACGTTGCAAGCATTAGGGGTTGTGTTTGTCAAGGTTCTCACTGTACACTTACATATCCCTCTATAAGTTTTGATGACATTTCACCACAATGTTCATATGTGTTTATCCTAACCACCACTTTTATCAAGCTCATGAGATATTAATCTTTGTTCTGCCACTTCTATTATGGATTATTTATTACTGATTCATCAATTACGAAAGGACGCTTCAAATAAGTTCATCATAGGATGTTCCTAAATAGGAGTGCACATAATTCTATCAATGAATAACTCCAAAAGTATAAGAATATTGATAGGTCACATTCCATGCATGACTTCCTCTCTAATAATCCATTTGCACCCAAAAAGAACCCCTTTCCAAGGAATATAGGTCACTTTTACCCCTTATATTTTTGTTAGCTTATAAAAAAGTTAAGGGACACATAACTTTGTAATAAATGTTGGGCATATATTAGGCCTTAGAACTATAGGGAACAAAAACACCCATTGAGCATAAGTTTTAACTATTGGATATAAATGACACCATAAAATCTTCTAGTGGGTATAAACTTAGACCTTAAAATTGGCATTGATTGCATCCAATATTTATTGGATGAGACCATAATCACCCTCCCGAAACATCTTCAATTGAGACATTCTTCCAAGCTCTTGAGCTCTTAACTAGAACTCTTTTTTCTTTGTATCTCATTATTGTATGATAGACTTTAGTTAGTTACTAGGTCTCAGATCTCATAGATTATATCTACTTTCATAGGTGTTGCATTTGCACTCCCACTTGTGGATTGTTTATGATGTATCTAGTAGTCCCTTCGACCTATTCATGGTAATTTTTTGGAGAATAATAAAATTATCATATCTTATTTTACCTTATCCATATCCAATTCACTTATATTCAAGACAAGGTAGGGCACGACACTTGTAACTATTTCGATCAATTTTATTCATTATTCAAGGAAACTAGTTAGAGATATTCTCACCACATGCTTCAGTGCTTTTGGGCTCACACCTTCAAGTAACTCGCACACATCACTCATCCAAAATGTCATATACAAGTTTCCTACACTCAAGGTGCACATGAGAAAATGTATGGGAAGGATTTTCCTACACATTAGGTGTAGGTAAGTACCTAAACTGGTCTTTTCGAACAAACTGACCAAAATGTGTATCTAGTGATGCCACGTCTAATTTCACAAGACAAAGTCTTAAAATCCTTGTCCGTGTGTGTGATTGTACTCAAAATGGGAAAAATGTAGATGTAAGTGATGCCAAAATTCATCATGTGACATTATGTGTCCCATCAATATCCTGAAAAAATGGCTTCCCATACTCACATTCACTAACCCTAGCAAAACTTGGATATTATTTATTACTACAATGAAATTTCAGTTGTGGCATTGTCAAAATTATTTCCAAGATGAATAAATTGAACAATACTGCGCATTATTAAGGAATCTAACAACAATGAATGGATTGAACCTCGATCACTATTCTAGTCACATGGGTGATTTCCTTAAAAAAATAGTTGATTACAAGAAATAAAAGAGAACAAAGAACAACTTTACAGTTATGAAAAAGAATAGGAATATTAATCAAGAAATAAATAACATGGTCACATTCACCACACATCTTGTATATAAATTTTTCCAGGACTTCATCCATTTGAGCTACAAAAGTTGGTATTATGTTTCCTTTCCAACAGACTCTAGAGTATATTGTAACATCCAAGCAATACAAGAGATATATTTTCCTTACTAGTAGTAAATATCCAATGAGTGTGTCAAAGGGATTTTAGTGGGATAGATGTTGAAGAGTGAAACACAATTATGGTTGGTGAGTTTGAGACATTGATGAAGAATCATACTTCGTGATTGACCCCATTACCTACAAGAAGAAATATTTTGGGATGTTAGTGTGAGTGGGAAACGTATAACACATGTGGATCTATTGAAATATGCAAGGATATATTGGTCACCACGGGTTATCCCCAAGAGGGGATGACTTCAAGTAAAATTTTCATCAATGGTGCAAGAAAACAAATTGAAGCATGAAATGTAATTAAGAAGCCAAGACCAAATGTGTATGTTATTGTCTTTCCATAGGACTTGGACAATTTCTCTAGTAACCAATTCTATATTGTACATCAATGGATTTACCCAAATTGTATCCAGTGTAATAAATATACTATTCCTCCATCATACCTAATCCAATGACCAGTGTATTCAATTATGGGAATAAACACATTTGGATTACCTTAATAAAAAATAATGTTAAAATAGATCATGTACAAGTTCAACATGTTACACATTATTTTGGTCACCCTGGTGATGTTTCTACAATCATGTGTTAAGGCTCCCAAAAGGATCTTTTGCATGAGAAAAATAATTGGTTTCTCCCTCTACAAAACTTATTTTTAGAAGGACGTCGCGAGCTAGGAGTAATATACAGTGTGGAAATGCTTGATTTCCGCAGGCTGCTCTATAGACAGGGTGCAATGGCGTTTTAAGACCAAGAAAAGGAATAAGTTCACGAAGGTTATAGAAGGGAATCTTCTAGAATAAGAGGTGGTGTCCATATGGTTGGGATCCTACTGGATTCTCTGATTTGGTGGGATCATCCTAATCTCTATAACCATCTCTCCTTCTTCTATATAATGATGGATTTCTCATGGAAAAGGTTAAGCAATAAGAAAGCAATATTAAGCAAGGAATTGATGAAGGAATAGGATGAAGACTGTGTGAGGAATCCTATTTCAATTGATGCTTGAGGTATCCATTTGTCTATAAATCTATTGTGGATCATATTCATGCAATTTCAGAGAAAGTGTGTGTGTTGGAGCAAAGGGCCACCAAAAGGGAAGTTAGCAACATCAAGGCAGTTTAGTTGTATCTTCCACTTTTACTTAATATAATACAGTGGCATGTTTTTTTCCAATAAAATCATTCTCATTTTATTACATGACTCCTTGATCACATGTATAAGTTTTCATTGAACATACTATTGTTTCTTTCACTTTGATTGGTTTTTTTCTCATTGCAGGATCAATAGCACAAGAGCACCGGAGCGAAGCAAAGACAACAAAGACATAAGGAAACAATATTCAAAGGTATGTCATTTGTCTCTTATCTAATAGTAAATCCGATGATTAAATCTTAGGGAAAGCGCCATGTCCTGTCTTGTTTTGTTCTAGATATAGGTGGATCTATGGAGATCAATTTATGTCTGCATTCACTGATTTATCCAACAACACAACACTTTGGTCCTGTCCAAGTTGGGCCAATAGTCAAATTTAAGTTAAATGACGATGATATAAGAAATTACTAAGATGTAGAAAATCAATATTGAATATATCAAACCATTAGAAGATACCCCATCTATCACTTTCCCTTCAAAATGATTATTTAGAATATGTGACCTAGAGTATGTTAAGAGTACAATTTGAAAATGTTACCGGACTTTCCTTGGGTAATAGAACCATAGACTAATCAAGGAAAAATTTAATGAGGATAATCATAAGTTACTATAATTGAAACTTTCTAACCTCGGTGATAATTCATGGAAAATACAAACAATGGAATTTTTTACATGACTATATTGTCTAGAATAGATTTCCATATTATACACTCATGGTGACTCAAGCAATTGCCACTAAATGGGAGCTAAATAAACTACATAATACCCATGTCAAATATGAGATTTCCTTTTTTATTGTTCAAAGAATCTACCTTCTATGCTATGAGTGAACTCTACAACTCATCCTTTTAATTATTGGTGCAGGGAGGGTTTTTATACCACTTTTTTAATTTTTTCCTTTGATTTGAAGAACCCAATGCTTTCTCTTTCTATTTATATAAAGACCACTAGTAATGAGAATGAAACCTATTCTAAATTAAATATGATAATTAGTATCCTTCTAGAATAACTTATAGAAATTATTGGCAACCTTCCTTGGGGTAATCATTGTGCAACATATCTTTGTGTGATCCTCCTTTGTCTTGACCTTGTCACTATCACAACTCTCGACATTTTATAGCGGTCTAAATTTTGTGTAGGGTTTTACTAAAATTGGCAAACACCTGGATTTTAAATCGACTAGCAATGGATTTGGTGATCCACCATACTTAGCATTATGCCTAAAATCGGGTTAATTTTGGCAGTCTTTACATTGGTTCCACTAACCGAATTATCCAACAAATCTTAAGGCCATGGTTTCCCATATGACTGATACCCCCACAGATTGTATAAATAAAAAAAAATCAATGAGCAGACGAGATCATTTTTTAATTGGAAATCTAATGCTCATTATCATTTTGACCAAAAGGTAGGGGGCCTGACAGGTTGTCTCGGGCTCCAGGCTGGTGAGCTTCTCATGGAGTCCAAAAACCTAGAGTCCCCACCATACCTATGCACTATGCATTGATATAGATTAGAGACAACAGTGTATATAACCCATACGAATCATTTTACACAAGCAATGTGGGACTAAAACTCAACAGGTCATTTAATCAGCACCATTGATCTCTTGATCATATGGTTGTTGAGTCTCGCCTTCATCATCTTTGCAATATACTTGATAAATTCTCTAATTGCAAGTCTGCTACATCAAGTGCTTGCATAAGATCCTCCACTTCTTGGTTCTTGGCTGACAAGGAATCATGCAAGGATATGATCTCCTCTTGTATTCCCTTTGCAGAAGTCTCTCGTGCTCAAAATTCCTTGACACTGAGCTCCAACGAGTGGAAATCATTATGTAACATAATATGTATGAAGTCTTTGATAGCCAACAATAAGTTTTTAGCTATCTCAACACTGTATTTAGCAGTAAAATCAACATGATCTGTGGATTGCGGAGGTTGAGAAATGTTTGATGCTAACCTTTTGCCACTAGTTAATACCATTACATGCCCTTTAGAATGTGATCTATCTACATAATTAATATTCATATTCTCAAGTTCTGCCATGGCGCTACTAAAAGAATCATGAAGGATGCTAATACTTCTATGTAACATACCAATCTCAACATCCTTCTGTTTTGTGAGATCATTGAGAAGTCTAGCATTTTTCTTTAGAGACTCAAAAGATTCTGCCAAATGTGAAACTTCCTGCACTGCAATCTGCAAAACGTGTGACACACTTGTAGCCATAATTCAACTCTTTGGATACCTACTATGATGCTTACAATACTCTCTTGGTAACAAAATAATTGTAGATCTTTAATGGCTTCAATCACACCCTTTGTGGTAGACACACAATGGGTTGGGTATGTTATTTACATGTAGCATTTTGGGTGTGATTCCAAACAAATATTTTAAAGGTGCATTCATGCAACAGTCCCTAAGCATTATCAAATTCCCCACATTAATTTGGAGTAGAAAGAATGGTGACCATTTTATCTAGGAAATCCAAGGTCTGAAGCTCTAGTTTGACTTTAATAGGACTGCACATGTTTGAGACAGAATTCTCCAATGATTCTAGTGTATTCCCTATGTCCCCTAATTTAAAATGAGATATATTATTACCATTCAACACTGTCTCAAGAACTAATAAAGATTCTGGTACAAATGAGACATTCATCATAGAGATTGTCTCAATCAAATCTACATCTTGTACTTTCTTTAACCTTTTGAATACAACAATGGAAAATTATGTTCTTCTTTTCTTTTCTTTTCAAGTCTACAAGTTCAAGTCTATTTTTGTTTGTTCAAGTCTCTTCCTTGTTTATTCAAATCTATTTTTTCTTGTTGCACCATGTAGTAACAGAGTGCCTCAAAACAGAGTGCCATAAAATAGAGTGCCAACCATCTTCTTTTTCATCATACTACCTTATCCAACAATGACATAAATGTCATCATAGGAAATGTCTCTCATCTAATTGACACCAGTGCCATTCTCATCTATTTAACATTAGTTCCAATGTCAGTAATGCCCACCTATATTGACATATTGCCAATAACCATATGCTTTGTCAGCATAGGCAATCTTGCTAGATTTTTGTTGTAGATCACTATGCATAGTCTAAAAGTGATGGAAGGTTCACTAATTGGTCATGCCATATCCTTGATTGCACCATTTGGTACTAGAGCAATATTTCAATCTTTAGGAGAGTGAAGTAAGTCAGAAGAAGTATCAAATAATATAAGATAAGATAGGTAAGATAATTTTATAAATGTCCAACAAACAACCACAAAGGTTGTTCAATGAGATTCAAGACTCTCTTGCATTCTTTGAAGAGTACAAGTCCCCATATAGAACCGAGATTTACCCCTCAAAATAAGGGTCATTTTTTAGACATTCCTTTCAACAATATAGATCTGAAGATGAACTTGGGTGGAAGACTAACCAGGAAACTTAACAAGACTGATATCTTTGGCATATCCTTTTGAAGATCTATTGGTTAAGGGTTAGAATTATGTTTTTTGAAAATGATAGTGTACTATTCTAGTTTCCTTTTGGTCATACTGATGATTACTCTTTCTAACTTTGTGGATTCTTCTATGGCATTAACAATGTGACTTATAAAGTCAACATAGAACAATTGTGCTGGTTGTTGGGATTCTTCAAAGAGTATCATATGGGTGTCTTCTTGCATCTTTATAATAATTTGGGATTCATTTCCAGACTTCTGCAGAAATACTATTGGTTGTTGATGGAATTTTAGGCTTGGTATTCACTCTATATTCAAACAAGTCAATGTTTATTATACCTTTCAATCATGTACTCTAGTGAGAATTTTGCAATTTGGATTGGTAGAATTGAGTCATTTTCCAAATGATGCTACTTAATTCGAATGGTTACTAATTTTGTCACAAAAGTAGAGGTGATTATTATTTCGCTAGAAATTTCTTAGAATCGATTAAATAAAGAATAGTCAGCTTCATAAATTCCTCACTGAGGAAAGTGTCGGAAATGGTCTCAATGCAAATAGATACAAGGAATCTAAAACTATTATCAAGGCTACTAGAATAATTCCCCCAAGAAAATCTAAGATCCCTATCCACTGTGCTGAAAAATAATTGATGAGGTATGCCTCAGAGAAACATGGACTGGTACTGAAAGAGGAAAATAAATTAGCTATCAGTAGGTGAAATTCTTATAGATCAGTTGGAAGGCCATTGGAAAACATCAATAACTACACGATATCCTCAGAGGAGGCAGAGGAGTTGGGGCATTCCACACTTTGATACAACCACAAAAGAATGGACAAAGGAATTGTTTTCATCGAAGCATGGAACCCATGATCAAAACAGATGATAAACTCTCAAGGTGGGCAGACTTTGATGCAATTACTCATGATAGTTTTGTTTGATGGAAATTTAATAACTTCCAACCATATATTTGTTGATAAATTCCATATGCAACAGTTGCAATTGTTCTCTTCTTCACAAGTACCAATGCCAATAATTGTAAAAGCACCTATGCTAAGAAGTCCTCTCTGGACTGGCAAGTAGTTATTTAGCATGGTTTTACCAATAGGTTTGAACTGCACAAATTTGAGAAAAGAAAGTAGTTTCTTGCATGTTATTGGTTTCTGCCCCTAGAACATATTATGGTCTCCAATTATGGTTTATTGATGTACCATGGTTGATATTGGAGCACTCTTTATATTCTGTCATATCTTAGTGCTATGGTGACACACTTAGTGCGTTGGTTTATTACTAAGTGGGAGTGTTCTACATGTTCTTTTTTTATGATGTTATATTCACTACATGATAATTTACCATGTGTATGTGTGTGAGGTGTTCCAATTCTTTTAATGTCAATAAACAAGTCTAATAAATGAAAATAATCCATGGAACACTAGACATCAAAGAGAAAAGGTTGTTGTAATAAAACTTATGATAAAAGACAATGTGCTTCAACAATATTTTGAATTATAACAACAACAAGTTAGCAATCCTAAAATCGGGAAATACTTATTAGAAAAGATGCCATTTAGTGAGTAGAATATGTATGATATGTTAAACAATGATTTTACGCATGTGATATCATGAAATTAAGCTAATTACTTGCAATATGATCAAGCCCTAGTGTCTGTAACAAAATTTATGACAACAACAAATAAATGGACTGGGATGCAAGGCGTTGAGCCACAATAAGCATGAAGATGCAATACAATATCTAACAACAATGCTTTGAGTGAGAGAGAGTATATATTGAGAGTATGTATTACTTGCAAGAAGAAGACTAGTGTTGTCTTGTTTCCTTTGGAAAATGGAGTCAAGTAACACCTTAAATGGGAAGTTAGATAGCCAAGAAGACTTGGAAGTTTTAAACCCTAGGACTATACCTTCATATGCATAGGATTAAACCTCACAAAGACTAACCCTAGAGTTTATACCCTCATAAAACCTAGTGCCATCTCCTTGTTCACATGTCACAGCTTGATTCATATTTGAAGAACCATGGAAAACCAAGCAATTTGGGTCGAAGTCCACATGTTGATGATAATAGCAGAAATCCTACATGGCCCGGAAGGAATGGGTTTGAAAATGGAAATGTAGATGGTGTTGTTATTTTTTTATGGGCATGCACCAAATGGTGTTGGAAATGGCATTGTGAATGGTCCTGTTAATGGTGTTATGAAAATGAATCCACCTCCTAGTTGTTGCTCAAATGGGAATGAGATTCACAGGGATGATTTTAGGAGCTAAATTTCGCTCATGGGCTAATTTTCCATGGTTTTTCCAAAAACGAGATTCGCTATTTTAAAAATTATTCGCCCAAATTCTATAGGATAAAATTATTTTACCTTAAAAATCGCCAAAATTTTATAAAAACTATATAAAATAATTAGAAATTTGAATATTTTTACAAAAACATCGCCAAACATTTATAGTTGACATATGAAGGATTAGTAAGATTCGCCAAGGTTTCTACATTTTAAAATAAATTTCCATCCTTAAAATCATCCCTGAATGAGAATGGTATCCATGCCTAAATAAGATTGAACTGATTGAGTTTGGATTGTAAATCTTTGGTGATTTTAGTTTGAGTTATTGTTAGCATCATTTTTTCTTGAAGATTGCAATTAAGTGTTGCTTGTTCTCAAGCTCATAAGAGGACCAAACCTACAATTTGCAGAATGTTCTGTACAGAAGATAGAGTGGGGTATCTGAGATGTTTAACTTATCTGTTGGATATGACCACAGAATATATATTGTTATAGATTCTTGACTTGATGTTGTCAGGCTACAGGGTATTAGATAACAAATTGTTTTGTGTTCTTTCCAACTTTTGACAATTCTTTGTAGTGTCTACAACTGATTCTTTGGTGAATGCTAAGAAAAGAGCTAAGAATAACATCTGATCATGACACCACAGATGACCATGGTAATATTGATGCTTTTGATGAAAGACTTCTTAGTCCATGAGCTAAGAAAAGAAATAAGAATAGCATCTAATCATGACACCACAGATGACCGTGGTAATATTGATGCTTTTGATGAAAGACTTATTTCAATATTCAAGGCTGCAATGATTAAAACATGTGGAAATGATAGCAATTATAAAACTAATCAATCTCATCTCAGAGTGATTCACCAACCACTAAAGAGAGGGAAGATACATAAGAAAGATTAGTCATTGGATGAGAAGGAGTACAACTAGGTCTCATTGAACGAAGCTAGTAAAATTCCTAATAATATAAAATAATAGAAGAGAAATAATATAAAATTAGTAAAATTCCTACCAAGTATAGAATATTCAATTTGAACGAAGATACTCTAATACATTCTCTCAAATTTCTCCTCACATTGTGATATGATTCAAGACCTAGAAATACTGCAAAGCTTAATGGATATAATGAAAAGAGGTGCAAATCCATACATTAATATGCATGATGGTAGTAAGCTCTATAATCCAGATGGTATGTGGAAGAAGAAACTATAATGTTACAAGTTTAATGAAAAAAAGACTATGGGTCACAAAAACAAAACAAAAGAATTATATCACAGTGAGATCAAGAATGGTGGAAAACTAGAGGCTCCCTCAAAGACTCAAACAATGACAATAATAAAGAAGAGAACAACATTTCTTCAGGAAGATTGGTGAATATTTGTTTCTAAATTTAGTGTTTACCCAATGAATGTTTGAGTGGATCTAAAAGAAACAAGTTATCCAAAAGATAACCCTATCAATCTTTAGGAATAAGTTAACACTACAGAGAATCCATTTGTGTAGGTATAATTGGATTCCCTATCATTCGACTAGGCTCACTTCTTGTAGTAGGAGTGAGATTAAAGAGAACCTACCCACAATCATGATGGAAAAATAAATGGAAAAGATGGGCTTGGGGTGATGAGTGAATAGGAGACCGGTGCCTATTCTTACTTGGGCTATGGGGTCTAAGTCTCTCTTGAGTATTTTTCCTCTTTTCTTGGTCATTGAAGTCTCAAACATCATATAGATTTCTTGGATGAGCACCAAACTAAGGATAATGAAACCTTGCAAGGATTATAGGAAAGCTAATTCTAAAGAAATTAACCTAAGTATTCCAAAATAAATCATATACTAAACCTAGGGTAAGGAAATGAAACCCTAATATATTCACCCCCAATCCAATAGATCTAGCCTAGAATTTGACAAATAAATGAAATAGACACAAAATTTATGCCCCTTAATGAAAACTTGCAACCCAAATCCTTTTATGATTACCCTAGAACAATTACTAAAGGATAGACAATATTACACAATATATTTGCAAAGGTGAGACAATATTTTTTCCATAATTCTCTATTGATCCAATCCATCTACAAATTGGAGAGAACACACAGGTGATTGACATGATTTTTAGGGTTTTGAGGTCATTTTCTACATACAGGAACAATTTTACTTCAAAATCCATTTTTGACCAAATGGAGATGAATTTAATAGAATAGAAAGAGGTGTTTGTCAACAACATACCAAAGAACAAAAACGTCCTTCATTTTATACACAGGTATTATAATTTGGGAGATATGCAACAAGATTTGAGGCTTAATTTTCAAGAATATTTAATTTCCTATTCTAGTCATTATTTTGTGGCATGTATTTCGAGAATATGGGAACGAATTTAAAAAATATGAGAGAGGTTTTTCTTCAAACAAACCTTATGTACAAAAACCTCTCCTGGTTTTGTAACAAGTATTATAGTTAAAGCGATATCACTTCATCTTTGACTCCTATTTTTACAAAGATGCAGAAAAATGTATCATATTGTCTTATTGGCATCCAAGTTACAATGAAACAAAACTCAATGGCTTGTTATGTTGATCCTATAGGGATGTAAAAGGAAAATTTTCTTGCAAACTCTTATGCCTTTTTTTCCAGACCATGGTAAGTAAATCCTTCACTCAAAGAATAATCCTAAAAGCCCTAGGTAACTTTAAAGATAAAAGCCTGTCAAAACAACAATATTCAAATACTAGATTTTACAAAAACATACTACATAAAATAATAATAGCAAGTACACAATACTAAACTATTAATCACATCTATATTTTATTGAATATGGAAAGAAGAAAATATGCTACAATAAATCAAAACCTAAAATTTTTCTAACCAACCTAGTGGAAGACCCCCTTACTCCTGTATAGACTAGGAAGAGATAGGTTTACAATCATTGCACTCCATAATTGTGTTGTGCCTAGGTTAAAATGCTAAGCCCTAACCCTAAATCTAATTTTGTCTTAGAGAAGTGCACCCTAGGCCTACATGAGAAAATACCTATATTGGAACAATAAAAAAAAAGTAGAAAACATTCATATAGGCAAGATCTAGCTAATAGAGATATGTTCCTACTTAGACCAAGTCAAATCATGCACCTATTTCTATAACTAGAAAATAAAATTGAATTAGAAAAATGATTGAACTAGAAACTGAACAAAAAATGGAACTTGCTAAATCTAGAACAACAGTAAAATGAGTTTAATTGAAGGTGGAAAAACTGGAAATATAGTAAGATTGGTGTATGCAAGCACCTTTTTCTCTCCTACATAACTATGCCTCCCTCACACTCTGTTGTGCATAATAAATGAGTCAAATTGTTGCCATAACCAATGTTACACAACCCTACTTTAAATGTACTCTTAGTGCTATATGGACCTATTGTTGAGCCTTTTGTCTATGTGCACCCTAGTGTAGTAAAGGAGATGGAGAGAAAAAACAGGTGATTGGCATGTTTTTTAGGGTTTTGAGGTCATTTGCTACACACAGGGACAATTTTACTTCAAAATCCATTTCTGACCAAATGGAGATGAATTTAACAAAATATAAAGAGCTAGGTCTTCCATATTCAATAAAAGATAGATGTGATTAATAGTTTAGTCTTGTGTACTTGCTATTATTATTTTCTGTAGTATAGCAAGTACTTGATCTATAAAGAGACAGACCTAGATATAAAGAGATAGACCTAGATCTATCTCTTTATATTGAATATGGACAATTTTACTTCAAAATCCTAAAATTTGCTAACCAACTTAGTGGAAGACCCCCTTACTCCTTTATACACTAGGAAGAGATAGGTTTACAATCATTTCACTCCATCATTGTGTTGCGCCTAGGTTAACATACTAAGCCCTAACCCTAAATATAATTATATCTTAGAGACATGCACCCTAGGCCTACATGATAAAATACCTAGATTGGAATGATAAAAAAGAAGTACAAAACATACATATAGGCAAGCACTAGCTACTAGAGATTTGTTCCTACTTAGATCGAGTCAACTCATGCACCTATTTCTATAACTATAAAATAAAATTGAATTAGAAAAATGATTGAACTAGAAACTTAACAAAAAATGGAACTTGCTAAATCTAGAACAACAGTAAAATGAGTTTAATTGAAGGTGGAAAAACTGGAAATATAGTAATATTGGTGCATGCAAGCACCTTTTTCTATCCTACATAACTATGCCTCCCTCACACTCTGTTGTGCACAATAAATGAGGCAAATTGCTTCCATAACCAATGTTACACATGCCTACTTTAAATGTACTCTTAGTGCTATATGGACCTATTGTTGAGACTTTTGTCTATGTGCACCCTAGTGAAGTAAATGAGATTGTATATGTGCACCCTAGTGCAGTAAAGGAGATTGTCTATGTGCACCCTAGTGCAGTAAAGGAGATGGAGAGAACAAACAGGTGATTGGCATGATTTTTAGGGTTTTGAGGTCATTTTCTACACACATGGACATTTTTACTTCAAAATCCATTTCTTACCAAAGAGTGATGAATTTAACAAAAGAGAAAGTTGTTTTCTTCAATCAAATAACAAAGAAAAAAACCTCCTTCGGTTTATACACAGGTGTTATAATTTGGGAGATATGCAGCGAGATTTGAAGCCTATTTTTCAAGAATATTTAATTTCATGTTCTAGTCATTATTTTGTGGCATGGATTTCGAGAATATTGGAATGAATTTCAAAAATATGAGAGAGGTTTTTCTTCAAACCAACCTTATGTACAAAAACATCTCTTGTTTTTGTAACAGGTATTATAGTTAGAGAGATATCACTTCATCTTTGAATCCTATTTTTACAAAGATGTAGAAAAATGTATCCTATTGTCTTATTGGCATCCAAGTTACAATGAAACAAAACTCAATGGCTTGTTATGTTGATCCTATAGGGATATAAAATGAATCTTGTCTTGCAAACTCTTATGCATTTTTTTCCAGACCATGGTAAGCAAATCCTGGACTCAAAGAATAATCCTAAAAACCCTAGGTAACTTTAAAGATAAAAACCTGTCAAAACAACAATCTTCAAATCCTAGATTTTACAAAAACATACTACAAAAAATAATAATAGCAAGTACACAAGACTAAACTATTAATCACATCTATCTTTTATTGAATATGGAAAGAAGAAAATATGTTACAATAGATCAAAACCTAAAATTTGCTAACCAACCTAGTGGAAGACCCCCTTACTCCTTTATAGACTAGGAAGAGCTAGGTTTACAATCATTGCACTCCTTCATTGTGTTGCGCCTAGGTTAAAATACTAAGCCCTAACCCTAAATCTAATTCTATGTTGTTCTATCTTAATTCTATTAAGAGAAATTGTTCATGCTTTGTGTGGAAACTATTACTGAGTCAAACTTATGTTTTAATGTTGCAAAAATTATAACAAATTTATTAAGCACTTGAACCACTTATGTGGAAATCATTAATATATTGATATACTTGAACAAAAATAGACACAACAAGAGAATATCCAATACACATACAACCTTTGAACTATCTTATTTTGCTAGAAATGTTGAAGGATGTTTATAGTTGTTTATATGGACCTGTGAGTAAGAGTTGATGGGAAATTTGTTGTCCCTACCTCTATAGGAAGGGATGGATGTTGTAATCATGTAATATTAAGTCTCTATATCTATGCCTTTTTTTTTTCACTTGCTTGGACAATGTGTAGAGGTGATGTGTGTTGCCTTGGTGTCCTTGGGCGACATGTGTCCATTTCTTAATCTCTCCTACTAAACCCTAGTATTTCTCTAGCCATTAGAAAATTACAGGAATGGGAGGAAAAGGAATAGGCATTACAAGGAGAGCATTATTATATGGAAAAGGGAGCTCCATATTGGTTTCCCCTAAGAACCCTATCCATCCTATTCACCAAGGTCCAAAAAATATCACAAAGAAATTTGCTAGGGAGTTATCCAATTTTTCTTCTAAAAATACACCATCATCTAGTTTAACTCCAATATAAAAACTTCTCACACCTAGGGTAGCTTCATAGGATTCCTATAGCCAATTTATAAAAAGTGTAGTAGTACTTGCTTCCAAAGCTCAATCCTATGGAACAATATCTATGGTTCTATTATTCTACTTCTACAATCTATCTCTACTGCAATTGAATGTTAAGGCCACACATAGTTGGTTTTGTTCCATGAAAAGATTGTCATTATGTATGAAACATCCTCATTTTTAATAATGTCAATTTCAATTCCATCATCTAACGGCGGGATCAAAGACCTCCCTTGTCTCATTAAAGTGAAGGTCCTTTTCATCCAATATCTACATGGCATATGTGACATACGATGACTGCCTAGCCAATAATTCTTTATATGAGGTAGAAATGATATGTATTATCATTCTTGTAAATTTTTCAAAACCACTATACCTTCTCCCTACGTTGTAACATTATTCATAGTTTCTGGTGGTCTAATTTTTTTATTTATTTACTAAGTGGAAACGAGACATTGGCTCTTAACAACATTGGATAACCCATATTATTCCACGTTATGTATATAAGGGAATCAACCCATCTTGTCTTGTACTGGATGTACCCAAGGATGATATGAGTCATGAGACTTATTGGAAATATATTAGATTCGGTGATCCCTACATTGAGAAAGAGAAGAATGAGTTTGGCCTCTGCAATCACTATTGCAGATCAGAGGAGCATGAAGATCTTTAAGACAAAAAGGATGGCGCAGCTAAGAAATCTTATTGCACTGAGAAACTTTAGCATGATCCCATCAAAATAACTATATTGAGTACCAGTTATGTGAGTTATGTAACAAATCATGGGAATCATTTTGGTTGTGATCATTCCAAGAATGTTCCTCGTCATGACATTTTTTTCATTGATAAATCAATCTACATGGTCTAGTGAAAATACAGAAGATACACTACCACAAATTTTGGCTCATCATAATACATAACAAGGATCCTTGTGAAGGCACAATTGATCATGGAATATGTTAGAGTCTAGTAGTCACCAGTGATCAAATGTGCTTTTACAAGGTTTTGTTAGGGTCCTACTGCAAATTTTTAGGGTTTCATTAGGTTTTCAGATGAAAATTTGGTCACTGCTTAGTGTGTCTAGGTATGTTACTACTCCCATTATATTCATAGTTAAAATTGTTATCTTGGTCATTCCATCACTCTTTGTGATGAGTCATCAGTACAATGTCTTGATCACCATCTCAGTCGTCATATTTGGTCATATCATACTTTGAGGTTCAAAGGTCGAAGTCATCAGTTTCATAATCCATTAGGTGTTATTATTAAGGTAAGTCATAAAAAGGGTCATAAAATATTCATGACATCACCTAGGTCATCATCATGGGAGTAATAATAAGGAAAAGTCACTCAAAAGTGTTCTACAAGAACACACTGCGCTTTTGACTCTATTTTGGTCATCATTTTCAAAAGAGGTTTCTAACCAAATGAAGATAAATTTTGGAAAACCAAAGGAGGTTTTTTATAAGGACATACCAAAGTACAATAAACTACTTCATATTTTACACAGGTATTACAGCATGAGAGATACATTCACATCTTCACAGCCTATTTTTCTGATTGTGCAAAGTCCTATTTTAGACAACTTTTTGCAAAGAATATTGTGAACAACTGGAGCAGAATTTTGGTAAATTGAGAGAGTTTTATCTCAAAAAAATCTTTATATACAATAATCTCTTTCACTTTTTATGCAACTATCTTGGATTGAGATATTCAAAGGGATAATTGAACCCTATTTTTTAGAATTTCGGGAGGAAAAAGCTTAAGGAAACCCTAATCAAGAAAAAAGAGAAGGGTAAGTTGGATTTGCTTGATGATGATTACATCATAGCATATAATACCATCTCAGGTTTTCATGGAGAAACTCTGGACCAATTTTGAAGAAATTTGGAGAAGTTTTGGCATTTTTTCAATTTTGGCAATTTTAGACAATTTCTGCAAATTGCATAAACGCAACGTGTTCATGCTACCTTTATTCTCAAAACATCCAAGTAATGAAAGAAAAACATTTTTGGATAGGTTTTGGTGAATTAATATCATATGCATATTTGGATTAACACATCAGCTGCTAGTGTGCTCAAGAAGATAAAAAAAAACTAGCTAAAAAACAACTTTATACCCTCATTTCAGAGATTCGTTGCGTTTATGGCACCGATTTTGGGAGAATTGGTTTTTGAAGATATTGGAGAATGTAGTTTGTAGGGAAACTACTTCAGATAGCTAGGAGACACTCACCTATCTACAACATTTTTTAGAGACAAAATTGAGCATGGGAGCATCTTCAAATTGGCTACAGAATATCACGCTACCTTTATCACAATTTCACTACCTTTATGCCAGAAAATCAGTTTTTTGTTATCTTATGGTAAAAATGAAGTTACCAATGATGTAAATGAATGTAAGATGATGTAATTGATAGCATGTAAGGTAGTGGAGGTCGAATACATGATTTTTTAGTGTCTGAAAAGTCAAATGTATTGGTTTGAGTAAAAACATGGATCAAAGATGGGAATTATGTATTGGTTTGAGTAAAAATAGGGATGGACAGGCAAAGATCATGATATTGTTGTCTGATACATTATGTATCAGACAACAAAAGGGTTTGATCTCTGTTGAATACTGTTGCACCAAATATGGGAATTATGTTCCTTTGGGAATATAATGAACTTTGAAGTGAATGGAATTACTAGCAAGTCCCTATTGATTATAGAGTGGCGACAACTGTAAGTGGTGCTAGCCATGATAATGGAAATATTTCTAGAGGTTTGAAAGGGTTATAACTCCCTCTGTAATAGTATGGGTTTGTAACTTTGTCCCATTCTAAAATTTAATTGTTAAATACACCTGATGCTTAAGGACTGTGTGTATGCTAATTCTATAGTAGTTTATTGTTTTGTGTTATGGAAATCGGTCCTTAACAGAAGAAAAACATGTGATCAAGATGAGCGATATACTCCCTAGAGAACATAGACAAATTATGTTACTTTCCGATTTTCTATTTCTTTTCCTAGCTTCCACTTCAGAATAGGACTTCTAGGGCTTATTGACATGGACAAACTTCTGAAACAATAGGCAAGGTAGACCAGAATCTCAAAGGTTACATCAACAAATGGAACAATGACATCAAGAGAAACGAGATTTCCATAAAAACGTCTATGTAGATGGTGTCAGAGTAATTTTTGTTTCTAAATTGGTTATTTTTAGTAAGATATATGTTGCATACCTCCCTCTTGGTGTTGGTTTAGTTGGGTCATCTAATTTTCCTAAGAAAAATATGTTTCAAATATCTCTTTTTTGGAATGTCTCAAAGATACAACTAGAAATTGGAAGCTAATTAGTTGTTCAAAATGCTTTTGACCAAATCCAATCCAGTCATTTCAAATGCCAAAAATAACAAAGATAACACTCAAGTCTTATTCTTAACAACCCATGTGTATTTAAAGAACTTTGACACCAAGGTTAGTTCATCCTTATGAAACATTTCAAAGTTGTCAGCATGAGCTCATGTCCTTTCTTACAATTACAAGCACGCACTTCACTAAACTTATATATCTTACAAGCTAGGAAAGTGGAGATATTTGTGTCCATACATACATCAGTAACACTAATAAAATAAATTGGAAAAAATATTTACACCCAACGTATAATGTTTTTAAAAAGGAAAGAAAGAGCCAACCTAAAAAAATAAATACAAATGTAAAGGTAGACCAGGCAAGGTAGACTAGACTCTCAAAGGTTACATCAACAAATGGAACAATGACATCAGTAGAAACGAGATTTCCATAAAAAAGGTTCTAGGTTATAAGATTTTTTATCATGGTGGTTGCTTGAAGTGACCTACATTATTTTGTATGAAATGACCTGTAAATATTGGTGTATTAATAGTTATATAGAACGTTATAGATTGGAGGTCTAGCTTAAGTGGTTGAATACTTTGAGCTTCGTGCGGGAGGTATCGTGGATGATCCCCTAGTCTAGTTGCCTCTGTTGCATTCCTCACTCGATGTCCTAGCAAATCGGGTGCCATAATCAGCACTGATAGGTTTACACTCGGTACCATCCATGAAATCCAAGGAAGTGCCCAGGGGTTTCGCTGAGAGGTTTTTCTTGGGGTAAAGTGTGTGTGTGTGTGTAGAGAGAGAGGCATTTTATGCAAACTAATTAATTGAATAAATAAATAAAATAAAGTATAATAGATCCATCTTAACCCCAAATATTTTAGGCAGAAAGAGGTTTGCACCTGGTTTTTTTTTATCTCGTTTGGTGCTTAAAAGATCTAGGGTTAAGATGGGTCTATACCAGTTTATCTTTTGTCCAGGTTATCATTCATATTGCATAATAATAAACATTTACTTACTGGGTACCAATTATATCTCTCAATATTCTAAATTTCCCCACAAATGAAACAAACATGTAATACATTGTTTGCTTAGATCACTAATTTGGTCCAAGTCCAGACAATGTACTCTCCAAAAAGACCTAACCTATCAGCAGACATCCAAATATATATGTCACAGTCAACATAATACAACATGAGGTGCCACTGAAGTGGGCACCAACCCCCTCTTATACATGTGGCAATACTTCATCTTCCCACATATTTATTTGTTTATTTTGTCTGTACTCTCTTACAAGTAATATTCAAATGGAGACAACTTACTAAAATATCTTTACAGAATGGCATCATATAAATACAATTTTACAGACCCACCTGTGGCATCATATAAATACAATTTTACAGACCCACCTGAATCTGTCCAACATTATAAGATTTTGCAGTAGTTGGATCAGATGAAGGTTCTGTGGCAACAGTTGATGACATGAAAGCTCATATGATTGTAGAAAATCTTGGAGGTATGACATTTTTAATCCTTATGAATGTGCATGCTCTTTTTCACATATAACCACCATGAGAAAAACAACAATAAACACCTATCCAAACCCAATTTAGCTGCAATCAGATTTTTATTATGTTGCAGTTAATTTGAAGGTTGAATTTCCTTTGTGAGTGTTATCTAAGAGGGGTGTGAGAAATCCATTTATAACTTCTAGCATAGTAACTCTACTTAAATAGAACGATAAGAAGGTTGCAAAAGTGAAGTAGTTCATGATGGAAAATAAATTCCAACACAACAAGAAAGAAATTCGATGACATTGATAGATGTTGAAGCTAAGTGATGTATTACTTCCAGGCATAGTTACCAAAAAAATATTAAAGATTCATCTGAAATGCAACTTTTGTAACATTCATTCTTTGAAAAAGGGGGTAAATAATAACATAGGAATCTCAGTTTCATCAAGCAATTCAGGGAAAAACAATTAAAATGGCTCCCATGGAGAAGCAATCAAATTGTTCATGCCAATGAAGAATAGATCAAAAGTTTAGGGTTGTGGTCAATAACTATTCTCACCATGCTCAACATCCATTGTCCACTGGCCAGCCATTAGAGAAAAAAAAAGTTGGCCTTATTCAGACATGACTGAGTTTGAAAATTCCAGTTGAATTTTTGGTTGGGGAATTGCCACTAACTTTCATAACTAGGGGATAAACCTTTCACCTTTATGCCTAAACAATATGTTATTGTATAAATCTGGTAAATGAGAACTTTTATCGATGTTCTTTGATTATAACTATTTTAATAGCAACTTCAGTGTAGAAGGTACTCCATTCTCTTCTCTGAATATTTGAACAACGAGATGAGGCCTTCCAGTTTTAAACAAAGGGTTATAAAATGTCACAGAAATGTAAAATCCATACCTAAGTTATTGTAATAGTTCAGGAGAATAATCATGTTACTAAGTGCAAGCTAGGAAATCATGATTATAGGCCCATGCATTGCTAAATGTGGACGTGAGGTGACTCCAAAGCATTAAATCGATGTTAGTATTACTGCAGGTTTTTTTACCTACCAACAATAGTGTTGTTAGTATTTTAAATCGATGTTGTAGATCTATTTTAAACCAAATGTACAGTATCTTGTTTTAAAAAGAAATTTTGGGTGCATTCTCTAATGATCTTTTCATTCATTGAAATCTCTAAAAACCCATTGAAAAGACAAAATAAATATTTAAAGAACCAAAAGAGAAGCCCAAATGGGCATGGATTCTGGAATGGAATCAAGGATTTCATAATTTTTTCTGGTCTTACCTCCGAAAACCTCTGAAAATAGGTTTATGGGCACTCTTCCAATCCACTTTTGGAAGTCCTTGTAAGCGAATCTCGCTTCTACGAGAGCATATATCCAACTGTTGATATAAAATTAAATGAGATTTAAGTTTTGCAGAGGAATTGTCTTTTAGCTTCACATTTAGATAACCATAACATAAAATGGGGTCAAATGAATGCATAAAATCCGATTTACCGATTTCTACCAAATGGGGAGGATGAAATTGCTTCCAGAAATCCTCATACCTGAAAATCGGGGCGAATGGAAGGTTGTAGCCCAAATTTTAGTGAGAGAAAAATATTTTTTTCCTTCTTCATGGTAAATAAACCATGGGATAACCCTTTACACATATTGTTTTTTAAAATAAATAGGGGGCGACTAATAAAACTTTAAAAAAAACCACTACAATACAAAAAAATCGCCAATAAAAATTTGGAGGCCCTTTAATTTCGCCCATGAGGGAAATTTTGCCCCTAAAATCATCTATGGTGACACGTATGAGGGTCTCACATGGAAAATACCACTAGCTTGGACCCCCCTCCCACGGTTAAAGGCAGAAAGGTCGGGGGGTCTGATATGCCCTGTCGACCATAGATCTGAGTCCCCAATTATCAGTCGTTGAGATTAGCACGCCCTTTTCCTAACTTATCTTGTCCTTCCACTTTAGAATGATATGAAGGATGAAACTCACCTCGGATGATCTAACAGTCAAGGATTTATTTCGACTCTCCAGGTCTCCAGGCTTCGGGTATTTCAAATCTCAAATTGATGCTCTGGATCAGACGACCGATGATCAGGGGATCAAATTTTGCTCAAAAATTCAAAGTTCTCTGAATCACTTCAAATCGGACAAGAGCGTAGGCCTCGTCGTTGCAAACCCAACGCAACTCGTTTGGGGTCAAACGGACGTCGGGATCAAGAGATATCGCATTCTGTTCAAAATGGCAAACAGGCAAAAAATGGATGTTGATTGTACAAGTCCGTATAGTCCGTACAGACAATGACATGGCAGACCGTATGGATGACATGGCAGACTGTACGTTGACGTGGCAGACATTTATTGGATAGATGGCATATGATGTGTTTTATTGGCAGCGAATGGGGATGTGACACGTGGACCAATCGAAGGCCACCACGTGTCACTTGTTTATTTGTTAAAACCTTTGCACTCAGCAGGAGTCGACCCCGTGACCTCCGGAGGCAGGGTAAATCTTTGGGAAAGGCCGCCCAACTGGCGTGCCCACACATGTTCCTTGTTATATATGTTCCAAACATTGTATTTAACATTGTTATAATGTGCATTTGGGCATGGGTCAGGCTGGGGATAAGCCCCAGCCCATAGTCATATGTTGTATTGTATGCGACCAGTGCTACGGTGGTTACCACCATAACCATATGTTATAATCGTTTTTTATTGCATGCGGTTTGGCATACCATGTGACCACTATACCAATGCGCGTGGGTTTGACATACGGTTCCGACAGTTGTTAAACGTTAGCCCTGTTCTGTGTTGGCGCGGTCATATGACTTCCATGTGCCCACGGGCCATGGTAGTTAGGGCCAGCGCGTAAACGGTTTGACAGTTTGGACCGGTGGTGCGGTTGCACCTGGTTCCTGGTTTTTACGCTATAAATTGCGTGTAGGCTAGGTTGAGCCAGAGGAGGTGCGTTTTGTAGATGCAGAGACAACAAGCTTGAAGGGGAGACTTCAAGGAAGCCTATCTTCTTCATTTTTTGGCCAAACGAGGTGCCGAAAAAGCCCAGCTAGGGGTTTTTGGACGTTCTGAAGCCATCGGAGCAGTCTATTTGGCGGTTTCATCATTTTAAAGCACATTTTTGAGCACTTTGAGAAAATAATAAAAATGATCCATTGGAAGATGGACCAAGAGATGTAGCCCAAGAGAGGGGTGAACTCCTTTATCATTTGTTGTGTTATGTGTTTTTCTATTCATTTATTATGCTCATGTTTATATGCATCTTGAATGAGTAAATCCTATTAATGATGTGTTGCAAAGTTGATCCATTTGCTTTTAACACATAAAATTTAACTTGCAAATATTTTCTAGAATACAAGTCTTCTTCATTTTTAGATCAAGTTGGTATTAGAGCATAGGTTTTTGAAGACTTGATTATTTGCAAGTGTTTTGTTTTTTGATGCTCACAAGGTTGAAACTCACAAGAGGAGAAGGTCAACTTGTAGAGCCAAG
>ML782717.1:316671-380502 GCA_009831015.1 Picea engelmannii
AAACCTGCATACATATCAATGAATTACTTACAAAGCGTTCATAGGCGTGCACATGGCCTGCAAAAACGATATCCACATTGGCAGCATAAAGCAACGGCTCCATGGCTTGTCTCATCTTCTCGCCCTCACCTTGATGAGCAGTATTCGTATTATACCAAGGCGCATGGAGCAGTACAATAAGCCAGGGCGTTCTCACTCTATCTACCCTTGCAAGGTCAGCCTACCTTCCACAATTTTAAATCTATATTTAACTCATTTATCACAATAAATTTTTATTGTTAAGAACTCAAATGTCCATGAATGAACCATATTTAGCCTACCTGAAGCCACTTGTATTGGTCTGAATCCAGTCCAAAGTCTGTGTAGGAACCAAGCATGACTACATGCACTCCTGCAACTTCAAAAGAGTAATACAAGTTTGAACTCGATCCGCTTTCTTCATATGGCATTCTCCACCTAGCATTATAGGATCTGAAGGCATCGTTCATCACCATGGGAATTGTCTCGATCTCATGATTTCCTTCTGTGACCATCCAGGGCCTCATGCTTGCTAGAGGTTCTACAAGCTTCCCAAATGAATCCCACAGAGGCTGGTTATTGTCAGCATACGAAAGATCACCAGGTAATAGGAACACATCGTGATCACTCGCTTGAATGTGCTGCAAGGTTGAATTTGTCCACCCCGTTTGTCCCAGATCACCTGGAAATCAAAAGCATAAAATAATAATGTTCATGTCACCATATCTCTAATATCGAAGCATAAACGAAGGAAATAACTACTCCCATTTATGAATTAGGTAATTGCTGGTTTGAAAGGTAGAGAACTCGAGAAAGGGATCATGCGGGATAAGAGAATTCAAACTGTTTTTAGTGATGTGGGATAAGGTTGTACTCAAATTACTGTTATTTTTGGCGAATTTTTATAATGAAAATTTGAAAAAAAAAATCATGAAAGTCCTATTTTTATGGTAGTTAATGTAAATTTGATCCCAAAAACATTTATAAACCCTAATTTTAGGGTTTTATCCCTCTTTTAATCCACCCAAACTCCTAAAAATCAGACAAATAAGGTGGGAGAATTTTTTAGGGTTTTATCCCTCTCTTAATCCACACAAGGTCTTAAAAATCAGACAAATAAGTGGATTGGACATTGCCTATAAAATCTTACCAAAATCTCATCGAAATGAAACATTTTGAATACCAGTCGGAGCAAAACCACATACTTGAAGCCTACTCCGTCTTGACGATGAATAGTGTGTTCAACAGATGATATATATATAGTTCAGATTTATTATACATACCTACTATAGAAAAAGCTATGGGAAATTTTGACGGCGGTGTCTTGAGGTTATACTCTGGATCATGTCCTCCACATCGATAATAGTAGACAGTATTAGCTTCAAGCGGTCCAATTACAACATGGTGAATGTAGCCGGATCTGTAAAAAAAATAGGAATACGAAGAAGCGATGTGTCCCCTTGCAGACGAAGTGTATTTTCCTGGAGATATTCCATACTCAACCACCGAGGGTACATCGAAGTCCTTCGTAATCCATGTTACCCTCATATGATCTCTTCCTACTAGAGAAATATGAACCTACCATTGCCATTCAGACAAATCCTTCCAGTTATCAGAAAGAATATATATATATATATATTCCAATGAAACGAAAGCTTTGATTCATACCTGTTCAGAATGCTTGCCGTCTTTGATTGTTGTGAGAGGATATAAGATTGGGCGAGGACGGGTGCCAACGTAGGTCTCCACCTCCGAATACGCTACCACAGAAAGAAAATAAAGAAAAATAAGGATGGCTATGTTTGCCATAGTTTTACATCAAGCTTTTCTTTGTCTCACAGTGAGTGTGATCTGTCCCTTCTGATGTATGACTGAAACCTTAAGTCATCTGAACCTTCCAACTTTTTCGCCTATGCTTCGACCGAGAGGAAGATCAATCTGTTTTCATATTACTCGCCCGACAATATGTAACCCTCACGTTAGGGAGAAGTGTAAGACTCGCAGGTAAAAATATCCTGCGCTAAGAAAACAGTCATGAAATTATATCACACAGAATCTCTCCATTCAGCAAATCACCTTGCTTTTCTCATCAAAGTCACGCAGATAAAAATATCCTGACCTAATAAAACTTGGTGTATTAGGTGATGGTTTTTACGATGATGGTATAAGCTTGGGGGAGTGGTCTAACTTGGGAGCAATCATCTTTTTTACTGAGTTATTTTCCAGGTAGGTTTTTTGGGCCCGTTTTTAAATTTCTGATAAATCCAGAATTTTGATCAATTTTCTGAACATTTGGATTGGTTTAAAATGGGGCAAAATCCCTGTGATAAAGTTCTGAAATGCATGGAACTTTCATTCATATGAAACTCAAATTACCCCTGAAAATTTGACTGAATTCAGACCCATTTTTTAACTAAAAAACTGACTCCTTAGAAAAAATTGCTCCCTAATTAACCTACTCATAAGCTTGGGTGTTCAGAGGTTGCTTTAGCTTCCAATTATACTTTGATTAGATCGATTAAATCTACATTTCTTTCTTTGAACCATTAGTATTAGGTGTTGCTTTGGCTTCTAATCGTACTTGGATTGATTGATTTAACATAAATTCCTTTCTTATGAACTTCCAGTAGTACGAAAAAGCAAGATATACGAACCAATACGCGCAAGAAAGGAATGGTATGTTTTGATTAGTGAGCGACACGTTACAACTCTTGGGCACTGGCCGCAAACTCTTTCATAAATAAAATGTAAAGTCTCATGAACTGAACTGTGAAACACATTCACTTTCAGCCTGCGTAGAATATGTCCACGAAGAAGTATGATATGATTCTGGCATCTACCTTCTATTAGGGTTGAGTGAAATATAAGGATGTGCCTCTAGCATCTGGTGGAGCTGATGTTCGCCCTTCGGAGGAAGCGAGGAATATCGATGTCGGTGGTGATTACTTTGTAGGTGAGGTGAAAGAAAAGGGTGATTCGCATGAGCATGTCTCTGCTTTTTTCCCTTCCGTTCATTGTACTTAAGAACATAAAAGGAATGGTTATTCGGTTTCCCATGTCCGTGTCCTGTTGTTTGAATTTTACTTTGTTTTTTAAGAGTTTGATATCAGTTCATGGATCCTGATTGTTCCAATTTTACTTTGCTTTTTAAGAGCTTAATATCAGTTGATGGATTGAGATTGTTCCTGATTAGAATTGATTGCAGATGCTTCTCTTAATAACGTATTTTCACGGATAAGATAATGAGGTGAAGACTGATATTTCTTAGTTCTTTCAACAGAGAATATTTATTACTATTTTGTAAGGGGTATTTATTAATATTTAATGGGTATTTCAATTTGATTTTCCAATAAAGGTTTGTGATTGTTTTTTCATTTTGGATTAAAATTAGTGTAAATCCATCTTAATTTAGGATATAAATATATCTTAGTTTAGGATATATTATGTATGGAAAGAGATTAAATTTTTCAAAGTGAAAATTTTTCCTTGAGTTTTTTCAATTTAAAATTGTTCTTTCAATAAAGGTTTGTGTTTTTTCAATAAAGGTTTGTGATTGTTCTTTCATTTTGGATTTAAATTATTAAAATTAGTGTAAATCCATTTTAATTTAGGATATAAATATATCTTAGTTTAGGACATATTATGTATGGAAAGAGATTAAATTTTTCAAAGTGAAAATCTTTGAGTTTTTTCAATTTAAAAAAAAAAAAAAATCTAGTTGAGAAACTTGATCTCTCTCAGCCATGATAAATCTAGAGTTACAATCCATATACATTGTTTTATATATATTAAAGCATATCCAGAGGGCAAGTCTAGAGTTACAATTCATCTACAACTTGAGTGGGCATAATGGTTAAGAACATGTGTTTCCTCCCTGGAGATCAAGAATTCATCTACAACTTGAGTGGGCATAATGGTTAAGAACATGTGTTTCCTCCCTAGAGATGGTTCAAATCCAGAGGATGTAGGGTATGTATACCTCCTGTAACGAGCCACTCTGGCCCGGGCTACGACACTTAAACAGGCTACAACACACTCAGTTCTCTTATCTGAGTTCGAATTCTATCAACATTTGATATGAAATCAAGAAGGAATAAACCACATGCATTAATCAAGCTCCAGGCTACAACAAACAGAAGTAAGCAACATGTCGTGCATATCTCGAAGATAATTAAATACACAATGGAATAACATTATACATAGAACACAGAGAGCACTTATCTTTCAAGTAAACATTCACCAACTAGTTGCAAACCAAGGACGTTCCTCCCAATCCTAGACACTGGCATGCCACGACTATGAATCCACAAGGATGGGTCCTAGGCCAAATCTAAAACATGCAACAAATGGCTAAATAGCTCTCAGGTTTCCCAACCACACAACAAATCCTAATTTCTAGTTCTCTTTCCCCCTCATCCTGCACAACCCAAAGAAATGAAAACCTTTCTCTTCCATGCAGTCCCTAAGGCTCTTCCATTTCTCTCCAGGGCTCCAGTGCTACTGGTGATGAAATCTCCCTACTGGAAACTCTAAGGATTCTCAGTTGTGGAAAGTTCTATGCAAACTTCCATCAATCTCATGCACACGGGCATCTATTCCCCCCTAGAACGATCTGTAAAATATTACAACCATTCAACAATGGCTCTCCTTTTCCTTACATTTGTTTTCATGCTCGTCCCAAGAGCACGTGAACTAGCAATAGTGAGTGAAGAGGAAGAAGAACAAGGGACCAAGGGGAAGAAGACGAACCAAGGGAAGAGCCCCCAACTAGGGGAAGAGTGACCCCCAACTTCACCCAAATCCACCCTCATGAAGCCATTCGTATCCATGCTCAGACCAAGTGCACACGAATTCAACAAGAATGAGGCCCCTAAAGATGAAAGAGTGAGAATGGTGTACAATGAATGAATAAGAAAAAATGAACCCCCAAACAAACCAAAGATGGGTTTATATAATTACATGGAAATCAAGAACCACATGGCCTCCCCCAAGAAGCTCATGTAACACATTTTCTCCATAAAATCAATTATGGTTAAATAAAATAATAATAAGAAGAGACTTAGCCCCTCAAACCCCCTCTCTCATGGAATCATAGCTCCATATCTCTTTTGTCCTTGTTCGTCTTGCAACCAGCATTGTATTTTATTAATGTATATGAAGTATTACATTTCCTAGGCACTCTAGCCCTTTTTCAACTTTACCAGCTCACCAACCTAAGTCACAATTACATAATACATTATAGTTCATAAGGGTTAAAACTGGGATGTTACACCCCCCTCCCCTACCCTTATTTTGGTATTGTCCTAAGTGCACAACACCATTCCAATGTTACTAACATTATAAGTCTAGGCTCTTTGGCCCTAGTCCACACAAGCATTCCAACCAACTCTTATATACATAGGCACTCTGGCCTAAAATTAAACATGTATACATAGGCATTTTGAGCCAAAACATGTATAATGATTTTCAGAATTTATATTTCTAGCAACAGTTCCAACCAGCATGCTCTCCTTCCCTCTCTGCCTTGCATATCCCAAATAAATGAACCCCTTTCCCTGCCATGCAATCCCTCAAGCTGTTCCACTTATCTCTAAGGCTCCAATGCACTCAACCAGGAAGTGTCAGAGTTGTGGCTTCCAGAACTCCAGGTGCAGCAAGTCCATTGGACTTTCTTCATTCTATGCCCTTGTCATTCGATTGCTCCAACAACACCTTATTCTTTTCCTTCATAGTTTGGTATTTTTCTAAATCCTCAACATTCATCGTTTTCCTACAACATTTCAAATCAACGAGCATGTCAATTCACAATTGTGCATAAATTTTTCATTTTTTTCATAATTTAAGTGTAAATTTTTCATATTTCAGTACAATACTTATATGTGTGCTTCATGGAGCTACATCCATATGGTTTTCTTGTTAACTTGGCTCACTTTTTCCCTTATCATACCCATTGTGTGCATGATATCAATCAATAGTTTACAAGAACTATCAAAGTTTCCTCTTCCTTGTGGTCACTCACCTTCCAGGTCCAGGCTCAGACATCCCCTTCTCTACTATACAGTCCCTCAAGCAATCCATCTTGCCTGGCCAAGGATTTCTTGCACAAGAATATTTCCAGGGACACGAGGTTCTCAGGTCACAAAAGTATCATTTTCCATGCTTTCCAGCTTGCATATCCAACATCTCATCTGTATTATACACATACAGTCATCATGAGATATCATTACAACCATTTCAAACATAAATGTCAAATACGTTTTATACAAGAAAACAAAATTTATAAAGCATGAGCTTTCTGCTCATAATGTTTGCCTCTGTCGCTGTAGATATAAATATTTCTTACATGGCCTTATATCCCTGCCATATTCAATACCATCCTACCTACAATTTTCTCAAACTACATTCATCCAAAACAATTCGTCAGTGATTTATTAAATTATAATTCCCAAAACTGTTTTATATAGGAACAATAAAATTTCCAGACATGAGCTTATGTTTATAATAATTGGTTCTTGCAGCAATAGGAATTGGTATTGTTTATGGGTTTACATTTATTCCATATACCAGACCATTCTACATGCAATTTTCTCAATTTACACTCAACCAAACAAACTGTCAGTATATCCCATACAAGATATATATATATATATATTCATGGTAACAATTGAAAAACAAATCACAAAGTGATCTTAGAATTGTTTACAACTACAATTCAATCACTTCCATTACTCCAACTATCAATTGGAATGAACCCATCATTCTCTACACATGCATTATCAGCCAATATTTTATTTCTTCTATCCAAAAATATTTTTATCACTATGTCCCATCAACAAATATTTCTTGTAATATCACTTGTAACATTTTTAATAGCTCCAAAAAATGATCTTGGAATTGTAACAAAAAACAATCCAATCACCTTCATCTAATACTCATATTAGTTATAATTCATCTATCCATGTTGTGATGCTCTTCTTGCAGGAGGCCAAAATCGCCATCTTAGAAAAGCAATCAACAACCACAAAAACACAGTTGTTTCCCCACTTGGTCGACGGGAGGCCCAACATGTATTCAATGGAGATGGATTCCCATGGCTTGTTAGAAGTAGGAAGAGGGGTGTATAGGCCATGTTTCTTAGTGGTCAGTTTGGCAATAGCGCAAGTAGTGCACGACCTAGTATACTTTTTGATCTCTTGTTGAAGTTTCGGCCTGTAGAAATGTTTCTGCAAAATTACCATTGTCTTTTTGACGCCGAAGTGTCCTACCACCTGACTGTAGTGGGATTCCCAGATCATCTTCTTTCACTCGCTTGATGGAACATAGATATGGCCCAGACGGCATAGCATCCCATCCTGAAGATGCAAATTAATGACAATTTTGTTTGCGTCGAACATTTGGTAGGTGGTGGCGAAGTCGAGGTCTGTCTTATAGAGTTGGGGTCATCCATAGGTCTCATGGATGCAAGAGTCTAGCATCGTGGTGACTACTGCGACGCGTGTTTTTTTGAGGCAATCAATGACACAGTTGGTGCTTCCTTTTTTATACTTGATGTTGAGGTGGAATCGTTGCAAGTATGCGGATCACTTCTAATGGTGGTCATTCTGCAATTTGCCTTGTGTTTGCATGAACTGTAGTGGCTTATGATCAGTGTGGATGAATTTCTCTGTCCCAAGAATGTAATGTCTCCATTGGCTACAGGATTGCACAATGGAGTACATTTCTTTGTCGTAAATAGGGTACTTACGGAAAACGTCTAATATTTTCTCACTATGATAGGCCACGGGGTGATCATGTTGAGTGAGAACGACGCCCACAACATAGTCTAAAGCATATGTCTCGGTCTCAAAGGGATATTGCAGGTCCGGTAGTGAAAGTACTAGAGCTAAGCACAAGCATTGCTTCAAATCATTGAATGTTTGTTGTTGGGACCGACCCCACACAAATTTATCCTTACCACCACCCTCGGTTACTTGGCTAAGAGCCCATGCACTATGGGACAATCCCAACTCGAACCTGTTGTAGAAATTGGCAAGGACCAAGAATCTCTAAAGCTCAGTGAATGTGGTTGAGGCTGGTGATACGGGATCTTTTCGTCAGATGACTTATTAAAGAATTGTATTAAATGAGCATAAACAAATGTACACCATAAAGAAGGAAAAGCTCAAAAGGAAAGAGACATAAGCATGAAATATGAACAAAAAGAACTTGATAATGGATTTCGTCCCTGGTGGACTACATCTCCAGGTCCTGTTCTCAAATGGGTAGGTCTTTTTATTAACTCCACAAATGAATTGGGCAAAATACATAAGTATACCTCATTATGGACTCTGGAGTTAATCTACAAAATATTTGCTCAGATTAGAAAAATAACATCACCATTGCATTTGTGGCGTCGAATTACCTAAAAATAATTGTTTCCATGCCTCGATCTGATTCTGACACTTTCAGGCCCAAGAGAAACCCCTCCCTCGGTTTTCGTGCCACTGCCTCTGCAATAAAAAACTGGATTGTCTTGAAATCCATGCCAAAATCCATACGGACACGCTTGGTTCTCCTCCGTCCCAAACACTGAACGAGCCCCCTTTAAATAATATAATCTAGACAGTTAAGCAATAAAGAGATAGATGGTGGAGTGGTTAGCAGAGGCTAAGTTTAGAGCGTAGATTGGCGGAGGTCACGGGATCGAATCTCGTGGACTCCGCTTTTGGCATATAGTTTTAACAAATTTTTGGCGGGATTTTCCAAATATGACGAGCAGTTACTAAAATGGTGAAGCGACTATCAAATATGGCGGACAGTTTTTTGGCGGAATATGTCGTATAGAGGGAGGCCACATGGATTAATATATAACCAAGGGCTTGGCCAAGGGCCTAGCCCTTTTCCTCCGCCATATAGAACTTTATTAAAATTTAAATAATATGTGCACCATGTTATAAATAAGAACCATATGGTGGTATGTTTTCTAGCGCGGAGGTTGTAACTCATTTGGGCTAGGAGGTTACGGGTTCGACTCTTGTGGAGTCATAAAAAAATTGTCACATGCCAACCACTGGAGAGGTGCCACATGGCAGTCCACGATTGGGCCACGTGGCACAATAACATTTGCCCATGAAACTGACACTTGTCACAACCTAATTCGCCCATGTGTCTGCCATTAAACCTGTACAAACTTGCCACATCATCCCATGCCAACTCAACACTCTTCCACGTCAGTTGTATGGATGTTCTATGTGTCACCCTTGCAGTGGTGACACGTGTCACCTTGACTTTTTGACCAAGTTTGACCTGAACTTTGACAGCTTATATATTTCGATCCGTAACTTTGTTTGAAGAGTTGTTTGCGTCGTTAGAAATATTGTGACGCGCTCTTCGCGATCATATCATTTTAACTGAGTTTTGGGAAATTTTGGTTTTTTTCCCTTTCTCTCTCTACTGAAGCCATTTTGTGCGTTCTCTGAGTTGTTCTTAGCCTTCCCTGGATCCTTTTTGGATCATTCCTTCCCACTGAGATATTTTTGGACCACACAAAACTTTCATCAATCAACTGGTAAGTGAGGGAAGAGTCCCCTCACTTTGTCCTTCTCAATCCAATTTTCCTTGCTTGGATGTGTGCCCTTTAAACCTACATGAAGATACTCAACATCACCCCTGTGTGAAGTCCTCTTCCTTCTATCCTGGACAATATCTTCCTGTAAATCATCCAATTAATCAGGTGCAAACTCATCAACTGAAGCTATTGAAGCTTCCTCATCTTGATCCATGATCATGGGAGGATAAAAAAGTTTCAAGTTCTCTATGTTCACAATTGAATAAATCTGCATATAAGGTGGAATATCTAAATGAAAAGAATTAGTGCCGCTTTTCTCCAATATAGTGAAGGGTCCATATCGAATAGGCTTGAGTTTCTTGCCTTCACCCTTCAATCGTTCCTTGCTAATGTGAAGCCATACCCTGTCTCCAACCTGAAACTGATGATCAACCATGTTCTTTTCATGTCGAGATTTAGACTCTTCTGCAATTGTTCCTTGACTTTTTGGTGTATCTATTGAATCCTCTAGATGAAATTGTGGTCTCTGTCCTTTGTTCATTCTTCATTCACATCAACATCTCTCCCATACATCAATTCCAAAGGAACCTTTGGTAGGTACCCAAAACACGTCTCAAAGGTGAACTTTGAGTGGATGAATGTAAAGCTTGGTTATAAGCATGTTGTACATAGGGTATATGTTCATCCCATAACTTAGGATGCTTGTTGCAGTAGCCTCAAAGAAAAAGTACCATTGTTATGTTTACCACCTCTGTCTGTTCGTCGGTCTGTGGATGAAAAGCAATTCTCATCTTCAATTTGGTGTCCATCGTTCTCCACAAGATAGTCCAAAAATTCCCAAGGAATCGAGTATCTAGATCCGAGACAATGGACGTGGGTAACCCAAAGTGAACCCAAACATACTGAAATAAGAGATTAGCAGTCTTCTCAACAGTGATCTAATTTTTACATGGCATCAAGAAACACATCTTGTTGAACCTATCCACTACGACATACAAATAATCATGACCCCTTTGGTCATTGGTAAACCCCCTACAAAATCCATGGAAATTCTTTCCCATGGATGGGATGGAAAAGGAAGTGGTGAGTATAGCCCCAATTTTCTATTAGTGGGATTACAAGTAGAACACATCACACACCGCTTTACATATTTAGTTCCAATTTCTTTCAGTTGAGGCCAATAACAAAACCTCTATAAATGAGCCATAGTTTTTCCTACCCCAAAATGTCCAGACACAAGAGAAGTGTGAGCTTATCATATCACATGGACTCATTCACTTGTAGGAATACATAACTTCCCAAGATGATAGAGTAATTTTCCCTACAGACAATAGTTCTCTACCTATGCACCATGGGTTAGCTTCTCATATACTTCTTTAAAATCTTCATGGATGGCATATTCTTCTACATAGCTATCATGAGATAAAGAAGTATTCTTCAAAATAATAGAAGCAACAATAGGAGGTCTAGAAAGCATATCGGCTACCTTGTTACTTGTACCCTTCTTGTACTTGATTACCAAATGAAATTGTTGTAGAAAACCCATCCACTTGTAGTGTCAATATTGTTGCAATTTAGTATGTGCTTGAAGATACTGTAAGGGATGGTGATCTATATGTATGTATGATGGTTTCCTTCCCTAACAAGTAGTGCTTCAATTTATTTATGTTTTGGACTAATGCATACAACTCTTTATCATATGTATGATAGTTAACAACAACTTTGTTAAAATTATCAGAGTGGTAACAGATAGGCTTACGATATTGCATCAATACTGCACCCATGGCATATCCGCTGGCATCTATCTCGATCTCAAACGACTGTTGAAGATTGGACAGTGCTAATACTTGTGTGGTACTGATCTTCTCCTTCAAAGTGTCTAAATCTTTTTGTTTCTTTCCTTCCCACTGAAAAGTGTTCTTCACACTGGTTAAGGCATGCAAAGGAGCTGGTATAAAGGAGAATTTGGAAATGAATATTCTTCAATACTGGACTACACCTAAGAAGCTTCGGACTTCAGTTACACCTTTTGGCTCTGGGAATTTTACAATTACTTCAATTTTGGAAGGATCAATCTTCAATTGTCCTCCTCCAACGATATGACCTAAGTATGCAAGTGCAGTCTTGCCAAATTCACTTTTAGACATTTTCACATACATCTTTTACCTTTGCAAAGTATCCAATACTTTCTTTACATTCCTTACATGTTCATCCTAACTCCCACTGAAAACAAGAATTTCATCTAAATATACAATCACAAAGTCATCCAGGAAAGGCATGAATACATCATTCATCACATGCATGAAAGTTTTCGAAACATTACAAATCCCAAACGACATAACTAACCACTCAAGCAATCCCTATTTGGTTTTAAAGGCAGTTTTCCATGCATCATGTTCTATGAACCTGATTTGATGATATCCACTACGCAAATGAAACTTAGTGAAATAAACATCTTTCTTCAAATGATCAAGTAAATCATCTATACGAGGAAGAGGGTATTGATTTTTCATCGTGATTTTATTTAAATCCTGGTAATCAACACACATTCTCCATTTGCCATATTTCTTTGGCACCATCACGACCAGAGAACCACAAGGAGATGAACTGGGCCTGATGACCCTTTAATCCAATAAGCCCTGTACCTACTTTTTGATCTCTGTCATCTCCACAACTAAAATCCTGTACATTCTCACATTAGAAACAGGAGAATCCTGCTGAAGATGTATCTCATGTTGGATTTCCCTCTTAGGAGGTAATCCATCTGCTTCCTGAAAAATATCATCATACTTAGAAACAATATCAATCAATTCCTTTTTATGAGATGGATCACACCCTTTCAAAGCGTCGGATGTCCCGACATCTTTCTCTTTGACAACCATGAGTACATATCTCTTATTAGTGGTTATGAGCCTTTTCATTTGTCCCACACTAACAAATGTCGTATTTACCCTCATGATGTGAGATCTAACAATATATTCCACTCCCCCCTTAGTAATGTGGTATTTGTTCTCATGGCGAAAGAAGACAGTGGTACAACATCCAAATCCACTTCATCAATCAACTTTGAAGCAATAGAAAACCTGAACCTATATTGTTTGGTGACATTAAGTTTTTCTTTATCACATAACCAACCAAGAGGATAAGGCTTTGGATGTGGTTTCATTACAAGACCCATATTCTTGACAAGTGCTTCAGATATTAAGTTTACTTGGGAACCTGGATCAAATAATATATCTATCTTAGTATGTTTAGATACAACTCGTATATGAAATAAATCATTCTTGTTTCATTCATCAATATGAGATTCATCATTGGAACTTGAACTAGCATGAAGAGAATCTTTACCTTGTAATCCAACCGTTGTGAACTTCCCTTCATCTCCTAATTCAGAACCAATATTTTGTTTCATTGTAGCAACGGTCTTCGTCTTCCCCTTTCCATCGAACTGTTTCGGTTTCTTTTCTAGATGTAGTTTCCAATAGTGTTCTTTATTATGAACGCCCTTCTTGCAATGGGTGCAAGAAGGTCTTCCTCCTTCTCTCGTCATTGTAGCAGTCTTCTTGTCCTTCCTTTTAAACTTATTGAAAGTCTTTTGTGGGAAATTGGAATTTTTCTTCGTGGGATATTCTTGAACATGTTTCCCCTTGTTCTCAAGGTGAGTGGATTGCACACAAACTTCGTTAAGACTAGTGGGGTTAAACAAGAGCAAAGTATGACAAATATAACTTTGAAGTGCACCAATATACTTCATTAAAGTTTCATAAGAATCCAAAGGAATGGTCAATGCTAGATATTTCTTCCTAAATTCTTCTGTGAAACTTTGTATAGTTTGAACTTTACTCTACCTCAAAGGTTGCCATTCCATCATTTCTTTATGTAAATACCCTAATGGTTTCTTAAAAGAATCTTTATGGCTAGAAGGATGAGAATGATGAGAATGCACAGAGGAAGAAGAACTAGAAATTGAAGGTGAAGATGGAGGCCCATGAGGTTCTCCTCCAGCCCCTTAGTTTACCGAAGCATCATCATCTGCATGTGCTTCCTTTTTCTCCCCTTTCTTCTTCATCCTCTTCTCGTAATCTCCATACATTCGTTTGAACATTTCTGACATGCAATAAACGACCATGTGAAAGTTTTTCTCCTGTTCATCACACTTGTCTTCTTCTGCCATCTTCTTCCTTCGGGATTCACAGCCAACTTCGAGATTGAACTTCTTAAGATTTCCTTCACCTTACTTATGCTTGGACTTAGTAAGCATTCATACTCAACAATTCAAGTCAAATACGACTGTTCTGATACCAACAAGATCTGGGATCTTTTCGTCAGGTGACTTATTAAAGAATTGTATTAAATGAGCATAAACAAAAGTACACCATAAATAAGGAAAATCTCAAAAGGAAAGAGACATAAGCATGAAATATGAACACAAAGAACTTGATTACTGATTTCTTCCTTGGTGGACTACATCTCCGGGTCCTCCTCTCAAATGGGTATGTCTTTTTATTAACTCCACAAAAGAATTGGGAAAAATACATAAGTATAACTCATTATGGAGTTAAGCTATAAAATCTTTGCTCAGATCAGAAAAATAACATCACCATTGCGTTCGTGGCATCGAATTACCTAAAAATGATTGTCTCCATGCCTCGATCTGAGTCTAACACTTTCAGGCCCAAGAGACACCCCTACCTTGGTTTTTGTGCCACTTCCTCTACAATAAATGACTGTCCTATCTCGAAATCCATGCCAAAATCCATATGGGAGCGCTTGGTTATCCTCCATCCCGAACATTGACCGAGCCCCCTTTAAATACTATAATCCGAGCAGTTAAACAATAAAGAGATAGTTGGAAAAGTGGTTAGTAGACGCTAGGTTTAGAGCGTAGGTTGGCGGAGGTCCCGAGATCAAATCCCATGGACTCAGCTTTTGGCATATAGTTTTAAAAAAAAATTGGCGGGCTTTGCAAAATATGACAGGCAGTTACTAAAATGGCAGAGTGGCTACCAAATATGGAAAACGGTTGTTTGGCGGAATATGTCGTATGGAGGGTGGTCACGTGGATTAATATATAAGAAAGGGTTGGGTCGAGGGCCTATCCCTTTTCCTCCGCCATATAGAACTTTATTAAACTTGAAATAATATGTGCGCCATGTTATAAATAAGAACCATATGGTGGTATGTTGGCTAGCGCGGAGGTTGTAAGTCCTTTGGGCTAGGAGGTTATGGGTTTGACTCTTGTGGAGTCATAAAAAATTTGTCACATGCCAACCACTGGAGAGGTGCCACGTGGCAGCCCACGACTGGGCCATGTGGCACCATAACATTTTCCCATGAAACTAACACTTGTCAAAACCTAATTCGCCCATGTGTCTTCCATCAAACCTATATGACCTTGCCACATTATCCCATGCCAACTCATCACTCTTCCATGTCAGTTGTACGGACATGCCATGTGCCACCCTTGCAGTGGTGGCATGTGTCACCTTGACTTTTTGAAATTTTGACCAAGTTTGAATTGATCTTTGATCGCTTATATATTTCGATCCGTAACTCTGTTTGACAATACGTTTGCATTGTTAGAAATATTTCGACGCGCTCTTCGTGATCATGTCATTTTAACTGAGTTTTGGGAACTTTGAATTTTTTTCCCTTTCTCTGTCTATTGAAGCCATTTTGAGCATTTTGAGTTTCCTCTGTACATTCTTTGAGTTGTTCTTATCCTTCTCTGGATCCATTTTGGATCATATGTCCAGTCACATATGACTTGGATCTTGGATGAATCCACATGTACACCATGTTGATCAACGATTTAGCCCAGGTAATGGACCATGTCCATGTCGAAGGAGCATTTTTCCAAGTTTGGTTATATCGTTTGTTGTCACAGGGTGTGCATAACCTGTTGAATATGTTGCAAGTGTTCTGCCTAAGTCTTGATCTAAATGAGAATTTCATCCTGATACACCACTACAAAAGTATTGGTGAATGGTCACAAGATATCGTCCATCATCCTCATGAAAGTGGTTGGAGCATTTTCAAGCCAAAGGGCATGACCAACCATTCGAAAAGACCTTCCTTTGACTTGAAGGAAGTCTTCCATACATATGTCTGATCTATCATGACCTATTGGTATCCAGACTTCAATTCAATCTTACTGAAGTATTTTTCCCCCGTGATATGATCAAGGAGGTCGTTGATTCACAGAATCGAGTACCGGTGTTTTACTGTGATTTTATTCATGGCCCGGTAATCAATGTAGAGTCAACAGGTTCCATCTTTCTTCTGTACCACCATTATTGGGCTCCCACGAGGTGATGAGATGGGACAGATGTGCCCCTTGTGGAGGATTCCTTGGATTTTCTGCTTGATCTCCTCATTCTCTAATAGAGAGTGGCGGTATACTGGCCCATTAGGCAGCGATGCGTCGGGGGTCATATAGATGGGGTGCTTGGCATGACAATGCAGAGGTACCCCAGTAGGTGAGGATAAGATATCCGAGCATGCTTCCATGACCTTATCCACTTGCTTCTATTGTGTGGAGAGGTCATTCGGGGAGACCCTGGATGTCGTTGCGATCTTTCGCTCATTCTAAGAGTGAATCACAAAGAAGAAAAACTTCCCCATCTAAGCGATGACCTTCATGCATTTCTAGGCAGAGATCAAGAAAATAGCACTAGGTGGGACTGCCTCCGGTATAGTGTACAATTTCTTGTTCAAAGTAATAATAACACTGCAAGGCATGGAATCATATACAGCATGGCGTTTCCATAAATATAGTTGGCCCAAAATAAAATTACAAAATTCAAGAGGGGAAACATCACACAATACCTTATATTTGAAGCACTTGATGTTGTATGACATGCAATATTGTTGGATGACACGGATGTCGGTTCCTTGGCGGATCCATCCGATGGTGTAGGGTTGCGGGTGTGGCGTTGTCGGAAAGACAAGTCGCTTGACATCCTCTGCTAAGATGAGGTTCTTCTAGATACCACTATCAACGATGAAGCACAGCGGGGTACCCTTCACCCACATATATGAATGAAAAAGGTGCTCACCTTCCTCTGGCTCATCTAGTTCACCAGGCTCGATCTTGGTAGTAGAAATTGTAGCATTGAGTTTTTCATCAATGATTTGTCTCCCCCTTTCTGGTTTTGAATCAGAGTCATAACCCGCATCTGATTCATAGGATTTCACCTCGGCCACCAACGAATTCTTTGAGCGACAATCAATAGTGTTATGCCACGGGCTCTTATGGAAGTAGCACCACTTCTCGATATATTTCTTTGTCTTTTTGGTGTCCTTATTTGCTTTCAACCTGGACTGGTTGTCCTAAGGTGGTCCGTCTTTTCTCTATCATTTGTTTTGTAGGTTGGGGCCACCCTTTCCTGTATTTTTCTATGAGGGGTTCCCATGCCCAAATTGTTGCATCTTTTGTTTGAGCTTCTAGTCGATTTTGACGACATATCGGTAGGTCGTGCCCAAGGATGAGATGTCCAGAAACTCCATTTCGGCCTAGATGTATCTATGCATACCACCGTGATACTTGAGCATCAGATGCCACTCAGAATATTTGATACCTAGCTTGGTGCACAAGGTATGGAAGATATTTGTGAACTCGGGCACTGCTTGGTCTCTTTCCTACTGCAGAGTGGTCCATTTTGTATACAGGTCGTCATAACTTCCAACAAGGTAGTATTGTTCCTTAATAGAATCCCTGAAGGACTCCCAGGTGACCATGACTATAAATAATGAGGGTTCCTCTATTTCCTTCTGCTCATAGAAAGTTTCCCACCAATCTTTGACATGAGGAACAACTTTGAGGAGCACAAAAGTAATATTTTCTCTATTTGAGAAGTTGTGGACAGAGAAATACCCTTCTAGCATATTCAACTATTTGTCTACAACATCTGCATCTATCTAACCTTCAAATATAGGAATATCGAATTTGATTTGTACCTTGAAGGGGACGACGCCTTCATTTGAGGAAGATGTGTCGCCTGTTGGTAGCCGCAGAATGATTTGCGCAAAACTATCCATCATCTCGTTCCTCTGTTGCATGAGGGATTCCTCGAGAAACATTTTGAAGAGATCTCCTATCCCTTCATCTTTCTTTTCTCCCGCCATGAGAGGTCGCTTGGGCATGTGAGAGATTTTGTCCTCAAGAGAAACAAGCTCGTGACCCAATTCTTTGTACCCTAACCTCATTGGGGACAGCCATTAAGAACGACAAGGAGAAGACTGCTTTGATACCACTGATCTAAATTTTATGACAAGAAATAAATGAATACATATTATTATCAAAAGATGCTTAACACAGAATAACAAATATACAGTAAATTTGGTTTCTATTTAATAAGTAAATAAGATGAAACTGTAAAATGCAGCGGAAACAAGCTTGCTAGAATGATGGTGTCTTATCTCTGAGAAGAGATGTGATGGCTGTGCTCATTCACCAAAATATGATTACAATGAGGCTCTCAAGTAATTTTCACAATAAACAGGAATGTCAAAAACCCTATACATCCAAAAACCTGACCCTAGGAGATGAAGCGTCAAAAGTCATGTGGGCCATGTTTGGGTAAGTTCGTACATCAATGTCCTCGAGTCATAAATTTTGCCTACGATCTTTGTTTTAGGTGCACAATATTCGGTTGGAAAGGTCTATCCAAGGACTACACATGTTGACTGTGGTGATCCCTAAAAACATTGTTTAGGGCCTCAAAACAACCCAGGAAGTCAGGGACCCAAAAACTAGGAAAAAACTGTCGAACTGAAAAACTGCCAAAATGAGCAAGTTGAAATAGATGGGAGGCCACTGACATCCATCTGGATCAATTTTGACTTCTATGCTCTAGATATTTGGGCTTTGAAGTTTCTAACAATGAAATACTCCCTTATCCTCGAATGTCGAACCTCGGAACTTCCAGATACTTGCTAATCTACGAACACGTGTTCCACGATAATGGATAGTCATGATTTTCTCCGGAGTTCGGGACTTCGGAAGATTTTCTTCTTGGAATCTTAAGTACTCCCTTCTCTCGGACTGTCAAACCTCCAAACTTCCATGATATCTATGGCTCACGCTTTCTCACTCGCATATTTGACGATTGGGATCTTATCTTCTCCAATGTGCCTCACCTCCTGATCTGTGTCTGATCCAATGACCAATATCTATCCTTGGAAAAATCCAATGGTCAAGTACTCATCCCTATGATCTATGGCGTAGATTCACTCCAGGATTTCGGAGCTTCGAGTATTTTAAATCATTTTCATAAAAGACTTAAAATTTGTTGAAGCAGCGAAGTCTGAAGGACTCTAGTGCTTAACGACCCCGTACCTTCTCCAGATCTGGCGGTTGTGAAGGATTTGTCTTCTCCTGAACAAATCCAACGGTTCAAATCTAAACTTGATCCCATGGTGGCGATCATTCCCGAATTCAAAAGGGACGGTCACGATCATTCAACCCCTTACTAAGGATCTCATACATTCTATCTTATGCACAGACTCTATAACGCCATTCCTCGCGAGCTTCACGAGTTCAAGGTCCTAACTCGATCTCAACGACAAGATCTGTCTAATGGATCTGGCCCATTCTGGCTTGGTGTTTCAACCAGTAGCTCTGATACCAATCTGTAATGTACCCATCCACTTGTAGGCTCAAGCTACACCATTTAAATAGGATGCAACACACCTAGCCACCAGCAGGCGGGGCACACTGCAATCCGAAGACTTAATTCTCGTATCTGAGTTCAAATTCTAACAACATTTAATATGAAATCAAGTAGGAATAAACCACATGCATTAATCAAGCTCTAGGCTATAACATACATAAGTAAGAAACGTGCCATGCACAACAAATAATCAATAGATAGGAACATTAAAAATGCATATCTCAGAGATAATTAAATACACAACGGAATAACATTATACAGAGAACACAAAGAGCACTTATCTTTCAAGTAAACATTCATCAATTGGATGAAAAAAAAGGACGTTCCTCCCAACCATAGACATTGTTGCTCATTTACTCTCAATAGTAGGTCACCCCCGAGCCAGGGCTATGAATCCACAAGGATGGGTTCTAGGCCAAATGTAAAACACTCAATAGTTGGCTAACTAGATCTCAAGTTTCCTAACCACATATAAAATCCTAATTTCCATCTCTCTTTCCCCCTTAACCTGCACAACCCATAGAAATGAAAAAATTTCTCTTCCATGTAGTCCCTAATGTTGTTCCATTTATCTCCAGGGCTCCAGTGCTACTGGTCAAGAAATATCCCTACTGGAAACTCCAAGGATTCTCAGTTGTGGACAGTTCTATCCAAACTACCATCAATCTCATGCACACGGGATTCTCAGTTGTGGACAGTTCTATCCAAACTACCATCAATCTCATGCACACGGGAATCCATTCCCTCCTAGAATTATTAGTAAAATATTATATACATTCAGCAATGGATCTCATATTCCTTCCATTCGTTTCCATGCTCATCCCAAGAGCACATGAACTAGAAATAGTGATTGAAGAGGAATATGAACAAGGGAGAAAGGGGAAGAACATGAACCAAGGGAAGAGCGCCCAACTAGGGGAAGAGAAACCCCAAACTTCACCCAAATCCACCCTCATGCAACCATTTGTATGCATGATCAGACCAAGAGCACACGAATTCAACAAGAATGAAGCTCCTAAAGATGAAAGAGTGAGAATGGTGTACAGTGAATGAATAAGAACATGTGAATCCCCAAACAAACCAAAGATGTGTTAGAAAAATAGGATCGTGGAGCAATAAAATAAAACAAATGTGGAAATAAAACATAGAAGATACACAATACAATAAAGACATAGATATATGTGGTTCACCTAGTGTGGGCTACATCCACCAGATAAATTTCCAGGTCCTTCCTTTATTATTATCCAGCAAATTAAGGGATACAACCTACAACATACCCATTGTAACTTCCTCATCTTTTTCTCACAGTCTCCTCTCTCAGAATACAATATTCACAATGATACATAGCCGCAATGGATTTCCCTCATTAAAGAGGGTTTCCTTATAGGGAAAAATCCCTAACATGACTTCTACCATCATATCTGTGAAATTATAATTAATGTTCCATATTTACTATGAAATTACAATATACATTTACAAGGAAATTTTTCCTTTGGGGGCTTCTCCCTCAAACCCCTGTCGAGGGTCTTCTTACCCCCGAACCCCACAAAGGGGGTAACCCCCCTCTGCACTCCCTCATGTGGAGGAGTGTACATTCTTCTGGGGTGTAAAGTCTTCATGTGGTATAAACACGGCTAAAAACAAAGGCCTCTGAATTAGGAAGATAATCAGGCTCCACAACCAACAAGATGGGTTTATAAAATTACTTGGAAATTAAGAACCACATGGCCTCCCCCAAGAAGCTCATGTAACCCCTTTTCTCCATAAAATCAATTATGGTTAAATAAAATAATAATAATAAGAGACTTGGCCCCTCAAACCCCCTCTCTTGTGGAATAATAGCCCCCTATATCTTTTGTCCTTGTCTGTCTTGCAGCCAGCAGTGTATTTTATTAATGTATATGAAGTATTACATTTCCTAAGAACTCTAGCCTTTTTTCAACTTTACCAGCTTACCAACCTAAGTCACAATTACATAATACATTATAGTTCATAAGGGTTAAAACTGAGATGTTTCACCTCCCTAGACTTTAGTAGGTTCAAATATAGAGCAAGTAGGGTATGTATACCTCCATAGAATATACTATAAAAAGCACCTCCAAAAACAATAATTGGTGTTTTTGAAACATCATAACCCTATAACAAGCAAACTTAATACGGTTATACTCTTAAAATGAAGGTGGACTTAAAATTTGACATACACATTTTTTGGGGGGGTTTTACATACCTTTTAGAGAGGGTCATTTAAGATTATCTAGATGATGAATGTTTTCTTTTTCTAAAAAGTGTTAACTATATGCTTATTTCTATATGATCAGATTAATAATATTAATGTGGTTTAATGTGGATATTGTTAATTAGTAAATGCTCCTCTTAAGAGGTTAGAAGTTCAAATCCAGAGGGGGGTAGGGTATGTATACTTCAGTAGACTTGACCAGTCAAATTGCTAGGCAGAGGGGTCCCTTGTCCCACAAACAAGGGGGTCTCATACACCAATTTTGTGTCTAGCTTGGTTGTGACCTTAAAAATAGATTATTATTATTATATAAATATTACATTATAATATAATAAAAATACAAAAATAATTTATATTAATGTTATATGTTAAAATATTATATATATATATATATATATATATATATATATATATAGAGAGAGAGAGAGAGAGAGAGAGAGAGAGAGAGAGAGAGAGTAGCATCCCTATTATATTCCCCAATTTAATTAATGCATAAGTAGATATGACTATGGTTATGACCAAGACATGTAATATGTGAAATGCAATTTTTGAATATTAATAAATAAAATGTGATGTCATCTCCTTGGACAGTTGTGGGATATGGAGAGATATGAGGGCTGATTTTTCCACCAGAGAAGGGAGTGGCTAAGAGGGATCCAAGGGGGAAATGATTTATGGGTAGTAAATCAACCCACTTTCCTGAATTTTATTATCATTGGAGATAACTTCTATTTATATTTGAGTGTATGAGAGCCTAAGCATTAACTCCTCTAAGAGGGTGGGTGTGAGAGTCACATCCCATAGTTATTGGGGAGCATGGGGTTGAAGTACAATCAACATTAGGCAAAGTGATTCTCTTGGGAAAGTACAAGAAATTTGTATTGGGAGAACAAACATTTTTTCAAATTCATGTTTTGGCATGAACAACATAAAGAGAACAAGAAAAAAATATGTGGGACCTAGACCAGGAAGGATGGGAAAATTATGGAGCATTCTAGAGAATTTTTGGATCCTTGTGGAGCTAAATATTGAAGAACCAAGATGTCAAGCCTAAAGAGTGAACTCCTATGTGAGTTTCACAGTATTAAAAAATGATTGTTGTTGTTTTTACTGGTAGTTTTACTAGCAGTGAGTTCCCTTGAGTTCCCAGCATAGATATTCCTAGTTATTTGTGCCAATAAGACATTCATAAATGACTAAGAGCAATGAAGGGGTGCATTCCTTGGGTTGGACAAGTCAATAGGAAGAGATAAGGAGGAAATTTGGGATAGCCATAGGAGAATACCAATGGGTTAAGGGAAATTTGAGTTGTGAGTGGGCGGACATAGAAAATTGTTTCTTGTGGATTCCTAGCCCCAGGTCGGGGGTGACTTTCTATTGAGATTTGGAACAAACATTTTATGTTTAGTTGGAACACCCATCCCAAGCAGCTGGTTGCACAAGTGTTTTTGAAAAGATAAACTTGTTTATCTATTTTTTGAGTTATTCCATGAGTTTAATTGTTGTGCTTAATTATGTGTATGTAAATGGTTTATTTGTTGTTGTGAATTATTTTATTAGTTGCATTCATGTTCATTTCATCATGTTGTAGTTTCATATATTTAAATGGTATCAGAGAACAATTAAATTTTTGTATAATTCGTAGCTGATAAGCTAAATGAATTTAGTTAGTAGGAAAAAATTATATTTTATGTGCATTTCCACAAGTAATGTTCATTGGTTAAGTCGGGGAATGTTACATAGTGGTATCATAGTGACAGGTTAAACACTGAACTTGCAGGGGCCAGAAGCAACATGCAGAAGATGGAATTTCAAATTTAAAGTTCAAAAGATGTCTGCAATGTGTTTGTCCGATTTTTTCCAGGAAACATTTTGAGGAAATTGCCTGTAATTTTGCGAAAATTTGATCTCAGGGATTAAAACCCCCAATTATTATCTTTGTTTGAGTATTTTTGGACCCATAATCAGTCAAATTTTGACATTGTAGAGTAGACAAAGAGAAATTTGGTGAAATTGGGCAAATGCCCCAATTTTTACAGTGAAATTAATTGAGAATTTGACGTTGAAGTGTCAAATTTTGGGTGAAATGGTCGAATTGACATGCATAGGGACAAATTGACCATAATAATCTTAACTTCATAGTTTCATGGAGACCATGGTGAAAATTTTGAAATTATGAATTTTGAAAAAAATGGGAATTTTTTTTCTGTACCATGACGTGAAGGCCACGTGGTGGGTGACGCAGTGGTGTCGTGGTAGTGGTGATGTGGATTTCCATGGTGGCAAGTTCACAATAGAAATCCATGGTGGTGGGGTGATAGGGTCTATAGTGTGCGGTGGTGGGCCTCACGAGTGACGTGGGAGCCACATGAGTGGGGCAGTGAGATGATACCATAAGCAGTATGGCATCACTCATAAAAGCGGTTTTCCAAATGTATTTAGTGATGCCACACCAGTGAAAATGTGTCATGTATCAGGGCGGTTTTATGGTTTTGCATCACCAAGGGAGTGTTAACCCTCAAACATGTTGGCAATGCAAAATAGATTGTATGTCTTCTATCTTTCCTGGTCATCTTCGTCATTTGATCAAGGAGTGAAAGTTGGTTCGTCGAGGAAACGAGTGCAGGATGGGACCCACCCATCCCCGCAACCAATGAAAGGGTGATATGTGGAGGTCTAATAGATGAGGTGGGACCTTTTTCCCATCCAAGGTCAGATGTGTTCTAGTTGGGAAATTGGTATGGGTGGGCCCATAAATAAAAATGTTTTGTTAATTATAAAGGTCAGCATAAAGGTAAAAGAGAGGAAGGAGAAGAAGACAGAAGGTAAGGAGGAAGATGATGAAGGCTGATGGGGTAGGGCTAGGGTGACCAAGGGGTTGATGTGGATTCAAATCAAGCTTCCATGTGGGTCCATAATGCTAGATAAATAGTTCTATCAACATTAATTAGTCAAATTGTTAGGAAAGTTATAGTGATTTTGTAGGTCTTAAACTTGGAGGGAGATATTGAGGCTCTAAATGACGTTTTTAGAATTCAAAAGTCATGAGAATAGGGTGTACCCTTGCTACAACATAAGGTGTACTGTTGGTATACCTTGTCTCCATAATTCAAATAAAACATCTCGAGGAGAGATTTACAATGAGTTATTCTGAGTGCAAAACAGAGTTCATATGAGAAAGTTACAACTCAAACAATTAAGGGTATAATTTGGGCACCAATTTACTTCCAAAGGGCATCACTTCTTGGTCTGAAGTCAATTTGGGGTCCAGGAGTAGTCTATGGAAATTTCATGGACTATAGAAGACATTTATAAATCCATATTTAGAATTTTTCTCCTAAAAATGTGTAGGAAGAGGAAGAATACACCTGTAGCAATACAAGGTTGAAAATGGGAAACAGTTGAAACTTTCGAAGACCATAAATTTCAGCTTAGAACTTGGTTTTAGGAAAACAGATAGTCTCTGGAAAGGTATTAAGGAGGAGAATTCATATGTAAACCAATTAAATTTATCTTAGTAGTATAAGTTACAATAAACTCAAAATAATATGACTTGTGGTATTAAAGAGAAAAAACATTTATGAAGTCTTTTCCAGAATTGTGTATGTTTATATTTTTTTCGAACAATAATTTATTTGCATGAAAATTTTCTAGTAGAATTTAGAGGTACTACAGGAAGGAATTTTGGTTCCTATATGAAAAACACAATAATGGAGGATTCCCAAGCATCCTATAACCATGAAGAGGAATTCATAGGGTTGCATGTTAGTATGGGAAATGTTGCAACAGAGTCTAATTGAAGAAGAGGCAAGCATGAGCCTATAACAATGAGAAGCCTGCAAAGATAAGTGCATATTTATTGGGAAAATAATTGGAATATTATGAAATTACAAGAAGAGAATCTTCATATTCTAAACATGTTGCAAAGGCAAGACATTAAAGACTTTGACACAAAGAAAGAAAGCTAGTACTAGACAAGTGACAACATCCATATCCCATAATAGAAGGGATGATCAAGGGAATGACATGAAATCAAGAAGCATGAGAAGGAACCATCATTCCCAAAGGAAATATACTAGGAAAGTTCATGAAATTTTAGGGCTAGGGAGCATCCCAATTGTGTCTCCTTTCACGAGGTAGAGGAGAAGTCCCAAGGAATATATATTGCAAGGTGAACTCGGTAAAATCAAGACACCAAATTTCAGTGGTGAGCATAGGAAGGGAGAAGAGACCAAGATATAAATGTTGGAAATGAATAAATATTTCCAGCTACATGATTATCCCACCAGGGTAGAAATAAGAATTGCAACCTACAACTTGCAAGGAAAGGCATCCACTTGCAAGGAAATGCATCCATGTTGTGGGATAAACATAAGTAAGAAAAACAAATTGATGCGAAGAAGGTCTCATGGAGATAGCTTAAAATATATTTCCAAGAGAAATATTTCTCTGAGCATTATTACGAGAGGAAGATGAAATAGTTGTTTGAAATCAAGTTGGGAAACATGAAATTGGTTGAATATGAGAATAGGTTCTTTGATTTGTTGAAGTATGTGGGATTCATAAAGGATGAGAAGGTAAAAATCCAAAGGTTTCTGAGTGGGTTATCTTCATTATATAGTGACCAGATACGCTATCATAACCCAGGACCTTGGAGGAGGCCATAAGAAAATCAAAGAATCTTTATGAGTAGATCATAGGGAGGCCATTATTCCGAAAATCTTGGAATGAAAATATGAAAGGAAAAAGGGATCAAAGGCAGAAAGGTTTTAAGACACCCTTCTTTAAGAACAACTCAGAAGAAAATCAATAGGGGAACTCAACCCAAAATGAGCATAAGACAATGGATTCATTTAGGAAAATTCCAAGGAAACAACCTATACAATGTTGGGGATGGGAGGGAAATCAATTGTGTATGAACTACCCTCACAAAATTGAAAGAATGAGGACTATCCACAATATATAGGAGGATAAAATAGTTGAATACATGAGAGAAAGGATGTCAAGAATTTATCTGGCATTGGAAAACAAGAAAGAATAGTATCAATCCCCCATGATTGAAGTGGAAGGTAAGATTGATAACCATCCCATAGCTATTTTAATTGATTTTGGAGCTAGCCATACTTAAACTCTAACATTTTCGAAAGATTTCACTTGCAAATGGGTAAGCATAAGAAATCTTGGCTACTTTAGTTAACCACAAGGGCTAAGAGAAATATCAATGATTTGGTTAAAGATTTCCCGAATGGACTTAGCACAAAGGTAGATTTGAAAATCGTACCAATGGGTAGGCCTTCAGCCAAATTCCATTTACCAATCGTTTGAGGGGTTGACCATGGAGCATCACCACCTTTGTTTCACCAAACTCTGTAGTATTCTAGATATTAAATAGTATGCAGAAGAGAAATAATTAGCTAGAAATGGTAGAGAAACAATGATATAACCAAAATAATACCAGAATAACACAAGAAAGAGAACTTTGATTAATGAGAGAAATGTTCACTTCCCTCTTCGAGGGGGAAACCTCCATTAGAGCAGAGCTCTATTAAAATAATATACAAGACAAAACTTCTCATACTCTCTATTCCTATTTATACTAAAACTATCTATCCAAAGGAACAATATAGAGGAAGATCCTTCTAGAAGCAGAAGCTTCTATTAGGTCTTCTTACATTTTACTTATTCCTCCTTATTTCTAGGCCTTATTAATATTGACCTTTATTACATGGAAATATATTATTCTACCCACTTAAGGGGTTAGGTAGGTTAGGTCCCTAACATGCCCTCCCCCTTAAAATCAACCTTGTCCTCAAGGCTTGAGATGAGGAAATTACTGCAAAATGTTAGCGACCCCCCAGGTGGCATCTGTTGGAGTTGTATCTTTCCACTGGACTAAAAATTTATTGATGGTACGCTGACGAAGACGATGCTCTTGTTGGTCCAAAACTGCTTGTGGCTGCAACCAAATGGATCCTTCTTAACCCAACTCGGGAAGGTTGGTTTGAGTTTGGCACTTAGTTCCAATCACCTTCTTTAAGTAGGAGCCATGAAAAACATGATCTTAGAATGACCAAGCAAAGCTAACTGATAGGCCACCTATCCAACACACTTGAGAACTGTATAAGGACCATAAAATTTGGGTGCCAGTTTCTAATAATGTTCGGCCTTGAGAGAAGTTTTCTTATAAGGTTCCAGTCGAAGAAATACCTGGTCTCCTTCAACAAATTGACATTTTGATCGAACTTGATCGGTGTGTTGCTTCATGTGATTCTGAGCCATGAAAAAATTCTCTTTGAGGGTATGGAGAATAGACTCGTGAACTGTAAGTTTTTGGTCAACCGCCTGGACCTTCAATACATCTGGCATGTAGGAAAGAATGAAAGGTGGATTTTGGCCATAGACTGCTTCAAAAGGAATCATGCGAGTAGTTGTATGGTAAGAAGTTTTGTACCACCATTTAGCTAATGGTAACCATTGATCCCATTGATTTTTCCTTTCATAGGAAAAACGTCTCAAATAAGTCTCCAAACACTTGTTGACGAATTCAGTTTGACCATCATTCTGGGGATGATAGGCAGTGCTGAGATGCAATTGGGTTCCCTGTAGTCTGAACAGTTCTTTCCAAAAATTGTTGGTGAAAGTGGGATCTCGGTCAGAAATAATAAAATGAGGCATGCCATGAAGCTTGAAGATATGATCCATGAAAAGTTGAGCCACAATGGATGTGGTAAATGGGTGTTGAGGAGCACAAAAATCAACATACTTGAAAAGACGATCCACGAACACCATGATGACTGAATTATTTCTTGATTTAGGTAAAAACCATAATAAAATCCATAGAGATGTCCCTCCAAATAGCGGGTGGAATCAGAAACGGTTGGAGTGTGCCAGGGGGTTTGATGGTTTCGCCTTTGTTGGATTGACAGACATCACAATATGCTAGAAAAGTGCAAACATCCTTTTTCATACCATCCCAGAAAAAAGAACATTTGACCCAGTCATAGGTTTTGGTAAACCCCGAATGCCCAGCTGTGGGAGTAGCATGAAGCTCATAAAGCACCGTGGATTTAAGTTGTGAATATTTACTTAAATACAAACAACTTTTGTAGTGAAGCTCATCATTGTGCCAAGAGTACCCTGGGGAAACTGGAGAGTTGTCTTGCAATTTTTGGATCAGATGCGAGATTTTAGGATCACGTGGTCATTCATGGTGCACAGCTTGGAGCCAATCTGGTATAATGAAGGAGAGGGAGAAAAGGGACCCTTCATCTTCATATTTATGGGAAAGAGCGTCGACAACCACATTTTCTTTGCCTTTCTTGTAAATGATCTCATAATCATAACTAAAGAGATTAGTTACCCATTTTTTTTCTCTGGGGAGGAAGGTCATTGCTCCAGAAAATACTTGAGGCTTTGATGTTCTATCTTAATTTGGAATTTTTTCCCCAGGAGATAATGTCTCTAGAGATCTATTGGATGCAGAATAACCAACATCTATTTTTCATAGATTGATTGGCCCAAATGGCGTTCTGACAATTGTTTACTAGTAAAGGCCAAAGGTCTACCTTCTTACATAAGGACTTCTCCAATTCCTCTACCTAAGGCATCACATTCCAGGACAAAGGTATTTGTGAAATCGGGAAGGGCCAAGATCGGAGTAGTACACATAGCCTCCTTCAAAGCTTGAAAAGCCTAATCCGCTGCGAGAGTCCAAGTGAAATAATTATTTTTAAGGAGAGAAGTGAGAGGGGTGGAAATCTTCCCATAATTTTGAACAAACTTGCGATAATATCATGTCAAACCCAAAAAACCACGCAAGATTTTGATAGTATTAGGGTGAGGTCAATCTTGCATTGCTTCATTCTTTTTAGGATCCACTCAGACACTAGCCTTGCCAACAATATGACCCAAGTACTCTAATTATGAGGCACCAAAGGCACATTTAGAGCGTTTGAGGAAAAATTGGTGCTTAGAGAGTAGATGGATAATTTAATCCACATGGGAAAGATGGTATTGCCAAGTTTTTCTATAGATAAGAATATCATCAAAGAAAACTAAGACAAAAAATGATGGAGAAAAGGATGAAAGCCATTATTCATGAGGCTTTGGAAGGTGGAGGTGGCATTACGCCAAAGGGCATGACCAAAAACTCATAGTGACCCTCATGAGTGTGAAACACAGTCTTGGGTATGTCATCTTCTTGCATACGTATCTGGTGGTATCCTGAATGCAAATCAAGTTTAGTGATGTATTGAGTACCACTGATCTCATCAAAGAGATCATCAATGATAGGAATGGGAAACTTGTCCTTGATGGTGAGTTTATTGACGGCATGAAATTCAGGACACATGCGCCAAGTACCTTCTTTCTTAAGTACCATGACCATGGAGGACGAATAAGGGCTGGTACTAGGGAGGATAACACCCTCTTGGAGAAATTACTGCACTATTTTCTTATTTTCATTCTTTTGGTAAAAGGGATGATGATAAGGGAGAACATTGGGAGGAGGACTACTATGAACAAGGGAAATAGAATGATCATGAACACCATGGGAAGGAGGAATTCCTTGAGGAGTGGACAAAAAACTTCATGTGTGGAAAGGATAGCTTGGAGGTCAGGATGCACAGAGAGTGTTTCAATGGCTTGAGTAGAATGGATTGAGAAACAATACCGGAGTGGCCTTTCTTGAGGATCTTTTTCATGCAATGGGAACTAATGATATTAGGAGAGTCAACTATGAGACCTTGGAATTGATATCTTTGTCCCTCCTATTAGAATTGCATGGTTAATTCTTTAAAATCCATAAGAATGGGACCCAAAGTGTGTAACCATTCAACACCTAGCACAATGTCACAACTGCCCATGTCAATGGAAAACATATGAAATTTCAGCTGGTAATGTCCAATTTGAAGAAAAAAAAATTCACAACGCCCACCACATTTCATAGACCCACCATTGACTATCATAATTTGAAAATTATTGACAAGACGAATATATAAATTGGTTTCCTAGGTAATGCGATGATGAATAAAATTGTGGGTGCTACCACTGTCAACAAGGATGATGACCTTCATGTGCTTAATATAGCCAATGATCTTGAGGATTTGTGGGGAAAATAAGTCGATGAGGGCATGCAAGGAAATAAGTGGGTCAAATTCAAGTGGGTCAGGAGGCTCTTGGGTAGAATCAGGAAGGGAGGGCTCGTCAACAAGGGGAACTATCACATCATCTTCAAGAACATCTTTGAAATGGATATAAAAAAAAATTGTTCCTTCCACTTGTGCCCTGGAAAATATTTTTCATCACAATTACAGGAAATACCCTTCAGTTAGCGTTCAACCATTTCAGCCCTATTTAGTTTCTAGACCTTAAGGGGAGTGACAAGAGGGTTAGGATTAGTGGGTGGAGGGTGAGGAACAAAAGAGGGTTTTTTTTTCTAGGAAAAACAACTTGTTGGGCCTCTTTAGTACGTGTAGTAGCTTCCAACCAAGTATGAGGGTGGGCCATGAGAACCTGGGATCGGATTTCATCCTTGAGGCCATTGATAAAGCATTCATGGAATAATGCATCTAACATGCCCTTTGTTCAAAAGGACAAATGCTAAAAAGAAGTGATAAAATCTTCCACTATGTCATACTGTTTCAACTTGGTCAAACAACCGAGATAGTGGGTATCAGTATCAAAGCGGGCATAGAGCTTTGCAACAAACTAGGTCTAGGAAATATATTCCTGACGTGAATTTGTACGCCATTGCCACCATTGCCAACGTTCATGATCTATATAGAGGAAAACATAGCAAAGTTTTTCCAACTCGTCAGTAATACCATGAAGAGAAAAATAATGATCAATTTGAGTGACCCAACCCATAAGATCGGAGCCATAAAATTTATTGGCGTCTATGTAGGGAATACATGGTTCACGATGAAAGGATTTAGATTGAAAATGCATATACTGAGAGGAATCAACAACATCGGGTTGGTTTGATGAGGAAGAACCCATAGGGAAGTTCAATAATTGATTGATAGCAGACTGGAGGGCGGTAAATTGGGTTGTGAATTTGGCTTCCATGGTGTCAAATTTGTGCTCTACTTTTTCAATGCAATAATTGGTAGATCCAATATTAGATGTGATCTGTTCGATGGAGGCATGGGCGTGATTGATGGAATCTTAAATTTCTTGGTTGTGAGTGGTGGCCATTTGGAAAGGGGGAGTGCAGGTAAGGAAAAATGGGTGGGTGGGACCACAAAAAAGAACTTATAAGGGATAGGTACCATGATTATTAGTGCGAGAAGGGAAATATAATGGAATAGGTGGAAAAATAGGGAAACTGGGAAGGGGTTGGGTCCACTGAAACAAAAGGCATTAAAAATGAAGGGTATGGTTGCGATCAGGGAGGAAAGGGGAATCCAATGGAATAGGTCCCAAATAAGTGTGTCGGCGGGACCACTATAGTATTTTTTTTTACTCCTGCGGAGCTATACTCCGGCCTGAAGAATATTGTAGTGACGAAATTCCCAAATGCTTAACAAGAAGAAATGTGTAGTAATTTCGTAACCCGAATGAAGAAGACACAATGGCGCGACAATAGATCTTTTATTTTCTGTTTTTTTTTATGTTCCAAGGGTTAGGGTATTCAAGGGTTCTACAAACAAGGGTTTTCCCTATGCTATAGCTCTCTGATATACATGTGGGGTCCAATAGTAGTACTCAACCCAATATCTCAGGGCACCAACTAAGGAGGATAAATCGTGCCCTTAGCAGTACTACCTGACTACCCAAGTGTTAGAGAGAATCTTCCCGACTACTATTCTCAGTGGCACTATAACAGTCAGAAGATTGATCAATTTATCTATGGAGGGATTCAGGAGATCTAGGCCGATCTGTATACAGGTTTTCTCTGATGCGCTACCACTCGAAGGGGTACCAACAAGGGTTACAAGGGTGGACAACATTTGTGCGTTTAAGTACCACTTGTATTTACTACATGTGTGAATCCCCAACCGTGGGTTTATGCGCGTAACGACAAATCTTTGTATCTTTAAGATGTCGGAATATGTCTCTACCCTGGAAAAAAAATTAACCCGCAATTTTCTGTCGAGGAAGGTGCTCTGATGCCACTTGTAGTATTCCAGATATAAAATAGTATGCAAAACAAAAATAATTAGCTAGAAATGGCAGAGAAACAATGATATAACTAGAACAATACAACAATAATACCAGAATAATACCAGAATAACACCAGAAAGAGAACTTTGATTACTGAGAGCAATGTTCACTTTCCTCTTCGAGAGGGAAACCTCCAACAGAGAAGATCTCTATTACAATAATATCCATAACAAAACTTATCATACCATTTATTCCTATTTATACTAAATCTATCTATCCAAAAGAACAATCTAGAGGAAGATACTTCTAGAAATGAAATCTTCTATTAGGTCTTCTTACATTTGAATTATTCCTCCTTATTGCTAGGCCTTATTAATATTGACCTTTATTACATGGAAATATATTATTCTACTCACTTCATGGGTTAGGTAGTTTAGGCCCCTAACAAACTTGCTAATGTAAAAAATACTAAAGGGTCCTAACCAACACATCTAAAGTTTACCAACGTGCTTCATGAACTTGTTGTTATGGAGCAATAACAATGACCCTAGTTGTAGAGACTTGCACCAAATGTATTGATCATGCCGAGCCTTTTATCATTATTTATCAACTATTTGGTTGTAAATTTCAATCAATCGGTCGTATTCTAACTCCAACAAATTGTTCAATTGTCGTTCTAGTGACTAATCATCTAGCATATGTATCACAATCACAATCCTGAGGATTTGTACCACAAAATCTAAGGGTATTACAACTTCATTCCCATAGACTAACCTGAATGGAGTATGCTTGGTTAATATTTTGTAGGTCTTATTGTATGACCATAATACTATTGGAACCCATCGGTTCCAATCATCACACTACACATTGCATACCTTGGTAAATTCATGCTCAAGTATTTTGTTGAATGCCTCCACAATATCATTGGTATATGGATGATACATCATGATTTTCTAATTATGGATCATGAATTCCCAAGATAATGCATGGATAGCATCATTCAAGAAGTGCACACCTTGATTACTCATCAATATCTTTGGGCATCCAAACTTGGTGACAATTTTCTCAAAAATGAATCACGTAGCAGTATATGCAATACAATCCTTCACTACCAGTACATCTACCCATTGAGTCAAATATTATGTCATAGTGATGACATATTGTGCATCAAATTAGTGCATTGGGGGATTGATCAACCCAACAAAGAAAATTTACCACTTTTCAAATGGATCCATCATGGTGACTGGAAAGAGTAGTAGTTTCTCTCATATTGATGGCTTCCCAATCCATTGGAAAACATCGTAGTTCTTATGATAATCCATATCCTTTTTGAATAGAAACGACCACCATAACCTAATGTGTGACACTTTTCATGCAGGTTCTTTCCATGTGTTATGTCCATCAACAATGCCTTCATGCACCTCATATGGTGCCTTGTCAGGATTGTTCGCCAACCTACATCGGTATAGGATTCCATCGAAGAAAAGTTTGTATAAATCTCCTACAATCAACTAGTAGTCAACACTTTGGGTCACCATTTTTTGACGTTGCTCCAATGTATACTCCTCTGGTGCTCTGCCTATTTTAAATTATGTTGAAATTTCTACAATTTGATGTAGCACTGCTTCAAGATTGAAGAGTTTTGTGTCAAGTATCTCATCATCTAGAGTGCCTCTAAATTCTTATCACTCTATCCTTGAGAGATGATCGGGCCCAACATTGTTTTTTCTGCGTTTGACCACAACTTCAAATTTGATCTCTTGCAAGAGTAACAACCATCAACACATCCTCCCCCCCAACACTGAATTATTCACCAAATATTTGAGCATTGAATGATCTGTGAAGAACTTAAAAGGAGTATCGAGTAAGTAGTGTCTGAACTTCTGCAAGGCATAGACCATTTCCAGTCCTTCACACTTTGTGGTTGTATAGTTCCTTTCGAAATATGACAACTTTCTATTGGTAAAGTATATCAAATGATCAATTTTATATTCTCCTGGTTGTGCAAGCACTACACTAACTGCAATGTATGATGCATCCACATGTACACAAAAGATCTTGGTCTAGTCTGGAAATATGAGGATCGACTCAGTATCTAATTTCTCCTTAAGCGTATTCAACACCTCATGTCACTCCTATGTCTATACAATATACTTAGTATCCTTGCAAAGTATCTTCTCCAACAACACAACAACTTTGACATAGATCTGAATGAACCTTTTGTAATACCCCATCTTTCCCAAGGTTGCACCCATCTCTTTGACCAAGATTGGGGCCAACATATCTATAACGATTGTGATATTCTCCTGATCCACTAGCAAGCCTTCCTTGCACACCACAGGTCCCAAAAAAGTCCCAAACGATGTACAAAAGAGGCACTTTTTAATATTTAAAAGATCTGTAACTACTTGCATCTATCTAGCATCAACCATAATACATGTGTATTCTCTTTGATCAAGCTAAACACCATCCAATCATCTAAATACACTTCCAAAAAATTGTGCATTAATTATTTAAAAGTTGCTATGATAATCGTAAAGAACACTACAGGTGCATTCTTTAAGAAAAATGGCATTATGGTGTATACAAACGAGCCCCACTCTATTGTGAATGTTGTCTTGTCCCTTTCTTTCTCTGCAATGTGCACCTAGTGGTAGGCTAAAAATCCATTCGTGAATGAGTAAGCTTTGCACCCACCCATATTCTTCGGGAATTCATTTGTAAATGGGGTAGGGAATGGATCGTGCATGCAAGTTGCATTTAAGATTCAAAAATATAAACAAATCCTTATATCACCCATGTCTTCTTCAGATGTACTACCATTAGGATGATCCAATCTGATTCTTGCATAAGGATGATGATACCTACATCTAGCATGCAATCCAATTATTTTTTCGCCTTTTATTTTTACTTTTTGTTTAGTTAATATGGTCTCTTCTTGATCGATTTCGCATATGGTTTCAGATGAATCTTCATTTCCCCTAGGGACCTTGTGATACCCTTCATCTCGGAAAAAATCCTAAGAAACAATTCTTCATATTCTTTCAGCAAGTCCACCAGTTGCATCATTGTTTTTCGGTCCCATTAATCACCAATTATAGCCATCTTAGGTGCTTCATCTATTATTATGTTGTGTTTATTCATCCTTAGAAGTTGTGTATAATATAGCACAATACTACTGGAAGCATTCTCCTAGATTGTGTGCTCTCCCTCTTGTTAGAATATATAATATGGTGTGCTCATTTTACCACGATGATACCCTCGTCTCCCAACCACAGGCCGAAGCCTCCCTCCGAGCACCTTAACCTTGACCTGAGAATTCCTCCGGAAGCAAACCCTAGGCTAGATAGCCAAACAAAGAGTAGCGCATCTCTCCCCAAGGATAGCGCATCAAAAAAAGTTGATCAGATAGTCCAAACCTTAGCCAAGAGATATCCAAGCCAAATACTAAAACTTGTTGCTGCTGCAACTGCACCTGCAACCCTCCTCCAAACCTGCACACCAGCTACACCTGCAGTGTGCACCAACTGGGAAAACTGTAGTCCTAAGATATGACAAATGAGAAACTGGTGCCCTGTATTTATAGTAATCCTGTCAGTTTACTGGGGTCGACTTCTCCTTCTGGGTATGTGTCTGTTCAGTATATTATTATTAATTCTGGCCGACTTCTTCTCTTGGAGGCTAATAGCCTAATATAAATTATATTCTTGAGCCGACAAGACTTCTAGGGTTATTAGCCAATTCATTAGGGTTTCTCTTGCTTCTCGAAGTCTTTTATTCTCGTCAGGTTCACATGTAGAGGTAAATACCTCCCGCAGCTACCATAATATTAACACATCTATTCCATTGTTCTATAATTTTCAATGGTCCTCTTCCTATGTATGATCATTTTCTACTTTCTAGCAGTACATTGGCTAATTCAATTTCACCATCGGATTATGGTAGGTGCAGAATACCTTCTTCTCAAGGTATTTGGGTTATGGATTAAAGATAAATTTTGTATCCTTAATATAATATCCTTTTGTGTGGGGGCCTTTAACATAAACTTGGATTTTTCACTGAAGTGTTGGCTCATTTTTCCCCAATCTCTAGTTTTCCTCCTTGTCTTCTCTATATGTACTAGCTTCTAGGAACCATATCTATGGTGTGGAAAAACCTATTGACCCATTGTTCTCTAGGAATCTTCATAGTTGTCCAAAGCTACTCATAGAACCAAATGTGTTCATGTGGGTTCACTGTAACAACCCCTCCGTTACGACAATGAATAACGATGTACAATAGGTAAAAAAAAAAAATGTTTTTTTGCGTTAGGAAATTAAAATAGTCACAACATAAATTAGAATCCTTGCACATGACACATCATCGTAATCAAATAACGAGACAAGGCCAACACATTAGCATAAATAATAGTGACACATGATCAACATATAAACATATATAGCGAATCGATTCAACACATCACAATCAACCTAAGAAAAATACACATAATGATCATCCATGTCACTGAACATTGAAATAACTACTCACCCAACCTATTCTGCATGGTAAGGACCTCCAGGACACATAAGAAATGTTCAAGCCCAGGAATCATCCGATTGATTTTGACCACTTAAGGTCTAAGGGATGGTGACTGTTATGAGGAACAAGGAGGTATCTATGCCCCCCCCCCCCTCCTTAATCAATCACAACTCATGACTCTAGACTAGATTATCAGTCATAAATCTACATTTTTCACGGCGCAAGAGAAATCAAAACACATAACTAATCATCATCGCATTAATTTCATGTCGTAAGAGTAATCATCAATTTTATTTCATGGCGCAAAAAAAATCTAATCACATAACCAATCATACATCATATTAATTTTAAGGTGCAAGAGTAATCATCAATTTTATTTCATGGCGCAAAGGAAATCTAATCACATGACCATTCATACATCACATTGATTCCAAGGCACAAGAGTAATCATCAATTTTATATCATGGCGCAAAAGAAATCTAATCACATAACCATTCATATATCACATTAATTCCAAGGCGCAAGAGCAATCATCAATTTTATTTCATGGCGCAAAATAAATCTAATCACATAACCAATCATACATCAACATTGCCTGAAAAGTAAACGACAACAGAGCAGAATAGTTCATTTGGCAAACAAAATAGATAAATGCATATACCATTGCGGATGGAAGTAATTGGTGGGGATCAAAATTAATGGCTCGGTGGAAATCTTCCAATGATTAGTGACAATATGGACTAACACTAACAATATGGTGGAGATAACGTTGGATACTCTCGACATAAATCTCGTTAGTTAAAATAATCAATTGTAGAGTTCATGCTTACTAACTTATGAGGATTGATGAGTTGGTGGTCACGAGTGGTGGGTCATAATCACTTACCTTTAGTCAAAGGGTCTAGATCTATCTGCTAGCACAAAGGGATTCTTAATTTGATTGTTAATTTGATGACCAAAAACGTCCTTCGGAAGCATTTAACCCCATCCAGCAAGACAACAAACTCCTTAGAAATTAAGGAAGGTAAAGGTGTCAACCAACTGGTATTCAAGAAAAAAAAAAGTAATCAGTTGCTGGGGCGAATAGATTACCGATCGTGGACATTCGGCTTTCAAATGCCCAGGAGAGAGGGTTCCAAAGATGTAAGGACAATTTTCCATCTCCACGAAATCTGGGATTGTAACTTTTGTCAAATTTCGGACAAGATCCAGAGGACTGAAACACACAGGTTAGAAGAATACATTTCCAGCAGTTTTATCTGTGTTGCGTTAATTAAAATTTTTACCAGCTAAATCATAAGCTAAGGGAAAACACGTAGATCCGGAGATCGCGAGAGGGTGATACTCTGCCCTAAAAACCAACTGGTCAGACTTGCGCACTGAGTAAAGTGTGTTGGTGATTGGGTCTCTCCCAGGAAATCCTCGGAAGTGTAGCCAACGCATTTAGTCAAGAAAAATCGTGGAGAACGGAACGAAATTCGCAACCGGTCCTTCCCAGCGCTATGTGCCCTTCGAAAACGATGGTTCCATACCATTTCATATTAAATGTAGATGGGATAATGCATGGAACCATTCCTCGGTGAAAGGTTTGTGGGACAAGGGACCCCTCTCTACCTAGCGATTTGACTGGTAAAGTTTACGGAGGTATACATACCCTACCCCCCTCTCGATTTGAACTTGTGATCTCTTAAGAGGAAACACATGTTCTTAACCATTAGGCCCACTCAAGCTATATGAGATCCTCAATGCAAGAAGGTAAGGTCAACAAGGCCCCAACATGCTACCGTGTCAACGCTCCTATGCTTTTACCAATTCTGAAAGCACATGCTCCACTGGAGTTTCCAGAGCACTATAGGTAACCAAAAGAGAATCTTAGAAGCAACTCTTGCTATCTGATAGAACATTACCCTATAACCAATCATCCACTCGACCTCGGATAAACATTTATTCTCTAACCATGAGTTCATTATCTCTCCATTCCATTCATTCCAATAACTCAAAACCTCCCTAGTTTTTGAAGTGGAAGAATACTTAAATGATGTAGGAGCATCGCCGGCAAAGCACGAGTGGAGGACAGCTAGGCGCACTAGCACGCATTTTGAAGAGTTTTAAATTTTGAAGAAGGCGTATCACGCAAATATTTTGAAAAGAAATGTAATTAACGAAAATATTTAATGATATGGAGCTAGATGATTTCATGAGGACATCAGAGAATGCAATTTCTTTTAATGAAGATGAGTGCAGTACAAATTCGATTTGTTCGATCTTATATGTTTGTCACAAATATTTATTGTAATAAATTCTAGTATTTGAATGCTTTTATTTCGATAGGATAGCTCTAGAGTAGTTGGAGGGAAGAGCTCGAAGAGCCCCTCTTGTATAAAGTTGTGTATTGTTGTCCAGAAGAGGTTGTTGGCACTCTAGTTATTGAGAGTTGCTTCCATTGTAGCTGAGAGTCGAGAGCTACCAAGAAGCAGTATACGAACACATGTATATTTCAGATGATTGAATATAACAGAGGAGCATTGTCCCAAATGTTTGGCATCGATGTGTCTATCTAAGTGAATGAATGGTAGACTTTATGTTTATTCACAATTCTTTGTTGTTTCTTGTTCTTGTGTTTATGAATGCATTTCCATGGTTGAATGTATGAATCTGTGAAGATTTAGATAATTTTCAATTGTTTCTCTCTATGAGGAAGTGCAAGTGTGCATAAGGTCTGCAAGGTGTGCATTGACAGAGTTTGTTTCGACTCATAAGCTCAGAAGATATAACATGAAGTTTATATGTTCAAGGAGTGCATAATGTCTGCAAGGTGTGCGTGATAGAGTCTATTTTGACTCAGAAGGTCCTAGAGAGATAGCTTGAAGAAGTCTGTCCGCAAGGAGTGCACAGCAACGTCTTTTGAATTAGAAGCTCGGGAGGAGTAGCATAAATTATCCACAGAGAAGTTAAGTAGTGGAGGAGGACCTGTTGCAAGGCGTGCATAGGCTAAGATTCAACTAAGTGTCGAAAACGAGCATTTTAAGGAGGCAAAGGTTCAAGGAAGAGAAAATTCAGGAGGAAGAGTTACGAGAAATCTTCAAAGGGAGGAGTCCTTTAAGGTTTCCCAGAATCAACAAAACAAGATTCATCCAGGAGGATTGGGATCATTCTAGACTGTCAAATTTGGGAAAATTTGCACGTGGAATTAGCCATGAGGTGTTTCAACATTTTAGAATTCGAAGCATTTTGAAGTGTAGAGAAGCGAGATCGTTGAAGTCGCAAAATTGCAAGGCGAATACTAACCGTTGGCTGTGAGGAAGCACGTGGCAACATATTAGATAATTTGGGAGATAGAGGTCTGGGGGGAAGTGAGTGTGAAGTAAGTGAAATTTCACAAAGTCGCAAAACTCGAAGTACAGCTAGACCGTCAGATCCAAAGAAACACACGGCAAAGATCTGCGGATTCGGGAAAAGGTGTTTCAAAAGGAAATATAGGAGGAGGTTTCAATATCTCCTAAGCCCAGAATGGAGAAGGTTTGGCCCGAGGTTATAGCCCACGGCCACATATGAGAAAGAGTCTAGCACGAGACTAGTACTCACAAATCGGTGTTGCCAAGTGCCAGAGAACGGAGTTGCGATTAGTTTGAACCTACAGGAAACATCAAGGGGACCTGTGTGTGTGTATGGATTGTTCAGGGTTTGTTGAAGGCCTGAAGAGCTAATTCGGCTCAAGAGATTGAATATCCAAGACTAGGAGGGAAGGGGGTTTCTTGTCATCAAAAACATAATTGATTCTTGAAGGAAAAAGAGACCAAGAATTAGGTTGATATCATCAAGTGGTATCAGATACATCAACACAATGCCGCCTAAGAGACGTGCAGAGCCACATGTAGTAAATAGGGCTATGGAAAGGGAGATGTGAGAAATGAGAGAAATGATGGATGCCATCGAAACAATGCAGAGGAGAGCACTTGATGCTAGAGATGTCAGTGATGCAGAGAATGGAGAAGTGGAAATTGAAGAAGATGTAGTGGAGGATGTTGCGGAAGAACACTTGTTGAAAGAGGTTGTCAAGTTGGAAGCTAGAGAAAAGCTAGACATGTTGTTAGGGTCCTAACCCACACATAGGTAGAACAATATATTCGGATGTAATAATGGTCAATATTATAAGACCTTGCAATAAAATAGAATAAGTTGGATGTAAGAAGACCTAATAGAAGCTTCCGCTTTTAGAAGGATCTTCTTCTAGATGCTTCTTTTGATAGACATATTTAGTATAAATAGGAGTCGAGGGTATGAGAACCCTATCTTGGATATTATTGTAATAGAGCGCTGCTCAACTAGAGGTTGCCCCCTCGAAGAGGCCTGTGAACATTGCTTTCAGAATCAAAGTGTTATTTTTGTTGTTATTCTTATATCATTTCAGTGCTATTCTGGTGATTGTTCTGGTTATATTGTTGTTATTCTGCCATTTCTAGCATTTTATTTCTGTTTTGCATACTTTTTATATCTGGTATATTACAAGTGGTATCAGATCACTTTCCTCTGCAAAAAGTGTGGGTTAATTTTTTTTTAGGGTAGAAACGTATTCCGATGTCTTTAAGCCACAAAGATCTTTCGTTACGCGCATAAACCAACGGTTGAGGAATTCATACACGTAGGAAATACAAGTGGTACTTAAGCGCACATATGTTGGCCACCCTTGTAACCCCTGTTGGTACCCCTTCGAGTGGTAGTGCATTAGACAACACCTGTGTACGGATCAGCCTAGATTACCTGAAGCCCTCTTTAGATAAACCGATCAGTCGCCTGACTGTTATAGTGTCACCGAGAATAGCAGTCGGGAAGATACTCTCTAGTACATGGGTAGTCGGGTAGTACGACTAAGGGTACGGTCTATCCTCCTTACTTAGTGCCCTGAAATATTGGGCCGAGTACTACTATTGGACCCCGCACGTATATCAGAGAGCTATAGCATAGGGAAAACTTTTGTCTGTAGAACCCTTGAATACCTAACCCTTGGGGAAATAATCATAAACAAATTCAAACAAACAAGATCTATTTTTGTGCAACTGTGTTTAGATTTCCAAGTAAATACACATCTCTTTCTAGTTAAGCATTTGGGCATTTTCTCTCTGCAGTATTCTTCAGACCGGAGTATAACTCCGCAAGTGTAAAAAAAAGTCTGGAAATTTTTTCACCATTATTTGAGACCTATTCCATTGGATTCATCTCTTCGCCCTTATCACATTCATCCATATCATTTTTTGGCAAATTTGTTTTGAACCCGCTCGCCCCTTTTCAGTTTTCCCATCCTCATGGCCCATACCCGTAGCCAAGACTTGGAAGCTCGCTTCAACACCTTGCAATATGGTCATATCGAGACCCAACAAGAAGTGAAACAACTCAGTGCTAATGTCGTCGCCATCAATACAACCATGCAGTCCTCAATGGAGGAAATCAAACAAGACCTCACCACCCAGCTTGAATCTGTCTTTTCGGCACTTTGCACTAAACTGCATATCCCTACAGATAACCCTTCCTCTTCCTCAGCTCCACATACTGATGGTGACCATTCCTCTCATTCCCATAACTTTCAGAACCATCACTTTCAACGTGACCTATGCCTTCCGCGGGTGGATATGACCAAATTTGATGGCTCAAACCCCATCGGTTGGGTAACCCAAATGGAACATTATTTCTCCTTATACGACATTACAGATGACTTGGCCAAACTCCGGTATGGTGTTCTCCATCTAGATAAAGAACGTTGGCAATGGTGGCAATGGAGAAAAACTTTTCATCAAGGGTATTTTGCTTGGACACACTTTGTGGCAGAGCTTTTTGAATGGTTTGACATTGACACCAACCATTTGGGTCGTTTGACAAAGTTGAAACAATCAGGAACAGTGGAAGACTTTATAATTGCCTTTGAATGCTTGGATTTCCGGACAAAGGGCATGTCTGATGCCTTTTTCCAAGAATGTTTTATCAGTGGCCTCAAGGATGAGATTCGGGCCCATGTCCTCATGGCTCTACCTTAGAGTTGGGTGGAGGCTACTAAAAGAGCTAAAGAAGCACAAAAGGTTGTATCTTCTCAAAACCAGAAAGCCTTCTTTAACCCTCGCCCTAGACCTTTAAATCCCACTACTCCCTCTGCTCCACTAAAGATCCAAAAAATGACCAGGGTTGAAATGGTTGAACGCCAACTCAAAGGCCTTTGTTATAATTGTAATGACAAATATTTCTTGGGCCACAAGTATAAGGAACAAAAGTTGTTTATGGCCATCTCCAAGGATATTTCGGAAGAGGATATTGAAACTCTCCTTGTGTCTTAGTCACCTAAAACCCCTGACATAACCCCTCCCTCAGACCCTCTCGAAGTAGAAATGGTCATTTCCCTCAATGCCCTCACTGGCTTCTCCGCTCCCCAAACCCTCAAGCTAATCAGTTACATGAAACACCGGAAGGTCATCATTATGGTTGATAGTGGAAGCACCCATAATTTTATTCATCGCCACATTGCCCAAGAAACTCATTGCTACATCCATGCTGTCAATAATTTCCAAATCATGATTGCCAATGGTGGCTCCATGAAATGTGGAGGGCGTTGTGAAAATGTGCGTCTCCAAACTGGTGACTACCACCTGAAATCTCATATGTTTTCTATCGACATGGGCGGATGTGACATTGTGTTGGGTGCAGATTGGCTAAGGACTTTGGGTCCCATTCTCATGGATTTTAAGGAATTAACCATGAAATTTGACCAAGAGGGCCACCAATATAAGTTCCAAGGCATCACCATCGGTTCACCTAAGATCATTAGTTCACATTGCATGGAAAAGCTGCTAAAAAAGGGTCATTTTGGTGTTATTGCTCAACTCCATGCCATAAAAGCAACAAAAACACACTCGGTGCTGCAAGACCTCCAAGCCATCCTTTCTAAACATCAAGTGGTCTTTTCCACTCCCCATGGACTCCCTCCTTCATGTGGTGTTCATGACCATTCCATTCCCCTTGTACCCAGAAGCCTTCCTCCCAATATTTGTCTATATCATCACCCCTTTTCCCAAAAAAATGAAATTGAGAAAATGGTCCAGGAACTCCTTAATGCAGGCATTATCCACCCCAGTACGAGCCCCTACTCTTCTCCTATGGTCATGGTCTTGAAGAAAGAAGGTTCTTGGTGAATGTGTCCTGACTTCTGTGCCCTCAACAAACTTACCATTAAAGACAAATTTCCCATTCCTATCATTGATGACCTCCTGGATGAACTGAGTGGTGCCCAATTCTTTACTAAACTTGATCTTCGTTCAGGCTACCACCAGATACGTATGAAAGAGGCAGGAATTCCCAAGACTGCCTTTAGAACTCATGAGGGCCAGTATGAGTTTTTGGTCATGCCCTTTGTCTTGTGTAATGCCCCCTCCACCTTCCAAAGCCTCATGAATCATGTTTTCTATCCTTTTCTCTGTAATTTTGTCTTAGTTTTTTTTTTACGATATCCTCATCTATAGCAAGACCTGGATAGAACATCTTGCTCATGTGGATCGAGTTCTCCATTTACTCTCTCAGCACCAACTTTTCTTGAAAGAGTCTAAATGTGTTTTTGGTGCCTCAGAAGTAGAGTACTTGGGTCATCTAGTTGGCAAAGATCAAGTCAGAGTGGATACTAAAAAAATTGAAGCTATGCAAGACTAGCTTCATCCAAAGACTCTTAAAAGATTGCATGGATTTCTAGGATTAACAGGTTATTATTGCAAGTTTGTTAAGAATGATGGAAAGATTGTAGCAGCTCTCACTACTCTCCTAAAAAAGAACTCTTTCACTTGGACTCCAGCTACTACTCAAGATTTTCAAACCTTGAAGATGGCCATGTGCACCACTCCAGTCCTGGCCCTTCCAGATTTCACAAAGACCTTTGTCTTGGAATGTGATGCTTCAGGGAAAGGAATTGGTGTTGTCCTTATGAAAGAGGGTTGAACCTTGGCCTTTACTAGCAAGCAACTATCTGAAAGAAATATGGGCAAATCTATCTATGAAAAGGAAATGATGGCTCTTCTGCATGTTGTTGATTTGTGGCGCCCTTATCTATTGGGGAAACGCTTCCAAATTAAGACAGACCATCAAAGCCTCAAGTATTTTTTGGAACAACGCATTTCCTCCTTGAAGCAACAAAAATGTGTAACCAAGCTATTTGGCTATGATTATGAGATCAATTACAAGAAGGCAAAGAAAATGTGGTTACAGATGCACTTTCCCGCAAATATGAAGATGAATGTTCCCTTTTTTCTCTTTCCTACATTGTACCAGATTGGCTCCAAGTTGTTCACCAGGATTGGATACAAGATCCCAAAAGTTTGCAACTGATCCAACAATTGCAGTCCAGTGCTCCAGCTCCCCCAGGGTACTCTTGGCTCCATGATGAGCTTTGATACAAAGGCCATTTGTATTTAAGTAAACAATCAAAGCTTAAATCCATGGTACTTTCTGAGCTTCATGCTACACCGACAGCAGGGCACTCAGGGTTCACCAAAACCTATGACAGGGTCAAATGTTCTTTTTTCTGGGATGGTATGAAATAGGACATTCATACTTTTGTCACCAAATGTGATGTGTGTCAACGCAACAAGGGAGAAACAGTCAAATCTTTGGGCACACTACAACTGCTCCCGATTCCACCTGTTATTTGGAAGGACATCTCTATGGATTTTATTACAGGCTTACCCAAATCAGGAAATAAATCAATCATCATGGTGGTTGTTGATCGCCTTTCCAAGTATGCTCATTTATGCTCTCTTCAACACCCGTTTACAGCATCCACGGTGGCTCAAATTTTCATGGATCATGTCTTCAAGCTTCATGGCATGCCACACTCTATTGTTTCTGATCGTGACCCAACTTTCACAAGCAATTTTTGGCAAGAACTGTTCAATCTACAAGGCACCAAATTGCATGTCAGTACAACATATCATCCCCAGACTGATGGTCAAACAGAAGTTGTCAACAAGTGTTTGGAAACATATTTGAGGTGTTTTGCCTTGGAAAAGAAAAATTAGTGGGCTCAATGGTTACCCCTAGCTGAATGGTGGTACAACACTTGATACCATACAACTACACGTATGACTCCTTTTGAAGTGGTATATGGACAGAAGCCACCTTCAATTCTCTCATGCTTACCTAGTGTCTCGAAGGTCCAAGTGGTTGACCAAACACTTACAGTTCGAGAGGTTATTCTCTGTACCCTCAAAGAGAATTTGGTCATGGCACAGAATCGCATGAAGCAAAAAGAATATCAAGGTCGCTCTGAACGTCAATTTGAAGAAGGGGATCAGGTGTTTCTTTGCCTACAACCTTACAAGCAGAATTCCCTCAAGGCCAAGCATTTTCAGAAGCTAGCGCCCAAATTTTATGGTCCTTCTATAGTTCTCAAGCGTGTGGGACAGGTGACCTATCAGTTAGCTTTTCCCAGTCATTCGAAGCTACATCATGTTTTTCATGTTTCCTTCTTAAAGAAGGTGATCAGAACTAAGTGCCAAATTCAAACCAACCTTCCCGAGTTAGCTGAAGAAGGATCCATTTGGCTACAACCACAAGTAGTTTTGGACTAGCGTGAGTGTCATCTGTGTCAGAGAACCATCAAGGAAGTGTTAATCCAGTGGAAAGATATAACTCCCGCATATGCCACTTGCGAACCAGCTACCATTTTGCAACAGTTTCCACATCTCAAGCCTTGAGGACAAGGTTGTTTTTAAGGGGGAGGACATGTTAGGGTCCTAATCCACACATAGGTAGAACAATATATTCGAATGTAATAAAGGTCAATATTATAAGGCCTTTCAATAAAATAGAATAAGTTGGATGTAAGAAGACCTAATAGAAGCTTTCACTTCTAGAAGGATATTCCTCTAGATGCTTCTTTTGATAGACATATTTAGTATAAATAGGAGTCGAGGGTATGAGAACCCTATCTTGGATATTATTGTAATAGAGAGCTTCTCAACTAGAGGTTGCCCCCTCGAAGAGGCTTGTGAACATTGCTTTTAGAATCAAAGTGTTATTTCTGTTGTTGTTCTTATATCATTTCAGTCTTATTGTGGTGATTGTTCTGGTTATATTTTTGTTATTCTGCCATTTCTAGCATTTTATTTCTGTTCTGCATACTTTTTATATCTGGTATATTACACATCCCAATGTATGAAGGTAATTTGGACATCGAAGAATTGTTTGATTGGATATGAGAAATGGACAAATATTTCGACTATGAAGATGTTGATGAGAAGAAAAAGGTGAAGCACATTGTCACCAAGTTAAAAGGACATACAACACTGTGGTGGGATGAACTGCAGGATGACAGGAGGAGTAAGGGTAAACAAAAGATTAAGAGCTGGGATCGAATGGTAACCAAGATAAATGATAAATTCATACCCAAGGACTACCAGATAAACCTATTCAGGAGACTGCATAACCTGAGACAGAAAGGGATGACTGTGAAGGAGTACACAGAGGAGTTCTATAGGCTGAACATCAGGGATGGATAGAGAGAGAGAGAGATAAGGAAAAAAAATTCAGGTATATAAATGGCCTAATATATGAAATCCACGATGAAATCAACATGATGACAATAAGGAAAGTGGAGGATTCTTACCATATTGCACTGAAATCAGAGGAAAAGTTGTCCAGAAAGAAAATTCAACAAAGCAGAGGTAGAAGCTTGAATAGAGTCAAAGGAGTTGCCCATGACAAGGTGCAGAAGCCCAAAGGTGAGCTGGATAAACCACATAGTCACTCTGAAAGAGGATGAATTTCCCAAGGGAGACAGAGTGGTGGTAGAAATTCTTTTCCTAGAGGAAGAGGAAGAGGTAGAGGAGGAGAGATAAAGTGTTATACCTGTGGAAAGGTACGACACATGTATTGGGAATGCCCTGAGAGAAAGAAACAAGGAGGTGAAGCTCACATTTTGGAAGCACATAAGAGATATTTTGAAGTGGAAGGCACAAAATATTGGAGATATTTGATGATGAAGAAGGTTCTCTTAAGACCAGAACCATAGGTTGAAAAACTACTACAGAGGAACAATTTGTTTAGGACAACTTGCAAGACTAAAGACAAAGTATGCAAGGTGATAATTGACAGTGGGAGCACTGATAATTTAGTATCCATGGAGATGGTGGAGAAACTAGAGCTGGATACGACTGCACATTCGACGCCGTATAAAGTTTCATGGTTGCAAAGAGGTCATCAGGTAACAATAACTAAACAATGCCTTGTTGAATTTAAAATAGGGGGATATAGAGATGAGATTTTGTGTGATGCTTTGTTGGGAATACCATGGCAATATGATAGGAATTTCATTCATAATGGGAGGAGAAATAATTATACCTTGGAGAAGAATGGTAGGACACACATGTTGCTACCAATTGAGGAGAAGAAAGTGAAGGAAGAAGCCAACATGAGCATACTTCTCATGAGTGGAAAGGAAATATTGATTGAAGTAAAGAAATAACAGGAGATGTAGTTTGTTGTAGTAAGGAAGTTGAAATTTATCCTTACCAGTACTTCTATGGAGGATCTGCCTGAGGAAATTCAGGAGTTGTTAGAAAATTTTGCTGACATAATAGTGGATGAGTTGCCGAGCTCATTTCCACCTATCATAAGTATCAACCATCACATTGAATTGATACCAAGAGCAATTATGCCGAACAAAGTAGTGTACAGATTGACATCTCAAGAGAATGAGGAGGTAAAGAGACAAGTTCAGGATCTGTTAGACAAAGGTTTGGTCAGAGAAAGATTGAGTCCATGCGCAGTACCAACTATGTTGAGTTTGAAGAAAGATGGAGGATGGAGAATGTGTACAGACTCAAGGGCCATAAACAAGATCACCATTAGGTACAAATTTCCATTGCCAAGGATGGATGACTTAATGGATTGCTTAAGTGGAGCGAACTATTTTTCAAAGATAGATTTGAAAAATGGATATCACCAAATAAGGATGAGAGAAGGTTATGAGTGGAAAACAACCTTCAAGACAAATGAGGGATTGTATGAATGGATTGTTATGCCGTTTGGATTAAAAAATGAGTTGAGTACTTTTATGAGGCTGATGAATGAAGTGTTGAAATATTTTGTTGCTAATTTTGTAATCGTACATCTGGATGATATATTGGTCTTCAGTAAAACTGAAGAAGAGGATCTGAGACACTTAACATTATTGATGACGAGATTGCAGTGGGAGAAGTTGCTGATAAATTTAAAGAAATCCTCTTTCATAAAGACATAACTCGTTTATTTGGGTTTTGTGATCTCTTCGAATGAATCAAATATGGATCCCAAGAAGGTGAAATCAATTAGAGAGTGGTCGTCACCAAGGAGTATATTTGAGGTGAGAATCTTCCATACATTAGCAAGTTTCTACCGGAAGTTCATCAGAAATTTAAGTGAAATCAGTGCACAAATGATGGATACAATGAAGAAAAGACACAAGTCTTTCAAATGGACAGAAGAGGCTGAGAAGAGATTCAATATATTGAAGGAGAAGATAATAGAACCACTGATTCTGGCATTACCAGATTTCAGGAAGGCATTTTAGGTGAGGTGTGATGCGAGTGCAGTTGCAATTAGAGCAGTCTTAAATCAAGATAATAGGCCTATTTCATATTTCAGTGAGAATATGAATGATACTAAGAGAAATTACTCCACATATGATAAATAATTCTATGCCATAATTCAAGCCTTGAAGAAATGGAGGCACTATCTCATTCCAAAGGAGTTTGTTTTGTATAGCAATAATTAGGATTTACAATTCATAACCAGACAAGAAAAGTTAAACCAGGGACATGCCAAATGGATAGATTTTATGCAAAATTTCACTTTCGTCATTAAACATATTTCTGGTAATGCTAACAAGGTTGCTAATGCATTGAGAAGGAGATGTCTAATTCTGCAGGAAATTCAAGTGAAAACCTTGGGGTTTAAACACCTTCAGGAAATGTATCATTATGATCAAGATTTCAAAGAATCATATGAAGCATGTGTGAATCATGTGCTCAGAGACAGAAGCCATTGGGTTGAATATCTGATTCAGTATGGATTTATGTTCAAAGGGTGTCAGTTGTGCATACCAAAGTGTTCGATGAGGGAGAATTTGTTGAAGGAAAAGCATAGTGGAGGTCTAGACGGTCATTTCGGCCATGAAAAAAAGTTTGCACAGTTGAACGATTCATATTATTGGTCAGGTATGAGGAAAGATGTGAAAAGGTTTGTGAAAAAATGTAATATTTTATAGTATGCAAAGGGGACGAGACAAAATACTGGGTTGTATCAACCATTTCCTATTCCAGAGAGGCCTTGGGATGCAATAAGCATGGATTTCATGTTGGGATTGCCAAGGACAAAAAGAGGAAGTGATTCCATATTTGTGGTAGTTGAAATATTTTCAAAGATGGTGCACTTTATCCCATGCCATAATATCAGTGATGCAATGCACATTGCTAACTTTTTTTTCAAGGAAGTTGTAAGATTTCATGGATTTCCCAGGAGTATTGTTTCAGAGAGGGATACCAAATTTGTTGGTCATTTATGGAGAACATTGTGGAAGAAGTTGGGAACAAAACTATCCTTTTGTTTTGCATATCACCCTCAAACAGATGGACAAACCGAAGTGGTGAATCAAAGTTTAGGATATTTGATGATAAGTTTGGTCATTGAACATCATAGTCAGTGGGATCAAATTCTATCACAAACGGAGTTTGCATACAATGAGTCAGTGAAAAAAAACACCAGAAAGAGTCCATTTCAGATAGTGTATGGAATGAATCTGAGGGGAGTGTTAGAGTTAAGATATCTATAGTAGAGTGAATTCATAAGCGTTGAAGCCAAAGACTTCACTGCACAAATGCAGAAGCTTCATGTTTAGATCAAGGAGCAGTTGCGGAGGAGCAACAATGATTATAAATGCAGAGCTGATCAACATAGGAGGAAACTTTAATTTGAATTTGGATATCAAGTTCTATCACATCTTAGGAAGGATAGGTTCCCAATAGGAACATATAATAAACTAAAGCTGAAGAAGATAAGACTATGCAAAATCCTAAGAAAATTTGGTGAGAATCCTTATGAGATAGAGATGCCAGAAGATGTGGGTATATCACCCATATTCAAAGTTACAGACATGTACCCTTACATGGAAGATGGAACCGGAGGACTTGGAGATCAGAAAGAGGTCGAGTGGAAAAATAAGATTCTTGTAACAGATAAGCCGCAGATGGAACAGATCGTAGATCGATGAATTGGTAAAAGGACTAGGACGAAAACATATTTTGAATATTTGGTAAAATGGAAGGGATGCCCAATAGAAGATTCCAGTTGGGTAAGTGAAGAAGATATCCAAAAGCATGGAAGTTCATTGTAGGATCTCATGGATAGGATTCCATGAATTTTTCATCCAGAGGAGTATGATGCGGGAGCATCACCAGCAAAGCATGAGTGGAGGAAAGCTAGGCGCACTAGTGCGCATTTTGAAGAATTTTAAATTTTGAAGAAGGTGTATCACACAAATATTTTGAAAATAATTGTAATTAAAGAACATCTTTAATGTTATGGAGCTGGATGATTTCATGCGGACATCGAAGAATGTAATTTCTTTTAATGAATCTGAGTGCAGTACAAATTTGATGTGTTCGATCTTATCTTTCTGTCACAAATATTTATTGCAATAAATTATAGTAGTTGAATGATTTTATTTCGATAGGATAGATCTAGAGTAGTTGGAGCGAAGATCTTGAAGAGCCCCTCTTGTATAAATCTTTGTATTGTTGTCCAGAAAAGGTTGTTGGCACTCTAGTTATTGAGATTTGTTTCCATTGTAGCTGAGTCGAGAGCTACCGAGAAGCAGTATATGAACACGTGTATATTTCATCTAAACAAATATAATAGAGGAGCATTGTCCCAAATGTTTGGTATTGTTGTGTCTATCTAAATGAATGAATGGCAGACTTTTTTTTTAATCGCAATTCTCTGTTGTTTCTTGTTCTTGTGTTTATGAATGCATTTACATGGTTGAAAGTATGAATCTGTGAAGATTTAAATAAGTTTCAATTGTTTCTCTTCTATGAGCAAGTGCAAGTGTGCATAGGGTTTGTAAGGTGTGCGTTGACAGAGTTTGTTTCGACTCATAAGCTCATAAGAGATAGCGTGAAATTTATATGTGCAAGGAGTCCATAACGCCTGCAAGGTGTGCATGACAGAGTCCGTTTTGAATCAGAAGGTCCTAGAGAGATAGCTTGAAGAAGTCTGTCCACAAGGAGTGCATGACAGATTCTTTTGAATCAGAAGCTCAGGAGGAGTAGCAAAAATTATCCACAGAGAAGTTAAGTAGTGGAGGAGGCACTGTTGCAAGGCATGCATAGGCTGAGATTCGACTAAGTGTCGAAAAAGAGCGTTTTAAAGAGGAAAAGGTTCAAGGAAGAGCAAGTTCAAGAGGAAGAGTTACGATAAATATTCAAAGGGAGGAATCATTTAAGGTTTCCCAGAATCAGCAAAAAAATATCCGTCCAGGAGGATTGGGATCATTCCAGACCATGAGATCTAGGAAAATTTGCACCCAGAATTAGTCGTGAGGTGTTTCGACATTTCGAAATTCGGAGCATTTCGAAGTGTAGAGAAGCGAGATCGTCGAAGTCACAAAATTGCAAGGCAAATCCTAACCATTGGCTACGAGGAGGCACGTGGAAATGGATTAGAGAATCCAAGAGATAGAGGTATGGGGGGAAGTGAGTGTGAAGTAAGTGAAATTTCGCGAAGTCACCAAACCCGAAGTACAGCTGGACCGTCAGATCCAGGGAAACACATGGCAGAGATCCACAAATTTGAGCAAAGGTGTTTCAGAACGAAACAAAGGAGGAGGTTGAAATATCATCGAAGCCCAGAGTGGCGAAGGGGTTGGCCCAAGGTTATAGCCCGCGGTCACATAAGAGAAAGAGTCTAGTGCGAGACTAGTACTCACTAATCGGTGTTGCCAAGCACCAGAGAGTGGAGTTGTGAGTAGTTTGAACATACAAGCAACATCAAGGGGACCTATGTGTGTGTATGGATTGTTCACAGTCCGTTGAAGGCCGGAAAAGATAATTCGGCTCAAGAGATTGAAGATCCAATACCAGGAGGTCGCAAAATCCCCATGAGGGAAGGGGTTTGTGTGTCATCATTAAAGGAGGATGAGAATTATGCGCACTATGAATCCCAAGCACACTAACAATAAGGAAGGGGTTACATTCATAAAAAATAATTATTTTATTTACTCACACAAGAAATGGGCGTACTTGATCGTTTCCCTAGAGTACTCACATTGTAGAAAACATTAACTAAATATAATCCAGACAATAAATTCTATTGTTCTCAATTATTGAGTAATCATCGATCAATCAACAGTTTTATGCCCATCAAGGATAATCTCATTACACATAAGGGTTATAATGCCAGAAGGTTTCACTTTCTTTTTCATAACAATAAAATCATAAGTTACTGCAGTAAATTTCCAATTTAACAATATGCATTAAAGATTTAGGAACACCAATTAAGAACTTTCAATTACAAAATATTTCTATCAGAATAACTACTAATTATTGAGTACCGTGACCAACAGAACTTGATAGGTGAACCCGTCTTTCGATCTGAAATTAGTGTCGAACTCCCTTCCTTTTTCCTTGATTGCAATCTAAAACTTCACTGGTACCTCCCAGCCTACGCCAGGGATACTCTTCTTCCCCCTTATCCCCTGAATCACAAAGGGGCCACGCACACAAAACCAAAATAATACTCTAGATTTGATCTTGTCTCGCAAGGTAGAGCCACCACTCTCTCTCAAGCTGGGTATGCCAACTCTCACAAGTAAAACTAATCAAAATTTATGTAGCATAACCTTACCCATAACGAGTGCAATCCATTTCTCATCTAGGCCATTTGTTTTATAGAATTTATCCATGACATATCCCCACTTGCACAATTAATTCGGTTTTTAATTAAATAATTTAGAACTATTTCCCCCTTACACATGTCATCCTCTCCCCCAAGTTTCACAAGTAATTCCACGATTTATTTTAATAAAAACCAATTTCCCTCACCCTTCCTAAAATCTCTCCTTAAATCACTCCTAGTTATCTCTTTATTCCCCTTATTTCCAATTAATGACTGACTCCTTACTAAATCTGAGTTGAGTTAAAATAAGATTCTTCTCCTAGTTAGACTAGTGTTAACTGAACTCTAGATACCCTTCTATGCGTACACATTCTTTCATCTTTATTCCATTCTTACCTTAAATTCCAATTTGGTAATTTTTTTCACATATGTGTATTAAATCAATCTTTGGGTTTATTTTATTTTTCTTAATTTCTTAACTTGATTTAGTTCATCCCCTCATTAGTTAATTTATAATTTAGTTTTAGTCTTCTTACTAACTTAGACTTAGGCTTAATTTTTTGAATAGGAATAGACTTTCATTTGGGGATTCAATTAATAATTTCAATCCTTAATTAATTAATTAAATCCGGCAATGCTTAAATATTTTACAAGGTTTGATTATTTACTCAAGGTTTTGTAGGCCACCTAGATTCATTGACTCACATTTTATTTCCGTGACGTGCCCTTCAAGATGCACTCTATGCTTCAAGGGTGCCACTAGCCTTTGACTAGTTTTGGTAGTTTTCCAACCCTTGGAGTCAACACTCCATTCAGGCGACCTTGTGAGAGACTAAGGGCTTCTAAGCAATAAGTAACCCGTCTTATTGTGCACCCCTTAGAAATCTTCATGAGAGACTATCTCATTCTTCCCTCACGATATCGTGGACCTCTTGAGCTAGGTAATTGTTAACCTACAATTCAATCCATGGCGAGAGTGCTAGTAGGATGTGACAAGGACTCTACCACACATTTCCCTCATTATCTGGTCTATGTGTATGGCCCCTTTACTCCTTATGTGAGTCAGATTAGCAAGAAATAATCAGCGTGCATCCATCAACGAAACACTGTCAATGCTCCATATACAAAATCATACTATAATTGATCATATGTCACATATGCATAGATGAAATACTCAAACTAATAAAATCCACTCCCTGACTCAATCCAGAGTCCCAAGAGGTCCATTGATGCCATCGTCATCCACAATCTGTCAAATTTCCTGCAAACTCAAGGGAAACTTGTCAATAGAATATGTCAATACATATATATCAATTAACATTAAATCACAACCATCAACATCATCATAAAAATCCATAAGAGAAATATATAACCATGTACTATAATCGGATCACTTGTACACAAGTGTCCTCAAAGAATAAGTTGGTAATGTGTGCTCACAAGAGCTTGATGTTACATTCACGGTACCCTTGTACCTTGTTACTAACTTAAAGTTGGTCAGGGGATAGACTCTTTCTATGATGCATTCTACTACCTACACATAGTCCTATAATGTTGTGTGGTGCATCTCCCACTAGTGCAAAGGTTTTCCCTTCACTATTGCATCCATGGACTAAATCCTCTTAGTCTTAGGCACACTATCCTCTATCTATGCAATAAAGGAATCCACTAGGCTTGTCCCATCAAATCGTGGTACATCGCACATCTCTAATCCAATCCAAGTCACTTCTTTATTGATTTGTGTGTATCTCCTAGTTGACACTTCATACATATTATTTTTCCATTGATTCAGTGCATCCTCTGAATAAGTTTCATATGAGCATATGCTCCTCTAGCTTAGATCCCCATTAATTGTTGGGTTCATGTAATTCTCTTTCTGCCCTGTGATTTTTTAGATATTCTCAATAATATAACTATGTGCATCCCCATTCATTGGTTCATTGTATCTGTCATCCTCAGCCAAATCTAGTGGGAAAATCATGCATAAGGTATCTGTCTCACATGACATATGCCTTTTTTTTCAAATTCAAGAAGGCATTGTTATCAATTTCCTAGGGAATTCCAAGAAAATTTAGATATGGATCTAAATCATCCATAATTTCTATTACCTGAAAATTTTCTATGGTATTGAACCCATTGACGTTAACTTCAAATTTCTCGAACGTACTAATGGGGTAAATCCTATATTGATTTGTGATCCTATGTTGAATGGGAGACCACACTAGCTTAGGTTTTTCCATCAACTCCCATGACTTATTTGGAAATATGTTCACATCAGAACCCAAGTCCAACATAATACCTTCCATATCATAGTTACCTAACTCGACTGCTATTTTGAATTATTTTCCCATCTGCTTACTCTTGCTGACATGGCGCAAGTCCCATTTTGGTAGTAGGATAAAAACAGATTCTTAATTCTCTCCTTTTTTTATCTATTTCATCAAAATGTGTGTTAAATTCTTTATAATTAGAGGATCACCCAACACTTTAAGACAATAGCACAAGAATTCACTTACCTGATTCTCCAAGTTATTTTTTGGGTAAGTGTTGCATTGTGATTCATTTCACACCATGCATCACAAATCCTTTCACATGGATACCTCTTCAACAACCTTTTTTTCATCACACGAGAACTTATTTTCCTAGGAAACGTTAAAATTGGGAAGTTCCTTTGCGATTTTCCTGATATTTCCCTCTAAATGTTGTTTTGAACACTCTCCTTTAAGTAGATTGGTTCCTATAAGAATACCTCCTCTAGTTACTACCCATACATTAGCTTCTTCTTTCAACTTATGGTCTTCATGCATCTTAGTAGTCATCATGTTGTAGTTCCCCCTTTTCTCTTCCCACTTTTCCACCAAATTCGAGTAGTCTTCTATGACATGATCTATATTGTGACAATATTTTCATAGTGCACCGAGCTTGGTATAGAATCGCACCAAGTGGCCCATATCACCGTAGTTGAAACAAATGGGTGTTCTTTCTCCTCCCCCACCATATCCTATTCCTATTTATCTTTCATATCCTCCTCTTTGGACTCCCTGGATGCCTCCATGGTCCCCACCCTTATTCTCCTCATAGACCCTATATGCATTTTCAATGTTCTCTTTCATCAACTACAATGATTGGAAATTTTCACATCGTGCCCCGTGGATTTACAGAAGTCACATAACAGAGTATTTGTATTCTTTTGATACTCCTGTAGAGTTGGGAAATGGGGAGGTACATGGCCCCATTGTCTAGAAATATCACACTATTATATTTGCAGCCTAGTAGGAAATGGGTTTGGTGCACCAGTCATTATGTAGTTTCCCAACACAGGAAACTCATTCTAGTGGTGATCCTCTCCATGACACATGGTACACTAGGAATTCTCATGCACCTATTTTCCCTTTACCATATATTTCAACTGCATGGTGATGGTCGAAATTTGAGATTGCACTTGCATCAATACTGTTGACATCTCACCATCTCTCAGAGTAGACTCACCATTGAGATTGCAATCTAATTCGTCATCTTCTACTGCATGAGTGGGACCCAAATGTGTGGGAGGATTATAGCAATGCACCACTCTCTGGATCTAGAAGGTTAATCTATCGAGCAAAATCTTGAATCATTGGTCATAGTCCCACATGGTTTCCCTAACTTGTTGTTTAATCTCCTTGATCTCAATTATGCATTATGAATCTGATTTTGGATTCTAGAATTCTCTAAGTAAATATCTATTTATCTCTATAAGGGACCTTTCCCGTCGTACTGGTGTAATAACCTTATACTTCATATACCATATCAGAGCTATGTCCTTGAAGGTAGCATCTAACTTTGTGATCTTAGCTACTTCATTTGTGACTCACTTCACATGTAAACTAATGTTGTTCTACATCATCTCTTCCTATCCCATGGAACATGGGGAGCTTGAGGGATGAATCAGCCCTCATTTGATTGGCCATACCTGAAATGGAACTTGATCTTTTTGAATGATTTCTACTTGATGACAACCTTTCTTGTAAAGTTTAACTAACTTTGGTTTCTATCACACTTGTATCTTCTCCTTATATCGCTTATGAACTTTCTTTCTTTGGTGTTTCTTCTTGATTTAAAATGCATGAGGGGGGTGGTTCAAAGAGGGGGTTACTCTAGTATATCTCATCTTCTTCAATGATAAATCCTGTTGTAACTAAAATTTTCATGGATGATGTAACTAAATTTTCATGTTTAATTCTGATGATATTTCTTTGATTAAATTTTCTAATGTTATAACTTGAATGTTTTGGTTTGATCAATTTTAAATAGGTTTAAAGATAGTTTATTACCCAAAAAAAAATTGATGTTGCAGATCACCTTTTTGGGAGGTGAAGTGATCATGATTTAATTAAATTTTTCTTACTTGAAAATATAATTCATGATTATTAATTGTGATACGACAGCTGGAGTTGTTTTCAAGCTCAGAGTGGCAATATGTTTAATGAACTTCATGTGGGATGAAATATGCAACGATGTCGCATTAGTTTAATTGTTTTGATCATGCTCACATCCCCCAAAATATCTAATGGTCTCACATTGATAGGGATCGACGACTTATATTAAATTCAAACTCAAAAGTAAACACTTTTCGATATTGTTTTGGTCATCCGAAAGATCCAACGACTGCCACAATGTTTGATCGGACGGAGGGTATTAGATTTGGGTCATAAATTACTCGAATGATAATTATTCTTATGTTTCCAAATTCATATAAAGCTAACAAGTGGAAAACGTTTATTACCCGATAATATTTTATTATATATGTCATGTCGTAATTAATTTTGATTTGAATTAAAAATATTTGTGCATTAATGCATATATTTTCACTTGTGTAGAATTAAATGGGTAAAGTTAAATTACATTTCAAGGGTGAAATAATTATTATCAAAGTCACCAGAGTGTTTGGAGAAGGAGTTAAAATGTAGTAAGCCCAATTATTCGATACACCTACTACAATGATAAGCCCTTGTAAACCCATTTAGCATTTTCAATTAAGAAGGTCGTGCTCCATATATAAAGAACAATGTTGTCAAGAATTGCAAGATTCTCTGTTATTGAAAATAAAAACTTCATAGACGTGTTCACCGACATTTTCAATATCCAAATTAATTGAGAATGTTTGAACCAAATTAATGATATTATTAGTAAGGAAATTAGAGAAAACCCAAAAAATTATTGGATTTGGAGTAGTGGTTAGTTTCAAACCCTTATTCCTTGAACCTTCAGTGACCATGACCTTATCCATATGTTAGTTAAACTATACAATGTTGAATCATGTTGCATTTTTTCCTTTGATGGAACACAAATTATATGTTCTATTTATTTTGAGCTTGTTGTTGCAATGTTAAATATGCCCCTGACCATATTCATCATTTTGGAACTTAACCTTTCAAAAAGAGTTTTTCACCACAGGAGAAGAATTATGCTATCAAAAAGGTTCTTTCTGATCTCTCTTTCACTTTTGAGGATTTTCCAATTAAAGCTAAATTTTGTACTCCTAGTGTAAGAATTGTTTTAGTCATAAATTATATTTTGGCTTATGTTGATGACTCTGAAATAGATGAAGTCACTCTTGGCATTATAAATGATGTGTCAAATCCTGAAAACTAATCAAAGTTTGATTTTTCCAATTTCATAGCTAATGTCGTTCATTTTCAATTATCATCCTTTAACGAGTTAAAATCCTTATGCTACCAATCCTATCTTATGTTCATGATCCTATATTCACAATTTGATTTTTATGAGAAAAGAGGCCTTGATCTTGTGATGAAGGATGATTCATGTAGACCAATTCCTGTTAGGGGGTGGACTTTTATTCTAACTTTTGTAGAAATAGAAGAAGAATATTTATAATTTGATAATAAATTCTTGTTTAATACTTATACACTTCTTATGGGCCATGAAAATCCTAGGATTCCTTTAGCTTACCAACAAATGTTGCACTTGAATCCTGACATTAAAGTTGGTGATAGTTTTTTTATCAAAAGATATACAATTATTAGAATCTATGATAGTGAAGTTGAGCCCTGTCCCTTACCCATATACATATCACCTCATCTATATGTCATGGAATATTGTAGATAGGGGCTAGAAACTTACCACTTACATTTTATATCAAAAGGTAAAAAGGATTCCCTCAATCTATCTGATGAGTTTTCCTCTTTTTTCATAAAGATCATATCAACAATTGATTATATAAACAAGATTCTCTTTTCTGTTGGATTGAAAAAAGGTGAATCATGGAAGTATAACCCGCATCATATTATCTCAAAACACTGTAGGAGTGTACGTTTACCTCCTTTTCAACATTTATCTAATTTATCTTTTGAAATGCTAGCTAAAAAAATCACATGGGAATATGTGCAACATTTGTTGATTATGAAGACTCCTAGAGGTAAAGAGAGAATGGAGGATAAACCTTAATTCAAGATTACAGTACCTTTAGACATGGATTCATAAGCAATGGATTCTGAATGAAGAATTACTGGAATAAAACAATCATCAAGTACTTCCAAACAAATAATTGAGAATAGAGAAAAGTTTTCAAAAGAGCATGATGGAAAAGAAACAGAGAAACATGTTGCAAAGAGGAGAAATCTCTCAGAAGTGGCCGAAAGAGAAACAAAAGATATCCAAGAAGATATGTCTAGTCAAGTTGATTCTCTTTTGGGATAATTACAACAAAAGAAGCTAGAAGGGGCATTGTTAGTGGTGTCTTATGATTTTACACTAAAGTATCAAGTTTGAGAAATCAAATTCCATCATTGAAAATTAAATATCTTAGTTAAATCAATGATATTGATTTGGTGGAATGTCATAGGCATACTAGTGACATAGTCACCCAGAGGTTGATCCAATCAACTGGCAACGTGAGGAAATTACAAGTAGTGGTTACTAAGTTGTGCCAACAAATAGGAAATGAGAAAACAATTAATAGAATCAAAGATGATAAAATGAGAGAGTTAGAAAATAAAATTGCATTAATTATTCATGCAAAGAAAGCAACTACTAACTAAAAAAATATTTTGGATGAAAAGGAAAAGGGTATCATGAAATTTAAGGCCAGGTTGAAGATACCACATTTTTAGTTAACTGATTCAAAGGAATTATTGGAATCCTATGACTCTATGGATAAATCATTGTCATAAAATGTTTACCTTAAGGAAACCATTACAGTACTATCAAAAGAGGTTGGAGACTTGAAAGGGACAAAGTAAATATTTAGGAGCAATATTCCGAAGAAATTAAGAAAATTCAATAGAAGCTTGAATGTAATGCTCCTTTATCAAATTCTCTATTACATGTTTCAAACTCGATTATAATAGGAATTTGTGGAGAAATTGATTATCGTAAAGAATCTTATATCGAAAATCTTGAAGAACAATTGGAATAGAAGGCTCAGAGTGTTAGTCTTTTCATCGAATAAAAAGAAACCCTTGATAAGATTTTAAATGATGCATTAGATATAGTTGTAGGAACACAATATTTCATCGAGGCCAAAATATTGATTTGGGATCAAATCATTCATATAATGGATCAATTCAAGAGACTTTTAGAGTTGTATCAACACTATGAAACGATCATCGTCAAGAATTATCAGCTGAATATTAACAATATAATGATAGAAGTTGAAAAGAAAGCTCTATAGGATGAAATGATAATTGATTTTATTAATTCTTTATCCGATCAAGATTTCAAAGCGTTATGAGTTGTAGAAAGGATAGAAGGAGTTACTAATGTCACAACCATTCTAGAAAAAAGAGAGTTGTTAAGATCCCTAAAACAATAAGACAAATGAAGCTCAATTGACCATTAATAAGTTTAAAAGACAATTTATAAAGATGAAGAAATTTGGTTTGCCTTCTCTTTGGGAAATTGATCCCTGATTACAATAGAAAGAAATCTATGCACATATGTTGATTTCTTGTCATGTTTACATCAAGTTTTTTATGGGTGAGAATGAAGTATTTTCAGGAAAAGTTATTATAAATTCATTGGGGAAATATGTGTCCCTTCTATCATTGCTCACCGAGTTTTTAATAGCTCAGCCTACTAGTCCTTTCTCCATGAAAAATTAACTTGAAAATATTGTATAATAAGATGCTTAAACAAGATTATTTGTTATGAGGTGAATTGAATGATATGCTCTGTTTTAAATGGGTTCCTTTGCAAATTCAATAGGAAATTCAAATATAAGCATAAGAGGTTGGCGAAGTAATATTGAAAATGTCATCAAATCCCACATGAAGAAGAGATGAAGGTCAAATTCAAAGGGAAGTAGTTCAGAAAGGAAAAAATATTATTATCAAAGAGACAATTGTGGGGAATATTCTTCTATTTAAAAGAGTCAAATGAATCAAAAGATGAAAAGAAAAACATAGTTAGTTTATTTAGCACTAAATACTTTTTAGTTAAAAAATTTAGTTATTTGGAAGTTAGGAAAGAAAGATATAAAAAGTGAGGTAAAAGAAATTGTTATGGTCATCATTTTCTAGAGAGACATACATTTATTTCTAAGAACTTGCTCGGACAACGTTATTAGATTTATGAATATTTTTTACAACATGTTAATTAATGATTTTGGAAGATAGATTTGACACTTTCTCTTATTGTCTTATCATGTTTTTTGTTCGTGTTCCTTTTGTTCATATTTATTTTAGTGTTTAGATTTTATTTTATGTTAGTAACTATAGAAAGGGATAAGTAACATGGGTATTTGACATGCTCTTATCTGATGATACTTATTCATGAATTATTTGATTCAATATACCATAGAATAATATACACAGTTAGGTTGATATTATTATCTTTTGAAAATAAGTTTCAAATGAATGATCTTGATAGCACTACAATACATAAAGTAGTTTATTACAGTGTGTTGGCATAAATAGTATTCCATGAAATTATTACTATAATTTCCCAGTGTTCCATTTGATTTTTATTGTATTGCTTAATTATCAGGGAACATGTTTTATTGAAAGTTAAAGTAATATGGTTCTGGTTTTATTCATACATGTTATGATTGGAACTATTGATTAGTTTTAATTAAATTTAGTTGATTGGAATTATTGATTAGTTTTAATTAAATTTAGTCTGATAAGAATTAGGAAAAGTTTTATTATGTTTGAAATCATTGGCTTATTTTGTTAATCTCCTTAAAATGATTTTTTGCATGAATTTGAAAACATTCAATACTTTATAAACTTCAATTTAAATCACAAGTTTTCCCCCTTTGGATTTTGGATTCTTCAAAGAAATCCTAAAGCAAGGAGGCTTCCCATAAGCCTCCATAGGGTGCCTTAGCATTGTTCCCTCTCTAGGAAAAACCCGAGGAACAACAAATCCAAAAGAGATTACTATATTGAACTACATGAGCCTCTTTATAACAACCAATATCTCTTCATTGTCTATGAGGGTTCCTTCATCACTATTTTTGCATCACCAACACCTTCATCACTATCTTCTGCATCATCTTCACTACTAATTTACTTCTCAACATCCACTGATTCAAATACTTCTCTTATTAGCCAAGAGAATCTGACCTATTTCTCCACAACTCTACTGTTACTTCCTCTAGTATCTTCTTTTGCTACTTCATTCTCGGCGTCGTGTTTCTTTGATGACCTCTCTTCTTCTGCACTTCTCTTTGGCATAAATATTTCTCCCACACACCCTTATGGCATGGCTTATCCTCTCTTCATATTAAATCTCCTTGTTTCCCATTCATCACTCCTTGTTCTTCCTTCTTTGCATTCCTTCTTCACTCCCTTCCTTAGCTTAGATCTTCTTATGTATTGTTAAAATATTCT